>JBBPBO010000004.1:16053065-16458934 GCA_037974295.1 Cicer cuneatum | reverse complement strand
AAAAAAAAAAAAAAGAGGTCGAGATAGAGAAGGAAGAGGCTGAGAGAGAGAGAGAGAGAGAGAAATAAGAAAGAAGGAGCCGAGAGAGAAGAGGAGACGGAGAGTAAAGGTGACAGTGGCGGTGACGATGACAACGGCAGTGACGATGACAGTATAACGTTGTTAAAAGTTTGATTTTTTTCTAGTTTTTTTTACTTTTCATTCACAAGGTTATTTTATCAAAACTTTATTAAAAAGTAATAACAATGCAAAGAGAGGAAAAAAATACCGTAAATCGCCTTGCTGTTTGTTTTTCCTTGTTACTACTTTGTCTGCTTTCTTTTTCTCTTTTTTTTTAAGTGTTTTTGGTAGTATCAGATTTCTTTTTTTTTTTTTCTTGTTAATGGATTTTTTCTCAATTTATAGAGTAAAGTGATGAATCTTTGTGTCCATGAGATAATAGTCAGTCCCAGTTTTTATATTATTTTCGCAACAAAAAACAAGTAACCTTTGCTAAGTATAAAAACATGTAACTCATTTTTCTGATTGAGTATAAAGTAGCGAAGATAATAAATTTTTAAGACAAAGAAAAAAAGAAGTAAGTTGAAAAAACAGGAGGTGCAGTAGAGTTCAATTTTCGTTTTCTATTTTAGAGAACATGTAACTCAATTTTTGTTTGATTGTAGAATTAGTGAAAATAATAACATTTTTAAGACAGGAATGGACTATAAAGATGTAAAGCACAATCTTTGTCTTTATTTTATTATGTTTTTGGTTTATAAAATATTTATTAAATCAAACAAAAAGAAAGATAAGAACATTTCTTTGTCACTGATTAGCAATTATATTTGAATCAATGAGTAAACAAGAAATGAAAATATTAACTTATTAATTAATTGCATAGGTGCTGAATGGAAAACAAGAAAAGTGAGCAAAACAGGGTTCAAAGAGGTTCTCTTAAACATTCTATTGGTCATGACAACATATTCAGGTTTGTGTCTTCAAAATATTTAAAATTTGACGTGTTCCGTTTGCATTTGGAGAACTTAATTTATAATTGATTTTCTTGACTCTTGATAATATGAATGTTGTGATTGATGCTAATATATTTGGTCCTAGGATTGTGACAGTTTGTCTGGAAGGGCATGAAAACATTTTGAAGGTAGGTGAAGTTGATAAAAATGTTAGCAACATTGATGGTGCAAACTTGTATGCCCAAATGATTGACGATGTTGAGGAGTTGGAGAAAATTGAGAACCTCCAGAGTCATTACAACACTGAGATTTATGAAAAGACTGTGAAAATTCTCAAGACATATTGGTTGGGGGATGAGGATGAGACTATGCCTCCAGGGATGAGACCATTTCTATATTTTAATTTATCCTTTATACTTTTTTCTATGTTAATTCGAATTGATTGAAGTTGAATTCTGTATTTTGATTCTGGCATTTGCTTGTTATTACTTGCTCAAAAACATGTTACTTTATTATGTATTTTTGGATTATTCTTAACTGGATAAAATTGAGGTACTACAACCATAATCTAGTTTTCTCCGCTATAAGAGTCAAAGTCAAAGACAAAGTAATCTTGCTCATATTTGATTGTCTCTCCAGAATGGCGACGATGTTGGTCACTCTGTACGAAAGCAACACTCTTTGCCAATTTCTCCGATTGTCTCTGCAACTCTGCTGTACTTTCATCTGCCCTGTGACTTTCCTATTGTCCAGCTCAGGCATCATCCTCTGCAGCCTTAGCCCTCTCTTCAATTGCTACCATTTGTGCAACAATCTCAATAGAGTTATGAAAGGAAGCCTGATTATCATATGTAGCTGCACAAGAATGTTGTGTAAGAGAGAAGACACCTGGCTTATAACGCTTTGACATATCTCCAGCATCATGGAGACGTCCCTAAGACTTTCTCCAACCAGATTCGACCCATAATTTTAATCGAGCTGCAAAGTCAACCTCCTTGGTGCTACTTTCAGAAGCCTCTCCTACTTTAGAGGCATGTTGTAGTTTTTTCCTTAAATGTTTCCTGCTCAAGAGAAACCAATATAAAACTTATATACAACATTATATAACTACGATTTATAAGTAATGAATTCATTAATTACACTTTACATATATTTTCTTGGCTTTATCATCCATCCATGAAGAGTCCTTCTTCTTAGTGTGAGTTCTTAGGAAGAGTTCATCCAATGTGGGTTCTCCTTCCAACTCCTTAGTCTTAAACATAAAAAAAGTAGATGTTGAATGTTAGGAACATATAATTTTATTTTTGAAAAAGCAGAAGTATTAAAAACATTAATATTTATAATAAAACTTATTAAACATATCCTATGCTAAAAAAAGAAAAATTTGTTAAATAAAACTAGTTTGATGTAATGCAGGTCATGTTATAAGGCCAAGGCATTTATAAATGATTTATAAAGACTATATAAAGATTGGCTTCGATATCACAACAATTTCTTAACATTCCTCTAAAACAAGGTACCTTAACATGCTTTTGAACCCACACAATAATCTCATTATTTGAAACCAGTACAAACACAATCTATTAAATTAAGGAGTTAAGTGTTTGACATGAACGACATACCAACCTCAATAAGATTTAATTCATCTCTTACACAACAAAAGTAACCTTACACAATAAGGTTCAATTCAAATTCATATTCCTATTAGTACATGGCATGCTAATTCTTGAATCGCTGACAAATATTTGACAACTAGAAACATAGGGAAACTGAAGTGGCAACAAATTGGAAAAATTGTAATTAAAAGAGAAAAAGTGAATATTTTCCAAAATTTGATATCTGTGTTTGTACTTTATCACTTAATAAATAAATATATAATTCGGTTATTTATGTTGATGTAGTTTTGAACGTTGAAGATTTCAACTTGCCAACAGTTTCATTCCTATGAATCAATTAGTATAGATAGTCAGAAACTTTCAAAGACGATAACAGCACAAGTAATCTTTTGAAGGACCAAATTGCAATTATGTGTCTAAATATCAAATTAAGTTAAATTAAGCAACTTGTGTATTATACTATCATCATCCTATTCTTAAAACATCCATAGTGGAAGTTGAGAAAGGCATGTCCAAAAATAATATTGAAAGAATTCTCACAAATAATAACATGAAAATGCAGAAGCAACAACCTTTCTCAGTTATAGAGTTTCAAAATTGCAGCTTTCAGTGACCAACGAGCAAAAAAGCACAACTTCTAATGAATTTGAATCAAACCAAAAGAGTTCCCACAGAGATGTGAAAACTAAATTTCCTTCTATACTTGCTAATTATATGCTATTTACAATATAAACCTGTAAAATCATATGAAGTTACCAGATGATAAGATAAGAGGAACACAAAAACATGTGTCTGCCTTTGAACATATGCATTTGAAAGCAACATGCCTCTGAAGGTTACGAAGATTGCCTCTGATGTTTAGGTCTAAAGATGCCTATGATAACTGGGTCTGAAGACTGAATTTGAAGTATGTAAGACCCTTAAATTTTAATTTAATTATGGATTTAATATCAAGTGTATTTTGGAATATTTGTAAAATATTTGAGATATGTATATTTGTATATATATATATATATAAATATTTTTGAGATTGATTAAAATTATTGGACGAAAGATAATTTAATTTAATTACGAGTAATTAAATATCGGGCAGTTGATCAAGATTTTATTTGCCTACAAAGCTGCAACGGGAGTGTTTAGTTGCTTGAGGGTCGAGTTTAATAATATAATATACATAGTTGGTGGGGTATGTATATATATGTGTTGTGTGTGAGAGGAAAAAAAAATCAGAATTGAGAAACAGAACCAGGTTTCTCTGCCCGCGCCAGTTTTCCCTTCTTCTTCTCATTCTGTTGGTGAAAAAGAGCATTCTCGAAACTCAAATTACTTGGAAATCGAAGCGTCGAGACAGAAAGTGTCAAGAAGGAAAGTTGTTCCTCTCATCGTTACGGTGTTACAGAACCAACTTTGGTAGCGACGACGCGAACGGGAGTTTCACTGGTTTTAGTCGCGGCAACGAAAACGAGCAAGAAAACGTAACTAAGGTAAGGGGCTCCTTCCAACTTTCTAGATTGCATTTAGGGCTGTAAATGCATGTTGATGGATGAATATATATGATGTTCTGTATTGAAAACGAAACTTCCCTGCATGTTGTTATGTATGAGCAAACTGCTTGTGTTGTCGATTTTGTTGCTGTTTTGTTTGGTTACTGCCGTGGTTGATGTATTGATGATGTTTTGGTGTTGTGTTGATCCGGAAATCTGCCTTGCATGTGGTTTGTGAATGATTAAAATGCATGTTGTTAAGATGATGCATGTTTGTGAGTTGTTATTGTTGTGCTGCTTCTAGTTGCTGTTATTGATGTAACTGCCTTGCTGTTGTTATGAAAGAAATCATTAATGTTGTGTTGAGGACGTTCTGGGTTTCAGATGGCATTGCATTCTGTTTACAGTGAAGAGAAAACATAGCATGTTCATGCATTGCATAGTCAGGTGGTGACTACGATGGGCCACAGAGTTGATGCGGTGACCGTGATGGGCCGCGAAGTTAAGTAGTAATTGTGATGGGTTATAGAGTAGTTCCGCGTATATTAGACGGTCTATTCTATCCAGGTTTCAGAGTGGTTCCGCATGTATTAGAAGGTCCATTCTATCCGGGCTACGGAGTGGTTCCGCGTGTATTAGACGGTCCATTCTATCTATAAATCGTGCTGGTCCGTGAGAGACTGCACCTTGGTAATTCCAAGAGTTGAGTACATTGACATATACATATTGCATTGGAATGGTTGACCTGTGAGTCATGATTTGATATGAATTGATGAGTGGAAATTGAATTGTGCAAGTATTTTATGAATTCTAAGTGCCAAATAAGTTGTTATGATTGTAAATCATATTTGTACTTGCACCATGATTTATATGTTAAATTGGTTGTTTTGCAAAGATGTAGATGTCATCCATTTTTGTAAGTGAGCATACTTATTTATTACTGTTGTCTTAACATTGGAACATGCCATGAATGTATTTGTTATCTTTGACATAACTGCTATGTGGTAATTGTTAATTTCGGTTGGTGACCCTTTACAATATTGTGGAAATTGGGCTTTGCCCTCAGATGATACCCAAACTCGTGCCACCGACGGATACACTAACGACAGAGACGCTGTTAGTTTTCCTTGATCTTCACGTACAGAGTATTTGTGGACAACGCAGAGGGACGGACAGCTGGAGTGGAGACGAGACTTGTAGAGGATGCAGTGGAAACCGTGCTACTGTAGTTTTAGTGCATGATCAGTAGTTTTAGTGCATGATCAGTAGTTTTAGTGCATGATCAGATCAGACTAGACTTTTTGTATAGAGCCTAGTGTTAATGGTTGTACTTATTTATTTTGGGATAATTGTACATCTTTTCCGCACTCTGATAATGTTTTGTGGATCCAAGATACAGTTTTGTGTATTTTATTTTGGTATATTTTGAAGATCAATTTCCCAAAATTAAATTTCTCGACTATAATTATGATGTAATTATTTAACTACTTTTGTCGTTTTGGATTACGACGCCATATTATTTTGAAATGGTTTAATTTCAATTTATTTAAGTGGTTAAATTTTAATTTCTTTTAATTCCTTTGAATTAATTTTGAAAATTTCTTTTATTTATTTAAAAAAAATCGGGGTGTTACAAAGCATGTCTCTGAAGCCCTTGCGTGCCTCTGATGTGCCCAAACTCAGCATGCATTTGAAGAGTTTATATCAAGCCATCTTTAACTCTAAAGAAATTCTTCAAGCCGTGTGCATTCATAGCTCATATTCCGCTAATCAAAAGGTGCAACACGCTTAAAAGGGTACCTCCGATATGCAACCTCTAATGTTGCAATTCTGACTCTGACGGATACACTAACGATAGAGACGCTGTTAGTTTTCCTTGATCTTCACGTACAGAGTATTTGTGGACAACGCAGAGGGACGGACAGCTGGAGTGGAGACGAGACTTGTAGAGGATGCAGTGGAAACCGTGCTACTGTAGTTTTAGTGCATGATCAGTAGTTTTAGTGCATGATCAGTAGTTTTAGTGCATGATCAGATCAGACTAGACTTTTTGTATAGAGCCTAGTGTTAATGGTTGTACTTATTTATTTTGGGATAATTGTACATCTTTTCCGCACTCTGATAATGTTTTGTGGATCCAAGATACAGTTTTGTGTATTTTATTTTGGTATATTTTGAAGATCAATTTCCCAAAATTAAATTTCTCGACTATAATTATGATGTAATTATTTAACTACTTTTGTCGTTTTGGATTACGACGCCATATTATTTTGAAATGGTTTAATTTCAATTTATTTAAGTGGTTAAATTTTAATTTCTTTTAATTCCTTTGAATTAATTTTGAAAATTTCTTTTATTTATTTAAAAAAAATCGGGGTGTTACAAAGCATGTCTCTGAAGCCCTTGCGTGCCTCTGATGTGCCCAAACTCAGCATGCATTTGAAGAGTTTATATCAAGCCATCTTTAACTCTAAAGAAATTCTTCAAGCCGTGTGCATTCATAGCTCATATTCCGCTAATCAAAAGGTGCAACACGCTTAAAAGGGTACCTCCGATATGCAACCTCTAATGTTGCAATGACTCTGATGATTCAACAATGTGATTTTCCCAAAGCCACTAATTCTAAGTCACGCAATTCTGGCTCTAACTTTAATTATCCAAGAAACACAACATTTCACTCCAACAAGAAAGTTAATGGCTCTGATGGAAAGTCAACGACTTTAATTGAAAGAATTCATTATGGAGAAAAGACTTAGAAAAATCAGAATTTATGAATATTTAAGAACAAGCCTGAATCCGTTCTCGCTCCAATCAATCAAGAGTATAAAAGAAGATTCGCGTGAATAAGTTTTTGAACACAATATGAAATTAGATACGATCACAAGAATATATGTCCAAAATATTGTTTACAAGAAGATATGATCAAAATATTGTTCACAAGAAGATATTGCCAAATTATTGTTCACAAGAAGATATGGTCAAAATGTTGTTCACAAGAAGATATGGTCAAAATATTGTTCACAAGAAGATATGTGTTCATAAGAAGATATGCTCAAAATTTTTTCACAAGAAGATATGCTTAGAATTTTCTCTCAAGAAGATATACTTTGAATTTATTCATTAGAAAATACACTTAGAATTATTCACAAGAAGATACATTTAGAATTATTCACAACAAAATACACTTAGAATTATTCACAAAAAGATACACTCATAATTATTCACAAGAAGATACACTCATAATTTGTTCACAGGAAGATACATTCAAAATTTGTTCACAAGAAAGATATGATCCAGATTTTACAACCCTAATCTATTCTATATATAGATACTCAAGGCTGAAGATGAAAGCATGAACTCATAAACTCAGAAATCCATTCAATTCAAAAAAACTTTTGAGAGCTCAAAATTCCTAAGTATTCAAAGTTCAAAGGTTTAAGTTATAGAGAAGCACTTGCTCTAAGAAATATTTTCTAAGTGTTTTAGCGTGAGAAATCAATTGTAACATTCTGCTAAGTAAAAGCAAAACACAATTCGTTCCAAACTTGTGTAACCTTTGAAGTGGCTAGAATATCACTAGAAGGGGGTTGAATAGAGATATTCAAGGTTTTTAAAATTCTGTTACTGTTTTTAATCTCTTGTCCTCTTTCAAAGGATGATTTATCAGATGTTGAAAGTTGAGAGAGAGAATAATGACACACAAATTTTTATACTGGTTCACCCAAAGATGGCTACGTCCAGTCCTCACACTTTTGTGAGTTTTTACTAAGTATCAAAAGCTATCAGCCTCTCACTGAGGTTGATTACAAACTGTGTATTCTTAAGCTTCACCAAGCTTACAATTCTTTCCTTCTGATTTCTCTTCAAGTGTTACTCACTTGAAGGTCTAAAATGATATGAAGTAGTTTGACAGGATTTACTTTCTATAAAGATGAAACAAAGATCCAGTGAAAGATTGTAGAAAGCTTGAAAGGAGATTGATATTTGCTCTGGATAGCCTCTGATGTTTTTCTGTTTTTTGCTCGTGTAGTTGTGTGTATCTGCTGAAGAAGAGCAGCCTTCCTTTTATAGGGAGAAGGAAACTTTCTCTTCAAGAAAATTTTCCTTTCTGACCGTTTTTTCAAGATGTAATGAACCTCACTGTTGTTGCAAATTTACAGCCTTGCCATTCTGTCCTTTTATAGCCAGGCACATGGGAGGTTACTTATTTACTTGGCTTTCCAGGAGGATAGATCATTCTATATGGTTTTAACAACTGGTCATTGCTCTTTTCTGGTTCCAAGTCATGACCCTTCTCTGGTCGTGGATGATGCAGCTTTTGATACTTTGGAACTGTTAGTTGTTCTTAATGAGAGAGGATGAATGAGCAGCTAGAAATTATCCTCTGGTAATTTCCTTTTGGTGTCTGAAGTTCACCTTATGGTATCTGACTTCTGATGTTTACCTTCCAGAGTTCATCTTCTGATATTTATCTTCTGGTGTGTATTTTTTGGAATTCATCTTCTGATATTTATCATGTGAAGTTTGTCTTCTGAATTTCTGGTATTCATTTTCTGGTGTATTTCATGTGAAGTTCGTCTTCTGAGTTTTATCCTTTGATGTTCATCTTTTTATCCTCTGATATGTTTCTTCTGAAATTCATCTTCAGATGTATATCTTCTGATATTCATTTACGATTTTCATCTTCTGATATCGGCCAATCTGGACTAGCAAACTGGTCTGCTGAGATCCTCTGATCTCGGCCAACACTGGACCATTTATTCTGTCCTTCTGGTTTCGACCAACACTGGGCCATTTATTCTGACCTTCTGATTTCGACCAACACTGGGCCATAATCTGATCTTCTGATCTTGGCCAACACTGTACTGGGTCTGGATTAGTTCTGGACAGAGGATATTTCAGTCTGGACCTTTTACCTTATCTTCTGATTAATTCAGGACGGTTTTTCACTTCACTGTCAAGCCATCTTCTAGTCAGAAGAACTTCTTGAATAAGTCTGACTTATGATTTCTTCTGGTCTGGATCCAGTCTTCTTCTGGCAGGCTTCCTTCTGGTCTGGTCCATGTCTCCTTCTGACTTTGTTTCCTTCTGATATGGGCCAGCAAAGATATCCTCTGGTGATTTTAGGATGCATCCTCTGGTATCTTCTGGATACATTATCTGGTGTTTTCAACTCTCAGGTTTTCTGCTTCAGCTTCTGGTTTTCTGTTCCAGATGTTTTGCTTTTTGTTTCCCAGATGTTCTGCTTCTGGTGTTTTCCAGATGTTCTGCTTCTGGTTTCTCAGATGTTCTGCTTCTGGTGTTTTCCAGATGTTCTGCTTCTGGTGTTTTCCAGATGTTCTGCTTCTGGTGTTTTAACTTCAGATTTTCTTTATGGATTTAACAGCTTTGTTTCCTGCATGCATTCATTCATCTGGACAGGAGGTTGCGATCTTTGGATCTTGTTCTTTTCTTAGTACAAAACTTAAATGCACGCATTAGTGTAATCATAATCTTAAGATAATTTTGTTATCATTAAAAGATATTTTTTCTCAACAATCTCCCCCTTTTTGATGATGACAAAATTTCTTTAGATTATTTAAAATAAAATTGTAAAGGTGTTGTTTTTGAGTATGAAGCTCCCGCTCAGTATGAGTTGTAAAGAAAAGGGGCTCCCCCTCAGAGAGTGCATAAAAGAATTTAAAGATTTTTGAACCAATCCGAATACTTTATATTGATTATAATAAGATCATACAAAAAATGGTTCAAAAGAAAAAAACATAGAGGATTGAATTGAATTACGATAATTTCAAAAAACATCTTCTTGTCTAAATTCCTAATCCTTGAAAATTTTAATTTTAATCTTTCTCCCCCAAATTTGTCAATAGCAAAAAGTCAGTGGGAGCCCAGAGGATGGTGAACTACTTTGAAGGAGAGGAATCATCAGACGAGGAGGAGGTTGAGGGACAAGGCAGTGGTGAAGAAGGATGATCAGAGGGTACTGGAGGCCGTGCTTCTGGAGCAATAGGCTTGACCAGGTGCGCTGTGACCCATTCTAGCAGAATGCTAAACTGCGCCAGAGTTTGATGAAAAGTGGCCATTGTTGAAAAAAGTTTTTTTTGATCCTTGCGGATCTTTTTCAGAACTCGAAGTTCTTTGTGGGAGCGGCGTTGTTCAGGCTTGGTATCAGTGGTGGGAGGAGTGAAGTCATCTGGAATAGGATCAGCATTGATGCTGGTGCTTTTCATTTGGGAGCAGGTTCCTTTGTTTTGTGAAGAGTTTTCTCCAGATTTAGCCAGGAAGGATTCAAGTGAGCTGAATCATCCTATAACTTTAGGAAGTGGTGCGGGAGTTGGTTCATAAATGGTTTGATGAGCAGAGGGAGTAGGGACAAAATTTGTAGGGTACATTTTTGAAGGAGATAAGAAGATTTGAGCCATGGTGCACAAGAGTTGAGCTGGTTGTGAAGGACTAGTAGGAGGATAAGGAAAGAAAAATGGTTCTTGTAGATTTTGGATGTGTCCAGAGGGTCAGACAGAAGCGTAGTTTCTGGAGGTGAGCCTTTGAGATCAAAAAAGTGTTTGGCACCGTTTTTCACAAGTTGAGAGGGTGAACTGAGGTATTCACCTTCTGCTGAACAATGGTTTTGATTTTCAAGAGGGAAGAAGTAAGGAGGCATAGGTTTAATCATGACAATCTAGGGAGATGCATAGGTCACTTATCCATTGGGCAGTGAGTAAGAAACTGAAATCGAGGCACCTTTTTGCAGAAAGGAGTGTAATCAGCAGTGATGTGACTTGCCTGCCTCTGACTTTTGCAACTTTCAAATCTTGGAGGAGGATAGAGATTTCTCTGAGTTGTCCATCCTCAGATTTTTATTTCTTAAAAATAAAATAACATTATGATCTAAAGTTTTGCAAAACTATTTTTGGACAATTTTTGAAAGATTTAAGATGGAAATTTTTTCTAAAATAGTTTTGAAACGATCCTCCTTGAGAGGTTTGGTGAAAATGTCAGCAAGCTGATTTTCAGTTTCAATAAAAATTAATTCAACATCTCCTTTTTGAACATGATCTCTTAAGAAATGATGTTTAATTTCAATATGTTTAGATCTAGAGTGTTGAATAGGGTTTTTGGAAAGATTAATAGCACTAGTGTTGTCACAAAGGATAGGAATTTTTGTGTACCTTAAGGAGTAGTCTTCCAATTGATTTTTTACCCAGAGAATTTGAGAGCAACATTGAGCAGTAGAAACATATTCAGCTTCTGTAGTGGAGAGAGCTATGGTATTTTGTTTTTTACATGCCCAACTAATGAGAGATGAGCCCAGAAATTGACATGCTCCACTTGTGCTTTTCCTCTCAATTTTGTCACCAGCATAATCAGCATCACAATATGCCAGAAGATCAAGATTTGAATCCTTTTTGTACCAAATTCCCAGATCTGTGGTTCCAACTAGATACCTGAATATCCTTTTTACTGCAGTGAGGTGTGATTCTTTAGGGGATGATTGAAACCTTGCACACAAACCTACTGAGAACACAATGTCAGGTCTGCTGGCTATTAAGTACAGCAAGGATCCTATCATTCCTCTGTACTCCTTTTCAGAAATAGAGGTTCCTTCATCATCTTGATGTAGTGAGGAGGATGGATGCATAGGAGTGCTTATTGATTTTTCAAGATTCATGTTGTATTTTTTCAGAAGATCCTTGGTATATTTTTCTTGAGAAATGAAGATTCCTGATTCTAATTGTTTTATTTGTAATCCAAGAAAGAATTTTAATTCTCCCATCATGCTCATTTCAAACTCGCTTTGCATGAGGTTGGAGAATTCTTTGCACATTTTCTCATTTGTGGATCCAAAGATTATGTCATCCACATAAATTTGAACAATTAACATATCCTCATTATGAATCTTTTTTAAACAAAGTAGTATCAATCTGACCTCTTGAAATGCCATTCTCTTTTAGAAAGCAACTCAACCTTTCATACCAAGCTCTGGGAGCTTGCTTTAATCCATAAAGAGCTTTTGAGAGCTTGTACACATGATCTGGTTTCTGTTTATCCTTGAATCCAGGAGGTTGGTGAACATACACTTCTTCATTTAAGAATCCATTCATAGAAGGCACTTTTGACATCCATTTGATACAGTTTTATTCCTTTATGTGTGGCATAAGCTAAGAGGATTCTGATTGCTTCGAGTCTTGCAACAGGTGCAAATGTTTCATCATAATCAATTCCTTCTTGTTGGTTATAACCTTGTGCCACTAATCTTGCTTTATTTCGTATGACCTCTCCATCCTCATTCAGTTTGTTTCTGAAGATCCATTTGGTTCCAATGATGGATTTTTCCAGAGGATGGAGCACAAGATTCCACATTTTGTTTCTTTCAAACTGAGACAGCTCCTCCATCATGGCATTCATCCATGATTCATCACTTATGGCTTGATCAATGTTCTTTGGTTCAACTTGAGATATCATGGCCATGTTGATTGAATCTTCTCTCAATGGTTGCCTTGTTCTAACTCCATCAGCAGTATCACCTATGATCAGATCTAGAGGATGATATGTTATAGTCTTCCATCCTCTTGGAGGCTGCTGAGAGGTTGGATCAGAAATGTCCTCCTCATTTGGGTTGTGAACTTTAGAGGATGTATTTTCATCTTCTTCATTTTTATCCATGTTTTCTAAACACAAGTCATCAAATTCATCAAAAATAACATGCATGGATTCCTCCACAGTTTGAGTTCTAAGATTATAGATTCTATAACCTTATGAAGATGTGGAGTATCCCAAAAATATACCTTTATCAGATTTTGGATCAAACTTTCCCAAATTTTCTTTATTATTTAGGATGTAGCAGTAACATCCAAATATATGAAAATAAGAAATATTTGGTTTTCTACCTTTCCAAAGTTCGTATGGAGTTTTGTTTAAAATTTTTCTAATTGAAACTCGGTTTGAAACATAGCAAGCTGTGTTGATAGCTTCAGCCCAAAAATATTTTTCAATGTTGGCTTCATTTACAATAGTTCTAGCCATTTCTTGTAAAGTTCTATTTTTCCTTTCAACAACTCCATTTTGTTGAGTTCTTGGACAAGAAAAATTATGAGAAATACCATTTTCATCAAAAAAGGTTTCAAAAGACTCATTTTCAAATTATCCCCCATGATCACTTCTAACTGAGACAATCTTTGATCCCTTTTCATTTTGTATCTTCTTACAAAAATATTGAAAAGCCTCAGAGGCTTCATTTTTGTGTTTTAAAAACAAGACCCAAGTAAATCGTGAAAAGTCATCAACAATAACAAATCCATATCTTTTTCCACTAAGACTTGGAGTTTTGATAGGACCAAAAAGGTCAATATGAAGGAGTTCAAGTGGTTGATTTGTTGAAACAATATTTTTGGAGTGAAAGCTACTTTTAACTTGTTTTCCTTTGGCACAAGCCTCACATACTTTGTCCTTTTCAAAATTTATTTTTGGAAGACCTTTAACTAATTCTAATTTTGATAATTTAGACATAGTATTCAGGCTAGTATGACCATCCCTTTTGTGCCAAATCCATTTATCCTTTTCAATAGCCATAAAACAAGATTCAGAAGGTAAATCATCTAAATATAAGACATATAAGTTCTTTTTCCTTATGCCTAAGAATAAAACTCTACCCGAGGATGAATGCTTGACCTCGCATAGAGTGGGTTTAAAAATTACTTCAAATCCACTATCACAAAGTTGGCTAATGCTTAGCAGGTTATGTTTTAAACCATCAACATACTGAACATTTTCGATTTTGGCAGAATTGTTTTTACCAATAATACCTGTTCCTTTGATTTGAGCTTTATCATTGTTGCCAAATGTAACTGATCCTCCATCTTTTGATTCCAAAGAGATAAAGCAATGCTTATCTCTTGTCATATGTCTTGAGCAGCCACTGTCCAAGAATCAAGGCTTTCTTTTGTTGATCAGAGGATGTACCTGTGTCAGAGTTTAGAAGAGATTTAGGTACCCATATATAATTGGGTCCTTGGTGGTTAGTCCTTCCTTTTGTAAGTATTTTCTTTTTGTGATAGCAAATGGAATCATGATGTCCATGCTTATTACAAAATGAACATTTCCTTTTGTTACTTTCAGCTTTTTTCTTAGCAAGGCATACTTCGATAGTATGTCCATGCTTTTTACAGAAAGAGCACTTAGGTCTATCCTCTAGGTTCCTAGGTAGAAAGAAGTTTTCATATAGTTTTTGTTTTTGAGAACTTTTAAAACCAATTCCAGCTTTGTCAAATATACCAGATTGAGATCCCATAATTTTTTTAAATGTTTTTGTGGATTTGACAAAGTTGGTAATGTCATTTTTTAGTTCTTCAACTTTGAGTTTCAAGTCCTTCTTTTCTGTGTCCTCTTCAAGAGGATGGATTTTGACATTCTCTTTGTTTGAAGTGTTTTGTTGCTCAGACAATTTTTTATTTGATTGCTGCAAGTCAAAAATGATTTTTTGAAATTCTTCATTTTTAGCTTGAACTTCCTTATTCAGTTTCTTTATTTCATAATTTTGGTTTTTAAGAAAACCACATTTTTGAGATAAAGTGTTTGAGTCACTCAAGAGATTGTCAAATTCTATTTCTAACTTTTCACAAGAAGGACATAAATCAGTGATGCTTACCTCATCTGCTTGTGAGTTAGCCATGAGACAAAGGTTGGCTTCTTCTTCCTTTTCTTGCTCGGAGGATGATTCATCACTGTCATCCCAAGTTGCCATCATAGATTTATTCTTGTTGTGAAATCTTTTTATGTTCCTTTTGTTTAGAGGACACTCAGTTTTGTAGTGTCCCATTTTATTGCATCCATAACAAGTTATTTGGCTTTTGTCAATCTTTTCTTTCTGAGAGGATCTTTTGTCTTGTCCTCTTCTGTTGATTATTCTTTGGATTCTTCTGGAGATTAGAGCCAGTTCATCCTCCTCTTCAGAGAGAGGATATTCTGAGTTATCCCTTTTTGAGATAATTTCAGAGTTTTTGGAGGATGGACTTTTAGTTTGACTGGATTTCAATGCAATCATTTTTCCCTTTTTGCTTGGTTTATCAGCAAGCGATAGAGGTTCATGAGCTCTAAGAGTTCCAACCAGATCTTCTAACCTCATGGTGGCTAAATTTCTTGCTTCTGTGATGGCAGTCACCATGGGTCTCCATTCCTTTGGTAAACTCCTTAATATCTTTCTTATTCTCTCTTGGACAGAGTATTCTTTTCCCAGAGACCTTAAGTTGTTGAGGATGATTCTCAGTCTTGAGAACATTTCATCAATTGTTTCTTCCTCCTTCATTTCAAACAACTCGAACTCTCTTACTCCCATGTCAATTCTGGCTTCTTTAACATGACTTGAACCTTCATGATGGATCTTCAAGGTGTCCCATAGTTCTTTAGCACTTTGGCATTCTTCAACTCTATCATACTCTTCCCTGCTCAAAGCACACGTTAGAAATAAATGAGCTTTAGAGTTTAGAAGTACCTTGGCATTTTCTTCAGTTGTCCATTGTGTTTGAGGTTTTTCGTCAGAGGTTGGATCTGCACTGTTGATTCTGATGACATGATTTCCTTTTTCTACCACTGGCCACATGTTGTTATCTTGAGATATGAGAAACAATCTCATCTTGCCTTTCCAGTGATAGTAGTCAGTTCCATCAAAGTAGGGAGGTCTGCTGGATAATCCTCCTTCTGGGATATACTTAGCTTTTGACATATTTTCTTTTTTGATCTTTCTCTCTTACACTGTTAGGTGTAGTTTTAGAGAACCTTACTCTGATGCCAAGCGAAGTGGCTAGAATATCACTAGAAGGGGGGTTGAATAGAGATATTCAAGGTTTTTAAAATTCTGTTACTGTTTTTAATCTGCTGTCCTCTTTCAGAGGATGATTTATTAGATGTTGAAAGTTGAGAGAGACAATAATGACACACGAATTTTTATACTGGTTCACCCAAAGATGGCTACGTCCAGTCCTCATACTTTTGTGAGTTTTTACTAAGTATCAAAAGCTATCAGCCTCTCACTGAGGTTGATTACAAACTGTGTATTCTTAAGCTTCACCAAGCTTACAATTCTTTCCTTCTGATTTCTCTTCAAGTGTTACTCACTTGAAGATCTAAAATGATATGAAGTAGTTTGACAGGATTTACTTTCTATAAAGATGAAACAAAGATCTAGTGAAAGATTGTAGAAAGCTTGAAAGGAGATTGATATTTGCTCTTTATAGCCTCTGATATTTTTCTGTTTTTTGCTCGTGTAGTTGTGTGTATCTGCTGAAAAAGAGCAGCCTTCCTTTTATACGGAGAAGGAAACTTTCTCCTCAATAAAATTTTCCTTTCTGACCGTTTTTTCAAGATGTAATGAACCTCACTGTTGTTGCAAATTTACAGCCTTGTCATTCTGTCCTTTTACAGCCTGGCACATGGGAGGTTACTTCTTTACTTGGCTTTCCAGGAGGATAGATCATTCCATAAGGTTTTAACAACTGGTCAGTGCTCTTTTCTGGTTCCAAGTCATGACCCTTCTCTGGTCGTCGATGATGCAGCTTTTGATACTCTGGAACTGTTAGTTGTTCTTAATGTGAGAGGATGAATGAGCAGCTAGAAATTGTCCTCCGGTAATATCCTTTTGGTGTCTGAAGTTCACCTTATGGTATTTGACTTCTGATGATTATCTTCTAGAGTTCATCATCTGATATTTATCTTCTGGTGTGTATTTTCTGGAATTCATCTTCTGATGTTTATCATGTGAAGTTTGTCTTCTGAATTTCTAGTATTCATTTTCTGGTGTATTTCATGTGAAGTTCGTCTTCTGAGTTTTATCCTTTGATGTTCATCTTTTTATCCTCTGATATGTTTCTTCTGAAATTCATCTTCAGATGTATATCTTCTGATATTCATTTATGATTTTCATCTTCTGATATCGGCCAATCTGGACTAGCAAACTGGTCTGCTGAGATCCTCTGATCTCGGCCAACACTAGACCATTTATTCTGTCCTTCTGGTTTCGACCAACATTGGGCCATTTATTCTGACCTTCTGATTTCGACCAACACTGGGCCATAATTTGATCTTCTGATCTTGGCCAACACTGTACTGGGTCTGGATTAGTTCTGGACAAAGGATATTTCAGTCTGGACCTTTTAGCTTATCTTCTGATTAATTCAGGACAGTTTTTCACTTCATTGTCAGGCCATCTTCTTGTATGGATCCAGTCTTCCTATGGCAGGCTTCCTTCTGGTCTGGTCCATGTCTCCTTTTGACTTTGTTTCCTTCTGATATGGGCCAGCAAAGATATCCTCTGGTGATTTCACGATGCATCCTCTGGTATCTTCTGGATGCATTATCTGGTGTTTTCAACTCTCAGGTTTTCTGCTTCAGCTTCTGGTTTTCTGTTCCAAATGTGTTGCTTCTGGTTTCCTAGATGTTCTGCTTCTGGTGTTTTCCAGATGTTCTGCTTCTGGTGTTTTAACTTCAGATTTTCTTTATGGATTTAACAGCTTTGTTTCCTGCATGCATTCATTCTTCTGGACAGGAGGTTGCGATCTTTGGATCCTGTTCCTTTGTTAGTACAAAACTTAAATGCACGCATTAGTGTAATCATAATCTTAAGATAATTTTGTTATCATTAAAAGATATTTTTTCTCAACAACCTTGCCCGATATTAGCTTTAGTGTTCCTCGAGTAATCTATGGTTTCAGGTTGTGTTAATAAGACTTGACTTGTAGGGTGAACATGTAGTTGCCTTCAACAGTCTATAGTTTTCAGGTTGTGTGGAGAAGACTTGACTTGTAGGGTCAAGGTTTTTGTTTGGCTCAAAAAGTTTGTAGGTTTCAGGTTGTTTTGAGAAGACTGATTTGTAAGGTCGGGTGCTGTGTAATTCAAGGATTTGAATTAGTGGTTAAATCATTCTAAGTGAAGAGACTGAATATAGTTATCAAGTTGGTGGTGAACCAGAAAACAAGATGGTGGAGAACCAAGATAAATTTGCTTGTGTCACTTTACTTCTACATTCTTTACTTTACTGGTGCCTCTGAGTACTTAAGCCTGAATGCTACTGCCTTCGTTTTAGTTAAAATTGTTAAGACAAACTCTCATTTTAAAGTTTTGATGAAAATAAACAAAGGTTAATTTAGAATGTTAATTATGATTCTAAATGTTATGTTAATTTAACTTGTGCTTTTGAGTGTATTAATTCAAAGTTAGGATTCAAGCAAAACAAAGAACATTGTTGACAAAATCTAGAAAACGGAGAAAGTTCTCCAAGGTCAAGAATGATCAAGACAGCCTCAAGATCAATGAATCTCCATTAATTGAATGAAGATATTGCCTCTGGAATTAACATCAATACTATCAGTACTTGACAAGAAACAAATATGATCCATTTTAATCAAGAAACCATTCGAATTACAAAGGGAAAAGGTTATGAAACAAGCTGGTTAACGGACCAAAGAGTGCCACTACGATAAGTTTCATTATGTAAATACCGAAAAAAACTTGTCGTGGGAGCAGCCAAAAAAGAAGAGACATGAATTCATTGAACGAAAGAAATATCGTAAGTCATTTTAATTAGGTCGTACCTTATTCTATTCCCCCTATCTTTAGTCAGGAATAGTGGTCCGGTAAGATGAACATGCCCTATGCGGTATTCCTAGTCTGTTTTTTCTGTTAACAATAGGCAACCAAGGGTTGTTGAACAACAAGAAATTCCCCTATTCATATAAAAAAATGAGAGGAGAATCCAAATCATGCTATAAGAAACGAAGCATGTTGCCCCTTTTTTATAGGTATACATCACAGCAAGAAAACCCAAACTAGGACTCTCTCTGACTAGTGCATTACAACAAGAAGAACTGCAAGGCCAAGGCAATCATGGATATGCCACCACCCTACTACTCGAAAGCCGACCTCTTCTTCGTCCGTGATGGATGTTGCAGATCAAAAGTGGAAAGATGCAGTAAAGGAGATCATCGCCATCACAACGCAGTCTATAAATGAGGATCATAGGAGCTATAAGAGGCCATATGATGACAGCATGGCCAAGAAAGCGTTCCCGCGAGACTACGTCCCTTCGAAGTTTGATACATTTGACGAGACTGGTGATCCAAAAGAAGATATCGCTCATTTCGAGCATTTAGCCAAATTTCATACACAATGCGTTGATATCGCTCAACATAAAAAGCTGCTTATCAAGCAGTTCCCTAGCGCGCTCCGAAAGAACGCTTTCCGCTGGTTCTCCAGACTGAAAGCAAGATCTATTAGGTCCTGAGACAAGTTGTTTCAGTTATTATGCTCCCGTTCTTTGAGGAAATCTATCACGTCGGAAGATTTACGGCGTAGTAAAAAGGGACCCGAGGAGTCGGTTGAGCTATGGGAACGATCCCGTTTATTAGCAAGCCTTTCTCCCACGAAATCAGTTAGTAGAATCTATCCCATAAGAGAAATTGGGAAAAATTTGTATTGCGGGAATCCGCATTGAATTGTGCTCGGGCTTGATTATTGCTGGAGGCCCTACTACTTTCGATGAACTCTCTCAACGTGCTACTGGAAGCAGGGCAAACCTGATTGAACGGCACGCATATGCTAATGTCGCAGATAGAAGTCGGAGACCTCCTAAAGGTAGCAAAGACAAAGGGAAGAAAGAAGGTCATCGAAAGGATTTGCACTTTGACATCAAGAAGAGCTCAAAGTCAAACGAGCCCTTATATATAGGATATAGGCAATGATATGCTGAAATTACCGAAGTTTGACTACCAAGTGCAGCCCGAAGATGAAGATGATCAATGGTTCCGCCTTTAATGCAGGAAATAAAGTAATTTCCCAATCCCCAAAGCTACAACAAACCCGAGACTACAACGCTGCCCAAGATAAGACTTTTTTGCGATGCAGCGTGATTCAAATTGCTACGCCTTCCGATCTCGCATTCGATGATCGGTAAAATAACAAGAAAAATGAGATGGGAGATTTTAGTGGGACAATGTGCCCTCGTATGCGGTCACGGCAGATAAAGAAAAAAGAGCATTCCTGACTCGCGTCCATGATCCAGTCCATGCACGCGGTTCGGCCCATGCTTGCAAACTAGTCTACGCCCATGGTCCAACCCGCGCCTGCAGTCCGACTCATGCCATTGCTCCAGCGTTAGAGCTTATCAACGACACTCTGGCCCGACCCATGAAGACACCTACTACGAAAAAAATGGGTAAAAAAATGCTCTATACAAGAAATGAAAGAAGCAGCTATCGCGGGATTTCCGCATCCAGAAGTCTCGCACGCACTCCTCCAACATCAAATGGAGAAATACCTTATCCGCTCCTCGACCTAGAGGGCCGGAAAACCCTTTCTTTTTCTATGGTATGGGGAAGGAAGCGGAAACCACCATTCGAATAAAGGGCGGAGGGTGCCCCTATTTGTATGCACATTCACACGACGGGCATGTTCCAAGATCTCCCGCAACGAGAACCTAACACATGGTTTATTGATAGTAAGATGATTCAAAAAATGGATCATAGGTTGGTTGAATATTGAGTTCCGCTTAGGCTACGTGTTCTGTTCACGCGCTACTAAGCCGCACACAGGATCTTAGACAGGTTTCGTCCCCTTTCGGGAACACCTTCTTACTAGTAGGAGTTAAGCCTGATGCAAATATACCGAAGAAATAAGATATCTATGGTCGATTCTACGAAGAGTAGCTTCGCCCCTTATGTTATGGCTCGTCTCGCGCTTAGTCACTCGCGGGATTCGGATAGGGGAGCAGCAAGTCTTTTATGAAAAAACTCGCAAGGAAAAGCAAAGAAAGCTAAAGATTGGGTGCTAGGAACAAACTTTCAAGCAAGATGTCCAGTAAGAGATGCTGACAGCAAGCATTCCATCGATCAAAGACCCATGCTTCATGCTTGGGAAGTCTCTCCTTTCTTTCTCTTACCTAGAAATGGAAAAAGACTTCAAACAAGTAGCTCGTGGAACATCCCCCACTTGCCTTTTTTTTCTCAATCTTATATCTCGGACTACTTCATGATCGGGCAGCCACGCAATGTATTTCACTCCTAGCGGTAGGAAGAGAGGTTCAGCGCAACATGTACACAGGCGCTAAAGCCCTTGTTTCGACCTCAACCTGATATTTTTATTTGATAAGCACTGGAAGAGATCTAAAAGCAAACATTCCATTGATTAAGCACCCATTCCTGTGTTTTATGATGATCCAACCTGGCTATTTCAATGCATCATGGGATTTCCTTGGGGATACAAAGATTCACATAAATAGTAAGTAGTGAGACTTTAATGGCCTAGTACGACCAGACAGAAGCAGAATCATAGTCCTCCTCCAGGGATTGGTCATTCAAGAGCCTTCCTTTCTTTACGAGATAAGGCCAAAATAATAAAGATAGGGCTAGCTAAGCAAAGTAAAATTTCACATTGAGAGGCTTCCCCAGTCAACATAGAGAGTCGATAGAAGCTGAAAAGACTCAATCTAATACATTCCCCTTGGCCCTAGATTCCGTTTCTGAGGAAGGAGATAGGGATGCCTCAGTGGATTCATATCCTTGATTACGATGCGGAGGAGAGGGATCGATCGACTTTCTTCTATTCAATATTCGTTATCTAGAACTGGTTCACAAATTTTTTCCTTTTATGCAGTTCGGGAGGGCCGGCCTTAGTAAAAAGTAGGAGCCATACCATAGTTAGTCAAGAATCAAGAGTAGAGGTCGGGTACCTCAATCAGAGCAATGGGAAATCGGAGGATGGATGAAAGGCCAAGTAAGACCCCGAGGATAAGGTATCAATCAGAAGAGGAAAATAGATCAGCCAACTACCTATTAGTTTGTTAGCAAACATCTCGTGGTCAGGACGAATTGAGGAAACAACAACGTATAAAATATAGAAAGCCAAGAGCCCTTCCTCCACCGTTAGCTCAGTAGAGCATTTTATCCTCCACCAGGGATGCAGATTCACTAGCAAAGGATATTAGCCCAGCAGTGGCAACTACCTGAGCTGATACGCAAACAAGACTAGAAAGACCGGTTACACGTACACCAACAATGGCTACTCTTTCACTCCTTCAAGGCCTCTTTCAAGCTAAGAAGACTCCTTTCAAGGTTATCCTTATTCTTATCCGCAGATCAGAGTCATTCACTTCTCTATCGAAAGAGCGTATTCTTTGATTGTTGCTAATTACGAATCTCAATCAGTCTTGTCTGTACACCAATCCCAATGGCTAGTTCGGCTTTTAAGCCCGGAGCCTGGAACTCAATCAAAAATAAATTCTCTTTTTCCGGAAACTTCTAATCTACCTACGCAAGTCTCTTTCGAGGCAAAGTAAGAGCTTATTGATCACGGGCCCAATCGCCAAGGAAAGTAGAATCCCCCAGGTACGAAACCAAGGGTCATTTTCTAACAGTAGATAGAGTACTCTTCTCTTGACTCGACAAGCGAAACATTAAATGAAACATTCTAGGTCAGGCAGACATGCCTTCCCATTCCAAGCAAACAACCCCCTTATACGATAAATTTATTTTCTTGCCCACTTGCTCTAATCCGTCAGCAGATGAACCCGGTTGGTACATCTTCCAAACCAAAACTAACGCGGAGACTTCTCAATAAACCTAAAAAGACACACAAAAGGGGTTGGATACTGGATCGGAAAAGAACCCTAAAGATGCACCTGTCAGACAGGGTTAGACTAGAATGACATGTTTTGGGCTGCGAATCGTCCCCTACAAGAATCTCGACTTAACACGTGAAAGAATGCGGGTTTTCCACATTTTAGAGTGCTTGCGTCCGGACTACGCTTCACAAGACAAGTCTGATTCACATTCATTAAAGACAACGACAACATACTCGTCTTTCAAAGAAGGTGATGTTACCGAAAACTATCAAACGATTGATCGACTCTCATCGATTGAAAACTTTTTTGATGGCAGCTGGTGTCAAATACAAGACTATTTGATGACGTCTTTCTTCAGTTCAGTTACATTGCACGCTAGGAAGCAAAGCTAGCTCTTCGTATCTGCAGGATTGAATCTGTCTCGTGATTTCGTATAATAGTGAGTTTGTCCTACAATAGCTCGTTCTTAACACAACGATAACATCTATTCCGGGACACACAAGAAAAGACCCTTAAGTATAGCTTGAGCTTGAAAAAAACTCCTCCTTGAAAACAGGATTGCTAGCTTCCCTAGAACAACAACTTCTTCCGCAACGTCCCTTGCCTGATGGATTTTCTTTTTCTTTCCTCCTGGCTGGCTTTCCAACTCACATGCACGGAGAGCTTACCTACTTCCTAACCTTAGCACTTCCAATGGCTGAAAGGGAGGATAGCCTAAGATCCCTACATGTCTTGGATTGCATTGGTTGCAGGCTAGCCAGTCAGATTTACTTTCTTTAAAGATCCACCCTTAAAGAGCCCACCTAGTCAATATCTCTAAAGAACAGGCCCACCTAAGATTCCTTAGTCAATAGCTTATCACATATCCCTTCCTTCTAGAGTGCCTTTGGAAGTTGTCGTTGCTTTTAGCATCTAGTGAGGAAGGAAGTTTCATACTCGAAATGGGATCAAGCTTAGATGCAGTGGGATACGAACCAGTTGGAGTAGCAGTTGCTAATCTAGCTCTTTTATTTCCTCAAGTCCTAAGCTAAGGACTAAGAGGTAAGTAGGCTAGGTAGAGAGTCTCTGTCTATGGGCCAGTAACCCCTCTATCAATATTATCTTCTCCCATTGGAGTATATCCTATAGCTGGCAAGTTAGAAGGCTATTCAGAAGCAGTAGTCTTTTTCAGGGATTCAATTCAGTAGTCTGTTTTTCTAGAACCTGTGATTTCGTAGCCGGGTCTTTTACTTATATTTTGGATACTTCTTGCAAAGAACCATAAGCTATCAACTCCTACACCTACCGCTACATTAACATAACAACTCCTGACTCTCGGGGAGAGGGAATATCGTATTAAAGAGAGAGATCTTTCCCATAGGAATACCCCAGACACTAGTAAAGACGCTAAGCCCCTTTCTCTTCCTTATTCTAGGATATTTCGAGTTAGCGCTCCGGGGATTCGGCTTAGCTTACTCAGTTTCCTGCCCAATGGTTTAATAAAGAGCTTAGCTTAGAAAAGGAGTTGGTCTTAAAGACCGAAAAGAATTTTTGCTAACTAGTAGCCACTCATTGCACACAAGAAAGAGTGTAGGTTTCAGTCTACGCCCACCGAAAGTCGGATATCACTGTCTTCCCTGCTTTCCTCAGGCATGAGAAGTTACTCACGGACTTGCCATGGATAGGAGTGAAACGGAGGCACAGTCCATTGTTCTCTATCAATTTATTCCGTTCATTGGCTTTTTTAAGTGCCACATAAGACATTCTAGAAGCCTCTGGTGAATTGGTTGGTGATCAACCTATCTTATATGCTTTCTTATGCCTTTGGAGTGCCTTAAGCCAAGTGAACGAAGTGGCCGGTAAGGTGAACATGGTAAAGAATAATCAAGTCTATATATGGCTTGTTGAAGTAAACATGTGGACTCTTCTTCCACCCTTTGTTTTGGAATATTACTTTGGAAAATTATGTTGGACTATTTAGCTTGTTTTCTTTTCTTTCTTTTGTATGTCTTAGTGGAATTCCCCCTTTGTGATGCAAGCATCTTAGACGACGAAGGAGCGGAGAGGTTGCCTCCATTCTTTCTAACCATACCCAATCGAAAAAGGATCCGGATGCCTTGCATATCGCCCACAAATGCTTTCTAAAGTCTTAAGCAGAAGAAGAGGAAGAACGAAGCTTTCCACTTATAAATTCTTCTATTCGGAGGTCGTACGAATGAGCAGAGCAGCTACTTTTTAACTATCAACCTACGACCGAAGTCAAGGACTTGACTGGACAGACTGATTGAGAGATAGACCATGCCTTTACATCCGAGGATGGTGTCCCCAACACTAGAGGAAGAGTTCTTGGTGGCAGTAGTGCTATCAATCAATGCTGGTTTTTATAGTCGAGCAGATCCTTACTTCCATCAGAGATCAAGTATCAACTGGGACCTCACAATTGTGAACCAGTCATATGAGTGGGTTGAGAAGGAAGTGGTGTTTAGGCCATAAATTCGGAGTTGGCAATCAGCAGTTGGTCGAACCATACTGATTCTGCTAGTATAAGGGCTAGCAATACAGACCCAATTAAGACAGCAAGAGCCTTTTTTCGACCTTGCTGATTCTCTATCTGCAGTGGGTCAAAGTTTCCGAAAACAAGTTTATTGCGATCTTATTCAACGGCTCGCATGGGCTACTCACGCCATGTGAGCTACAAAGCTTCTCATAAAAGGTATCCTTTAGGACTTTACCTAAGAATTTAATATCTGGCTCACAAAGGGCTCTAGGTTCCAGCAACTTTAGGAGCGATTGCCCACCAGACGGAGAAGCCCATTAGTACACAAATGATAAGAACAAATCGCATATCGCGTGAGAATCTGTATGAGAATCTGATCAAGAACGAAGAACTCAGCCTAGTCAAAACAGAACTAAAAAAAGTATTCAAATGCTGGAATATTTTTATTCATAAAAATTGGTTCTGGTCAAGCCTGAAAAGAACAATACCAACGGCTCTTTTGATCTTCATTAAATGCTCTCAAGCATATAAAAGGAAGGCCAATATTCAAGAAAAATGCAGAAGTTCAAGTGTTAATCAATCTACTCACATACTTGAAGTTCTCCCATTCTCAAAGAGAGTCAATTCTGTTTTTTATTTCAATCTATTGTTATACTTATTTTGAACCTCTTGTAAAGAATCTAATCTCAAACACAAGTTGAGACATCTCAGATTCTAACAAACAATCTCATTATTATTGTGTAAAAACTCAAGATTATAAGTGTTGAGTATAGTTTGAGTAGATTGTAAGAAATCCTTTTATGATTAAAAGGTGAAGTGTAAACTCCTATCTAAAGATTGATAGGTAGACTGATTGTGGATCTTTCTGGGTGGAAAGATTACAGATCAAGATTGATCTAGACTAGGTGCTGTAAATCAGGAAGGTTCTTGCTTTAAACACTTAGTGAAAAATCTCACAATTGTGAGGATTGGACGTAGCCCGAGTTGGGTGAACCAGGATATATCCTTGTGTGGTATCTCTTATCCCTTATCTCTTTATTAAGTCTGATTGATTTTCAAGTTAAAAATACAAACTGTTTTTCTGATTTTTAACTAAGCAAGAACGTTCTCCGTTTTCTGATAAAACCAAGAATGTTCTCCGTTTTCTATTTTCTTAACCAAGAAAATTCTTGAATTAAAATCTTAAGTTTTTTCAAGAATTTTTAAATAGGAAGATTTACAATTCAAACCCCCTTCATGGTAAATCAATTTTGCTACTTCAAAAATCACCAAACTCAAACCAATTCTTGAATAAATAATTAAAAATAATCAAACTTAAACAAACACAATTCAACAATTTTCTCGTGTTTGCACCTTCATGTTCTGGAGAGACGTTACAGTAAAGCAACAAATGATTGAGAGAGATACGGGTTCCAATGAATTTGAAACGGTAGAGAAAGGTGTTCCGGTGAGATGAGCAAAGAAGCGATCAAGAGAGACAATGAGAGTTGGTGGCAGAGCGATGGAGATGAGGGTTTGGGTTCTGGTGAGAGAGACGGTTGAGAGAGATTGAGAGTGATGGAGTGAGACGGTTGAGCGATGGAGTTGAGGCCAATTGGGATGATATGGAGATTTTTAGGTTTCTTCCGTATGTCTTTTACTAGATGGGAGAAATGGAGGTTTTTAGGTTTTCTTTCTCTAAAACTGATTAAGGTGAGGCAAGCAAAATATTAAGTGTCTTTTTTTGTTAAACGAAATATTGGGTATTTTAAATGTGTTTTGTGATATATTATTTTAAGTGTGTTTACTCTATAATTTTTTTTATTATTATGATATATTCCCACACACGCTTAGGTGTTGATGCAATGTCATTTTAAAATAATAGTATCAAATTTTAAGGTAATATGAGTGGAAAAGACGAAAAATTTGGGGAAACTTATTTTGAACTAGAATTTAGCCTCGGGTAATTTCTCAGGGTTTCAAGCGATCTATAATTACTCACGGCGTAATCGTTGATAAAGTCTCAAAATCATTATTGAAAGCAGCCATAGATACACCGTCGGAAATTAAAATTTTACTCCACCACGAGATCATGAATAATATTGCCTGGATAACTCAAAGTTTTCTTATAGTAAAAAACTATTGTTTTTTAGTTTCAAAAACTGTTTCAAAATCAATTTATGTCATCAAAAATATTATTGGGTGAGTCGCGGACTGCGACACTACCTAAATTATACAAGACAGACTATTAACCACGAATTCCCCAAGATAAAACAACATAGATACACTGTCTCGGAGTTCCACTGCACTGTAGAAAACCGTTCTAGAATTACACCCTCAATATGACAGCGATTACGGCATAAAAACCGCTCTAAAAGGACAATGATATTATGACCACTCAATATTGGACAGTAGTATTATGATCACTCAATATTAAAGGAATTACGGCATAAGAACCGCTCTCAAATAACGAAGGGATTAGACATAAAATAAACCGCTCTTAAATGATAGTGACATTAGAAGTGATTCGGAAATAGAGAAGAGAAAGCTGGAAAATGCACCCAACTTTAGTGTGTTTTTCACAAAAATTTGATACTCTTTATATAGTAATAAAAACAAACTTACGTATGTTTTATATCTAATGTGAGACTTCAGTATTTATAGAGTTAAAAACTACTCAATATATAATAGTTTTTTAATGTGAAACTTTAACAATTTTTTAATTCACACATTAAGCCTGTGTGTCTTAAAAAAAGCAGTTTGGCTATGAGCTGTAGCATCGAGGCAAGACAATGTTGTGTACGACAACACGGTCAAAGGAAGCTTTTTATTTTTATTTTTTCACTCGGATTTGGATTTAATGCATTCTTTCACTTCAAGATATCTGATTAGCAATGACAATGGGTAGGGTATGGGTAGGGTAGTATAGTACCCGTTCCCGTATCCGCAATTTAAAGAAATACCCGTACCCGTGTCTGTATCTTCGTGGGTATCAACTTTAATACCCGTAGCCTTGCCCTCTGGGTACTTAAGTACTCGTACCCATATCTATTACCCGCACTTTAACAAAAATATATCGATAAATAATTTGTGATTAAATTTAAAAAAATTCCTAAATATTTTAAATCCAAATCATAAATATTACAAACCAAAATATTGTCTAACTCAAAACTTCCAAAATATATATATCAAAACATCAAAAATAATGTTTTCTGAAAGAATATTTTATGAAGTTGCAAGTCCTCTCCGAGATATGTAAAAAAATTGATATGTGTATTATATTAGTTATTTATAATTATAAAGTCACGATTAATAATATAAAAAAAACTCTTAAATATAAAATCACAATTATTTACTTCTTCGTCAGAATCAAATATGTGTATAGGGACTAAAATTTATTTTTCAAATTTTTTTAATATTAAAATTGTACTTTTTTTTATTAAGGGCTCAATTTTTAAGATTAGAACAAGACCTCCAAAATCTATTACTATTTACTAACATATTTTCGTGATGATTTACTTATATGTTTATTTTTCATGAGGATCCAAAAATTATGAAATGAATTACCTAAATCCGTTGATTTGTTTGTAATGAAAATGAGAGATAGAGAGACATGAGATAGTAGAGAGTGAGAGAAATAGTAGTTAGATATTGAAAGGGGAGATAGAGATCCATAAGATAGTAGAAAGACATATGTGTACCCATATTTTTTGCGGGTACCCACTAAATTTGGGTCTAATTGCCATCCATATATGTGATTAGCCCGATTTACATTAGATAATCTAAATTTTATTATTGAATCATTCGATTTTAATGGAACTGGTATAAATTCTTTGATTGTAGAACTACATGTAATTCAATGCATTTCTCCATTATTTATTTTATTTAAACTGTGTACAATTGCAAAAAAAAAATATTTGTATTAATTTCAATAATAAAATAAATTTAATTTATTAATTAAAATATCTTTTTTAATATTCTCCTATAAAGAAAATAAAAACAAAAATAATATTTAAAAATTTGATACATCTTATAATAAATTTAAACAAGATATTTTAATTTTTTAAATATTATTTTTATTCATATTTTATTTCAAAAGTAGTACTTAACGGAATAATTAAATAAATTAAAATAAAAAACAATTAATGTTTAATTGATAATATAAAAATATTATTTATTAAAATATGATACAACTAAATATTACAAATGAAAAATTTAAAAATGATTGAGTACGAGAAAAATAAATTGTTTAGGAATAAAAAAACCACTTTCTCATTTGTAAAGATTAGTTCAAATTAATCAACGTTTTGTAAAATTGATTTTGCGTGTGAGTTTTTTTACCCTACTATAAAAAAATAAAAACACTTTCTCTCTACATTCATTTATGGTTTTTATGTTTCTTGAAAGGTAGCTGTTTCACCCTATTACAGGGAGCTGGCAAAATTAGAGAAATTGTTGCGTAAATCGAAATCTATGTCTCAAATAAAAGCTGAAATGAATGCAAAGTTTGACGGAGCTTAAATTAATTGAGTCCCAATTTTGACACCAACTACTATTCACTCTTCTATCATAATTTTTGTGACCCCTTACCTACTATGTAAGTGTCATTTATTTTGGAATAACTCACTTGTAATACTAGTGGTTTCAGCAATTGGGCCCCCTGTTCTTCTGTTTTGCTAAATGTTTCGCTTTCGAATGTTGTTTCATATTACAAACAATTTCAAATATACGTTGTGATTTGAAATAGGAGTATGTGGAATGATATACAATTAATTAGACAGATGTGTTTGATAGAGTAAACTTTAAAAGCTTAGCAAAAAAAATTAATTTGAGAACTTTAATATTATGAAGATGTGTTTGATGGGGTAATTTGAATATGCCAACCACTGTTTTTATAATGATACACGCTTCATTCAAGTTCACGAAAAACTACCGATTTTGTTGATGAGTAGAAGATTCAATCATCTATACCAAATGCAATTGGAGATATACCAATTACTATTAATACAGAATACTCTATTCTTATAACATTAATTGTAATTTAGAAAAACAAAATTATTTTAGAATATTAATGAAGTATTAGCTAGGTAGTATCTTTCTCCACTTATATATGTTTTATTTATTGTATCTAATATACCTAATTTCATTAATTACTATATTAATAAAGATATTTTAGTAAGACTTAAAAAAAAATACTTTAATAAATGAATATCATTTATCACAGAAATGAGTAAACTCACTCATAATTTTGAACAATACTTCATATGAGACAAATAAAGTAGTATTTTTTTTAACAGGACAAATAGAGTAGTAATGTAATTAGATGTTGTATTATTCAAAATTTTGAAAATATGTTTAGTTACCCGGCTTACAAGGTCACAAGTTGTTGGATTGACCCAAAAACATTATAATTCAATGGATTTATAAGAATACTGAATGACTCACTAAGTGTTCATAAAAGTTAAATAGATGGATTATGCTTATTCCATTAATTTTTGGGGTTGTATTAGATATAAATTGAATGAATTGATCTAATTTTAGATTGATGGTGGGCATCTGGTTTATTTTGTCACTTCTAATGACGTAATGTAACTTTTTTTTTAATAAAAATGAAACTAAATTTTGAAACCAAATGAGATAGAGTAGCTCTTATTAAATTATCATATAATATAAGACTTAGATCAATAAAAACAAAATCAATATCAATACAATAAAATAAAAAGCTAAAGAGGAATATATCCGATTAGCTAGAAATTCAACTCAATGACGTGCCTCACAGTAGACATGGCAAATAGAAGTTTTCCAAGAAAGACATTTGAGAAGGGAAAAATTTCTTGCAAAAGAGGTTGAATAAATGTATCGGGGAGAATTCATATATGATCATGTTGACAATAATTAGGGAATACATCTCAAATATTACATGTTTAAGATTTATTCATAGACCAAGCGATATGTCAATTTGAGAAGCTTAAAGTTTAGCCCACACCTCTTAGTAGGATCCTAGTATGCTATAGAAGCCCTTTAACAATCTCCCATTTTAATCCCGAACCATACTACCACAAATTGAAATACTTGTTGATTTCCTAAAAGAACTATCAATATTAATTTTAAAGAAGTTCTGGGGAGGGGGTTTCCAAGACACCTCAAGAATTCTCATCAATTGTATTGAAATTAGAAGAGTTAATGAAGTTGGAATGATTTGCCACTACATATAAGATATTATGTCCAATGTTATAGTTCCAAAGGTCATAAAATGATGGGATCAGAAAGGTTCCATTGAAGGCAACACAAAGACCAATATCGAAAATTTTACTCCAAGCATATGTGGAGATAATAAGGTCATTTCATAAGGAGGGTTGAAGTGCTTCTTACTACGAAGGATTACATAATTAGACTTCAAAGTGAAATTTCCTTTTGATGTTAGATTCCAATTAGAAAAATCATATTTGGCATTTGAAGGAGGTTTGATCACCCGCTCTCTTAGCACAAATATGTTGAGGCAAAATTTGTTGAAATGCCTCTGAGTTCCACTTACCATTACACACATAATGAGGAAAATGGAAATTCCATTTTATCATAAGGAATTTCATTAGAATTATAATTCATCAAAGCCCTACAACCTCTAACCCTAGCGTCTTTCCAAAACCAAACCCCATGTGATGACTCTAACATCCAATTTCTTATTATTATATTTTAATAAATATAATACTACATTATTATTATTATACGTGTGTTTGATATAAATGATAATTTCTTCGTGTTTGCCTTAATAATTTATCTAAACTATTAATAATAAAAATATTTTGTTTGTTTTTTTTCTTAAAACCAAATAAAAATAGTAATTATAAATAAATAAAAGAATTTAAATTAATGAAACACCATTCAATTATATGGTACCTTTCATATTAAGAGAATTTACCAAGGCATTGTTACTAACCTAGTAACCCTATGTACATATATATATAGCTAAAGATAAATGTTATTTGAACACACTTTAGAACACAAATACAAATACAATATTTACTTTTTATACATACTATGATGACATAAATGTGGGTCATACTCCCTCATTCTCTCTCTCTTCTTCCATAAATGGAGGTCATACTGTATTTGTGTCCAAAAATGTGTTCAAATAACATTTCTCATAGCTAAAAGCAAGACATTGTTACATATATCTGTCGCCGAACATTTTTGGTTTTTTTTTGTATTCTATTTCCAATTCCTCCAACAAGTCAGCCATAGCCACAACCCCGCACACCGATCTTTGTCTCTCGGTTGTGATTTTGTCGGTTACTACTATCAGATTAACGAATCAAGCATATATTATTTTTTTACAAGATCTTTCATTTCGTCCGGTTAGTTTCTTGCCATTTTTAAATTATTTGCTAGCACCACTGCCTATGCCATTGTTATTTGAGTTTTGTTTTCCGATCATCTAATTTATCGCCTTTTCCTGTTTAGTTGGTTTTTTTATAAAAACAATCATGATTAAAATTAGGCTAAATAGCATCCGTGGTCCCTTAACTTAATTTCAGTTAACGTTTTAGTCCTTTATCTTTTTTTTCTCCTGATTTGGTCCTTTATTTTAATTTTAAGTGACAATTTAATCCTTTATGTTTTAAAATGTTAACAATATTATCCTTTTTATTTACAAAAATTCAAAAAATTCATCAAAATTTTCAACCAAAACCCATAAAATTAATTGCATTCTTTAATATAATACAAATTTTATCAAATTCGTAACTCAAATATTCAAATAAACTCATATTTTCATTTTTTTTATTTGATTTTTAAAATTCCATCTAATAAAGAATAAAAATATGAATTTATTTGAAAATTTGAGTTATGAATTTGATAAAATTTGTATTATATTAAATAATATAATTAATTTTATGGGTTTTGGTTGAAAATTTTGATGAATTTTTGAATTTTTGTAAAAAAAAAAGGATAATATTGTAAACATTTTCAAACATAAAGGATTAAATTGTCAATTAAAATTAAAATAAAGGACCAAATCGGGAAAAAAAAAGATAAAGGACTAAAACGTTAACTGAAATTAAGTTAAGGAACCACAGGTGCTATTTAGCCTTAAAATTATTATTTTATTTATTTATATTCTGCTTGAATATCAACTATTCATAAAATGAAACTTTGATCTTAAAAGTAATGCGTTTTGAACGAAATTTGTAAACTTTGTCTTTTAAAGCAACAAAACCGTTACATTAGACTGAAATCACCATTATTTTTATACCTAGAACTCATAATTTTGCATTATACTGAAACTCACAATTTTATTAAACAACCCACCTCCATTTTAATCGGTGAATAACATAATCAAAATCAAAACGGTTAAATTTAAATGAATGGGAAACAAGTCAGTGGGCGACGACACATTTATTGTGTCATGCCAAATACCAAATTGAATAAATGATGGTAAGAATGAAATACAACGATACATTTCTGTACAACAATAACTCATTCTATTTTAACTCAATATAACATGAATTCTAGCTATTTTTCCTATAATTATAATTTTGTCTTGTTTTAAAAAGTCTAAATTTGTTTAACATCCAAAGACTTTAATTCATTTTAATTATAATTTAAAACTGTACACTGTGTTATTGAGTTGTAAATTATTAGTGGCATTACATGTGCTATATTGCTTACTCGTTTAATATCAAAATTATATGTATATATATATATATATTATAATTATTTAACATTATATGATTTATTTTTAAGTAAAATATGTGTTTATGTCAATATAATCATAAGTATGTATATTACTAAATATATTTTTGAGTTATATTAAAAATACAAGATAATTTATTTATTTTTAGTAAGTAATTTATTTGTATTTGGTGGTTGTATTGATGTAATTCTCTTACAAACTATTAGAGACGACAGTCGAAGAGGATGCGATACGTTAGCAGATCGGATTCAGTTGGTGAAATCTTCAATCGAGGTAAGGGGTGAGACGAGGTTCCATTTTATGAGTATAAAATAACATGAGATGAATGTGAATACTGAATTTCCCAGATATTCATCTCGGGTTACTACGTACTGTTGAGCCCTATTGAGTAAAAATAATTAATTAATAATATACGAATGGTAATAGTGAAGACTAAAATATATTTTAGCAACCTATATAATTGCCGTGAATTTATTTATATCAAGATTGCATATTTTTTGATTTTATGAAACCTTTTGTTTATTGTTATTGTATGAATGATATGCACTCGAGTGCTCTTGTTTACTTGATTGAAATTGTGATATTATTTGAATGCACCGCCTGTTTGATTTCTTATTTTGTGATTGATAAAATTGGATTGTGCATTGTGAGTGTGTAAACCCAATATTGGGATTTTATTGTGATTGGCTAATATATATATATATATATATAATGATGTAAATTCTGATGAATATTGTGAATTGAAATTTATTGAGTTGTGACAATCGAGTAAGTATGAAATAGGTGTTGTAGGTTTTGGAGTGAGGATTATTTTGTCATCATATAGGGAAGGTCTGACAAACCTAGTGATTCGAGGAAGTACAACTGAATGAGCCTGATCGTGGAGGGCTACAGTCGAACTGTAAGGTAAGACTGATAGACCTTGGGGTACCTCTAGTTGGGAATTCCTAAGTGGATTAGTTGGTTATTCCCTAAGGTCGGGAGCTACCGTGCAACACAAGAGTACCCCGACCGTCGCGTATATGTGTCTCGGGTTGAGTTGAGGGATCTATGAGGACTTGGCAATTCATGAATTGTCCGTCCACTCTTGTAGTGGCATAGTATCAGGCCTCCTAACCAAGTACTTCAGAGTAGAATGGTACCAAATGATGAAGAAGTATAGAGTATAGGACATGCATAACATGTCATCCTTGTAACTATTTTATTGTGATTGATTTAGATTAACCTTGATATAATGTTCTTGAGTATTTCTCATGTTTGTAATAATTTGACTATTTGTGTGTTCTCCTCGTTTATCTTATACTGTTACATAATTTTGAAACTCACCATTTCGTTGTTTGTGTTTGGCGTTTGCGATGGACGCAGATGATTTGCAAGCTGCAGGTGATGATTAGTACCATCAGAGTGGCAGAAGCCATCTTGTCATGAAGACTCTTATTATATACATTGTGTTAACGTTATATTTGAACGTCTTTTATTTTGGGAATTTCCGCTCTGATAGTGACACCGGGTTTGGGACTATATTTGCAATTATTACTAAATTTAATTATGTGTACTTCCAAGGGATTTTATTGTCTAATATTATGATTTCAAGTTGTTATGTTTGATGGAAATTTTTGAGATTAATGTGATATGTTAAATGATTACGTGATACTCTTTACCCTAAAAAAATGTGTTTGAGAGTTTATATATTTTCTTGAAGAAATTCATTATTTGAAAAATATTAAAAAAAATTAATATTAATTTGGGGTTTAGGGTGTCACAATGACCATCCTAAATACACAAATTTATAATAAGTGTTTTGTGCGCATCACAATAATTTATCATGTTTCATAATTAATTGTCATGCCAAGTTCATCATATAACCTAAATTTAACCATTGTAAGTTCTTGATTGGTAGTCGAATCCCAAATGAATTCTCTATAAATTTTCTATGCCTCACTACAAACTAAGACCGAAATCTTTGTAGATTGAATAACACTATCATGAATGTTGTGAAGGTGCAAACACGAGAATGGGGTTGAATTGTGTTTACTAAAATGGAAAACTTTTTGTTGATTTGATGAAGGCTGGTTGGTTTTTATGAGTTACTTGGATAAGAAGCAATCAAATTCAAAGACAGCAAATAATGAAAGCATAAATATTTGGACAGATAGATTTATCCTAGTTCACCACTAACTTGGCTACATCCAGTCCCCTCATTCAGAAGGCTTTCATCTACTAATTCAAATACCTTGAATTACAAAACACCTGACCCTCCAAGCTAGTTTTCCCAAACAGCCTGACAACCTCAGACTTTTGAGGAACAAACCACCTTGACCCTACAAGTCAAGTCTTCTCCTAACAACCTAAAAACCCCAAATTGAAGAAAGAATTAAACCACTATCGAGTTGGATACAAAAGATTGGAACTTGAGTAGTTGCTTCTAAAAAGCTGATGATAATAATAACTCTCACACTCTAAGAAAAGAACACTTAGAAAATATTTCTTCTTCGAACAAGTGTTTCTCTCTTTGAGCTCTAAGATGAATTTCAATTTGGAATTTGAGCTTGAGTTCTTCTATTCTTTTCTGATTTTTGATGCTTTTATTCTTCAGTCCCGAGTATCTATTTATAGTTAAAATTTGGGCTTCAATTTAGTCATTGTTTAATTCTGAATTGTATCTTCTTTAGATTGAGTTTGTAAATTCTTTAGATTGATTCTATTTGTATTTTGTTTAGATTGAGTTTGTAAATTCTTCAAATTGATTATGTTCATATTTTGTTGTAAATAAATCTTGATCAAATCTTCTTCGAATTTTGATCAAATCTTGAACAAATTTTCTTCAAATCATAATTAAATCTTCTTTAAATCTTGACCATATTTTCTTTTCAACTTGGTCAAAGCTTCAATTATAAATTTGAATCGAATCTTATTTTAGATATTCTTCAAAAACATGAATCTTCTTTCATACTATTTGAAGTCAAACATATTGTTCTCATAAAATACTTTTGTTCACATCAAAACTTTAAATGTAAAACCAACTTGGTTTCAACATGTTGGATAAAGATGTTTGAGCAAGAGTTATCCTACCTACAAAGGTTAGTGAATGAGTTTTTCAACTGGAAAGTGTTTTACACATCGTCCAATCAAAGATAAATTCAAAAAAATCTACATCTTTTTTTTTTGGTACAAGCAATCTACATCTTTAAAACACACATTTTAAAAAAAAAACTAAAATAAAAGTTGGCCAACACAAATATTTAAAGTCATAAATATTAAAAATAATTTAACATTTTATTTTATGTGTGTAAATCTAATCTGCTAGAGTTGAACACACTAGTATTCAATAATCCAATTTACAATACTTCAAATTAGGCATGAGAAAAAGAAAATTCAATAATTTATATGCAAACCAGTATAAATTAATGTTACACTGAAAACGACAATGGAGTTGAGGCACAAATGCATACTAATGGTGGAAATTTTGGAGATGTGCCTAGGCCCCTGAAGTCTACTCTACTATGAATGGCAACCTCTTCACACGATATTTGTGGACCTCACAAATATTTTCCCCCTTTTCTTGTTAAGCATTTAAATTGCTGAATCCCTTACAAAAGGAACTAAAATCAAAGTATGAAATATTGAAAGAAGAAAAGAAAATTTGGTTAAATAAGTTTTTAGTTCTTATAAAGATTTATTAATTTATTTTTAGTTTTTATTAAAAGATTTATTAATTTAGTCTCTTAAAAAATTTTGTTTTTTTTTTTGTCACTGATATTATACGAATTATAGTGTATATTTTAAATTTTTGAATGATTTTTTGCTGTAACACTTAAGACATTATAAGAAAATTTCCTACAAAAATTTAGAATTTTTTAACAAGAGATAAATTAAATATGAATTTTTAAGCACACAAAGCTTAAAAATTTAATTCATCATTTGTATAAAAATTCTAAACTTTTACGGAAATTGTTAAATATGTCTTAAATATTACTGCAAAAAATCATAAAAATATTGAAAGGATGCAAAGTAGTTGGTTTAAAATCAAGGACAAAAAATAAAAAGAAACTTTTTTAAGAAATTAAAAATTGATGAAGTTTTTTATAAGAACTAAAAACAAAATAGTAAAATTTTATAGAGATTTAATACTTATTTAACCATATTGATCTCAATTAAATAATTTCAAATCCGTAAATCATATTACGTTAATTTCAAATTGGTAAATCATGTTACTTTTTATTCACATAAATATATTTAAAGGGTTAACCTCTTTCAAGATATGTCTTCCATATATATTGATGAGATCAAACTTGTGCCCATATGTTTAAAAGAGTTTGTTATCTATCAATTGTGTCATTTTATTAATTAAATAAATTTCATTTTAATTCTTATTAAATAAACTCTATCTTTCATGTTTATATATTATAATCCTACATATTATGTCCCTGTTAAATAGAGGTTGGTTTCATATATATGCATTGTTAATAAAAAATTTATAGGTAATATATAACTATAACATCATCTTTTGAATATACATTATTAATATAGAAAAATACCTATATAATGTATTGATGACAACAGCCAATTAAAACCAATCTCATCTGTTGAGATATACCATATTATCCATATATTATTGATATATTCTTTTTAGTGTTTGTCTCTATCAGCTCCCACACTTGTTGGGACTTGAGACTGTTACACATTTCATTTTCAAGTTATTAAAATTATATTAAAATTGATATACCTTCACAATTTCATTATTAAGGAAACAGAGGTGTGAGTCTATATGTATGAGCTTTCTATGTCTTAAACTTCTCTAGAGTAAACACAACCAAAAAATGTAAGTACCTGCAATTAATTAGTACCAAACAAATATAAAATAATAAAAGACATTTGCACAAAATTCACCTAAGCTTTTTTATCAACACAAGAAACAATGCCTAGGTAAGGAAAGAGATACAATTTGTTAGGCTTAGACATGTGCTCTTCGTAATGCTATTTCAGAAAAATTAAAACCAAGCATTATTATAATATTAAGAAAGTGAATATTAGACTCCAATGGTTTGGTTTGGTGGTAAAAAGACAGGTTGAATTTGATCCCAACTAATATTATTTATTGGATATAAATAAATATAAAATATTTTGTAGATGTTTCATGAATTTTAAAATCTTCTCTATTTTAGATTGCAGCACTATCTCTTCATCCTAAATTTTTTTATAAAAAAAATAAAAAATAAGGAATATTATATAATATTGACTATTGAGTAAATGCACTCTGCCAAACATCAACTAACCATATACTCTTCACACCTGCTAATATTTACTTCAGTCTGTGTATGAACTGTTTTATATAATTCTCCACTAGCTCAACACTTCACAACACCATCTCAAAATCTTCACTCACTTTGCTCTAAGAAGCTAGAAAAGATGGAGAGGAAAACAACCTATGTTTCATTTTCCATGTTTGCTTTGCTTGTTGGACTTTTTTCTCATAACCTTGTGGTTTCTGTGATGTCCACAACTGTTGAAAATCAGAAAAACTACTACACTACAGATCGACATTCAGGAAATCCTTCAGCTGGTTTCACTGATTCTCTATGTAATTCTCTAACGTTGTAGTATTTATATTAGTCCAATATTTATGCTAAGCATGTTTTTCTAGCTCTACTCTTTCTAAAGATAATAACTTTTTCTTCTTCTATCATTTAACATTGTTTGATATTTTAGCATCTCTGTCCGACTTTATTTATCAGTAATATACAAAGTTTAATATACATCAAATTTTTTGGATCTATTTTTACTGATAAGTGAGACTAAATATGAAGTTTACTTTTTAAAACAAAAATTGAAAGTGCAAAGACAACACTGAACAACCGTCATCTCAACTACGTTGACACACCAACTGACAGCTGTCGAACCGAAAGTTCGTAGAAAGATTTATTTTTTATTAACAAGGAAAAATGTTAGTAGCAGGATCGAACCCTAGACCTGATTTTGAATACTTGATTGATGTGTTTAATGTAATGCAGGTCCACATAGGAGTTCTCCTCCCTCATCTCATGGAAGCTCATCACCACCTTCACATGGAAATGGTGGAGGTTATTACAATCCAACACCATCAACACCACCCAGTAGAAACTGTGGATCATCACCAACACCACCACATGATCCTTCAACTCCATCAACACCATCACATAATCCAACACCATCAAACCCTCCATCAAGAGGTGGATACTATAACTCTCCACCATCAAGTGGTAGCCCTCCAACTCTAACTCCACCATCTGATCCATCCACACCAATTGATCCAGGCACTCCTACAACCCCATCACCACCTTTCTTTCCTTCATCTCCCTTCACCGGAACATGCAAGTAAGTTTCTTTCACACATTAATGTTAATGTTACCTAATACATAATATATGTTGTTGTTATGTTAGAAAAAGAAAGCTACATTTAATTTTAGTATAGCTTGAGACAAGAGTTGTGTCTCTCTCTAAATAAAAAGTACCTTTATTAATTGTCATTTCCAATTTTTTTGTGTGTCTAACAAATTTTAAGTTATATTTATTTTAAATGACTTTTATACCCTTTCATATTTATAGAAATGCAATTAATCCTCCTATTAGTTGATAAGTCATTTATAGCTAAAATGCTAAAAAAATCAAAGGTTACTTTTTTTTCTTCATATTAACGTTAGGATTAGATTTTCAAAAGTAGCACATTAAGTGAGATTGTTTTTATCCTGATAAATTTTGTTTTTTTGTCAGCTACTGGAGAACTCATCCAGGAATCATATGGGGAATTCTTGGTTGGTGGGGAACAACAGGAAATGCATTTGGAATAACTAATAGTATTCCAGGTTTTAGTCCTGGTTTAACCTTACCACAAGCACTTTCCAACACAAGAACTGATGGACTAGGAGAACTCTACAGAGAAGGCACTGCTTCATTTCTCAATTCCTTAGTCAACCACAAGTTCCCTTACACAACTGACCAAGTAAGGGAGAGGTTTGCATCATCACTTCACTCCAACAAGGCTGCAGCAACACAAGCTCATCTTTTCAAGATGGCCAATGAAGGGAAAATTAAGCCTAGACCATGAAATTAATTGATATAATTAATGGTTAATTAGTTTGTTTCACTTAATTTGATTCGGTGTGTCAATTTATGAAATAAGGTTTTTTTGTTAGTTTGTGGTATTTTAATTTAGAGTCTTATATTGTGTTTGATTTATGTTGAGAACGATATCATGTTTGACAATTTAATGAAAGCTTTATGATTTTAGTAGTTTAAATTAATGTTCATTTATATTTTTAGAAGATTCAAAGTAAAAATTTATTCCTATGTCAAAAAATTGATTTTCCTAGACAGAGTAATAATGAAGTAGATCAAAAGTGACCAATGGGCTTACTACATTAAAAAATTGTAGTACAAAGCAGATGAGATGAGAGTGAATAAGTGAGTCATGCAGAAAACAAATGTTTGACATACTTAAATGTTGTTGTGTAGTTGAATATTTAATGTTGAAAGTTGTCAAGTAAGTTATGTTTCCTGGTCGAAGTACATGGTTTATGTGGTTTTTCATCAATATGGTTTATGTTTTAATATAAACCATTAAGGACAAATCACACAGTAGAAGTGACATCTTAACTGTTGTGTTTTGGCTGAAATTGAAGAGATGGAAATAGTATTACATTGTTTAGAATTGTAAATGAAGAGAGAGTGTTGGACTATACATATGATTTTAGTTTTTCATTACAATTCGAACTTGTTATAAACACTTTAAGCTTATACCTGATTATACTCTTGTTTTAGAGTGTTGTGATATGTAGTCCAAAAATTAGCTTTGGAGAGTGTGTGTACTGGGGGTCATGGGGAGTATGAGAGAAATCTATGTCTTGTAACAATTTTCACATGTGTTATTATCTGGATGTGGGTTTTCTTTGGATTGAAGTTTCCACGTTATTTTCTTATTGTTATTTAAATTTGCCTGCTTGTTTATTTTCCTAACATTTGATACTAGAGTTTTCGGTTCTGTCTAGGGAAATACGATTCTTAGTATGCTTTGTGGTTGTAGCATTGTTTAATCTTCCACATCAGAAAAGAATTTATATATTGTAGAAGTGTTGTTTAGGCATGGTCCTAGCTAAGAAAAAGCTTGGTTACTAAATGGTTCTTTGTGGTCCACGTCTCTTTCTTGGGAACCTACTTGTGGCACATATTACAGTTTTCATACCTCTACAATGTCAAACTTTTCAAGTGATGTTAAGTTTGACATAGACAAATTTGATGGGAGAATTAATTTTGCCTTGTGGAAAATACAAATCAAAGATATGTTGATACAATCAGGATTACACAAGGCGCTGAAAAGAAACATTTTCAAAATGGACAATGAGAAATAGAGGAATTAGATTCGAGAGTTGAAAAGTGCAATTTGTTTGTGTTCTGCTAAGAATGTTCTTGCAAATGTGCAAGATAAGTCGACAGCCAAAGAGCTTTGGGAGAAACTTGAAGGGCTATATCAAGCAAAAGGTATCTCAAATCGGTTGTTGTTGAAGAAGCGGTTTCATAATTTACACATAGATGAAACTATGAAAGTAGTTGATTATCTAAGTGAAGGTGCAAACACGAGAATGGGGGTTGAATTGTGTTTTCCAAAGTTGAATACTTTTTGCTGATTTGATGAAAGTTGATATAAATTACTTGCAGAAGAAGCAATCAGATTCAGCAGCAGCAGATAATAAAAGCATAAGTATTTGGACACATAGATTTATCCTGGTTCACCATTAACTTGGTTACATCCAGTCCTCTCATTCAGAAGGCTTTAATCCACTAATTCAAACACTTTGAATTACACAGCACCTGACCCTCCAAGCCTGTCTTCCCAAACAGCCTGACATCCCCAAAATTTTAAGGAACAACAACACATTGACCCTACAAGCCAAGTATTCTCCTACCAATTTGATAACCCCAAATCGAAGAAGGAACTTACACCACCTTGACCCTACAAGCCAAGTCTTCTCCTAACAGTGTGACAACCCCAGATTGAAGAAGGAACTTACACCAATATCGAGTTGGATACAAAGGTTTGGAACTTGAGTAGTTGCTTCTGGAAAGATGATTATAACAATGACTCTCGCACTATAAGAAAAGAACACTTAGAAAATATTTCTCTTTCGCACAAGTGTTTCTCTCTTTGAACTCTAAGATGAATTTGGATTTTAAGCTTGAGTTCTTCTACACTCTTCTGTTTTTCGATGATTTCTTCTTCAGCCTGGAGTATCTATTTATAGTTGAGATTTGGGCTTCTACTTGGTCCAAGTTTAATTTCGATTTGTATTTTGTTAAGATTTCTTTTGTAAATTCTTCAACTTGATTCAGTTCCTTTTTAAATTTGAACAAAATCTTCTTCTGATTTAAATTAAATCTTCTTCAAATTTTGATAAGATCTTCTTCAAATTTCAATCAAGTATTCTTCGAATTTAAATCAAATCTTCTATGAATCTTGACCATGTCTTCTTTCATACTCTGATATTTGCCTCAGATGATATCCTCTAATGATGTCCTCTGATTCTTGCCTCTGAAGGTATCCTCTGATTTTTGTCTTTGATGATATCCTCTGATTTTTGCCTCTGATGATATCCTCTGATGATATCCTCTGATTTTTTACTCTGATAATATCCTCTAATTTTTGCCTATGATGATATCCTTTGATTTTTGCCTATGATTTTTTCCTCTGGTGGGATCCTCTAGTGATATCCTCTAGAGGTATCCTTTGGTGACATCCTCTGGTGGCATCCTCTGATGACATCCTCTGGTGGTATCCTCTGGTGGCATCCTCTGGTGGCATCCTCTGGTGGCATCCTCTGGTGACATCCTCTAGAGGTATCATCTGGTGACATCCTCTAGAGGTATCCTCTGGTGATATCCTCTGATGGTATACTTCTTTGAAGTCAAATATATTATTCTAATAAAATACTTTCGTTAACATCAAAACTTTAAGCGTAAAACCAACTTGGTTACAACAATCTCCCCATTTTTGATGATGACAAAACTTGTATTTTTTATAACCACTTCTCGTTCTATTTCTTTCTAAGTCTAAGCCCCACTTTATCTTCTCTTTTGTCAAATATCTTCTCCCCCTTTTGTCATCAGACAAAAAAGGCATGAAAGTGATCTTTCTCCCCTTTTATTTTGCATACATGTTTACAACACTATACAAACAATTTTTTTAATTTTTTTTTCATCTTTTTTTTAATAACATGAATATAACATATTACAAGAAAATATAAAAACTAATTTAAAAATAAACTACTTTGAAGTGATTACAATATCAGTCAGATATGAAGGTAAGATTTAGGTTTTTCTTGATGAAGTCAAACCTATCTTTAGGTAGTAGTTTGGTGAATATGTCAACCCATTGGTGTTTAGTGTCTACAAACTGAATGTTGAGTACCCCTTTTTTATCAAAGTCTCTAATGAAGTGATGTTTGATCTCTTTGTGTTTAGCTCTGGAATGAAGTGTTTTGGTTAGATTGATGGCAGAAGTGTTGTCACAATAGATAGGAATGTTGGTTTCTAGGATTTTGTAGTCTTCCAGCTCATGTTTCATCTAAATGAGTTGAGAACTGCATCCAGCTTCTGAAATGTACCCAGCATCTGCCGTTGACATTGCAATTGTGTTTTGTCTCTTACTTGACCAGGATATTAAGCTGTCACCTAAAAAGGTGTAGTTTCCACTTGTGCTCTTTCTCTCAAGTTTATCTCCAGCATAGTCAGAGTCACAATATCCACTAAGTTTGTACTTAGGAGATTTCTTGTAGAACAAGCTAAGGTTGGTAGTGCCTTTTAGGTATCTAAGGATTCTCTTAACAACAGTTAAATGTGATTCCCTAGGGTCAAATTGAAATCTTGCACATACACATACACTAAACATGATGTCAGGTCTAGAAGCAGTAAGGTAAAGAAGAGATCCTATCATTCCTCTATAGTTTTTTTTATCAACTTTTTTGGCTTGAATCATCCTTTTCAAGTGAGCAAGTAGGGTGCATTGGTGTAGCCATAGGTTTGCAATCACTCATCTTAAACTTCTTGAGAAGCTCTTTTGTATATTTCATTAGATGAATGTATATACCTTTTTGACTTTGCTGAATTTGTATCCCTAAGAAGAAGTTAAGGCCTTCCATCATACTCATTTGAAATTCATTATGCATTAATTGAGAAAATTCTTGGCAAAGAGTGCCATTAGTAAATAAAAAAATAATGTCATCAACATAAACTTGAATAATAAGAATGTCATCTTCTATTGATTTTCTAAAAAGTGTATTGTCTACTTGTCCTCTTTCAAAGTTATTTTTAAGCAAGAAGTTATTAAGTCTATCATACCATGCCCTAGGTGCTTGTTTTAGACCATTTAGAGATTTTCTAAGTTTAAAAACATGATTTGGAAATTCAGAACTTTCAAAACCTGGGGGTTGTTTAACATAGACTTCTTCACTTATATAACCATTTAGAAAGGCACTTTTAACATCCATTTGAAATAATGTAATGTTATTATTTGCAGCAAAATAGAGTAGGATACGAATAGCTTCTAACTTGGCCACTGGAGCAAATGTCTCAGTGTAATCAATGCCTTTTTGCTGACTGAGCCTTGTGCAACAAGTCTTGCCTTGTTTCTGACCACTTCACCTTTTTCATTTAGCTTGTTTCTGAAAACCCACTTGGTTCCAATAATGTTCTTTTCTGGTCTAGGTACTAGATCCCAAACATCATTCCTTTCAAATTCATTTAACTCCTCTTGCATTGCAAGAATCCATCCATCATTTGCCAATGCTTCATTAATAGAGGTATGCTCCAGTGATGAGAGTAAGCCAAACAAACTGGTGTCTTTAAGTGATGATCTGGTCGTTAAAGGATCACTTGCACTTCCAACGATTAGAGTTTCAGGATGAGATGATTTGTACTTCCATCCACATCTTTCTTCTGACTTATCTTCAGATTCATCCTTTGAAAATTTGTCATATTCTTCTGATTTGCTTGTATCCTCTACTTTTTCAAGTTCTTCTGGTTTGCTTGCATTAGCTTCCTTTGGTTATGGTAAACAGCCAAAACATCCATTTTGTTTCTGGTAGTTTCTGCTTGTTTTTGAAACTACTGGTATGCTATTTCTGCTGAAGAGTTCAAATTATGTGGATCACCTGGTTCCTCTAAATTTTTGAGAACCTGCAAAATACTTATCTAGCTTTGATTTTTAAGATCAAGCTTCTTGTTATCACAGTAAACATAATATCAAAAAAATAATAATATTTAAAGAAAGATATAACCTATACGTCAACAGTTTCAGTTTCACTCTGAAAACCCTCTTATTTCTTCTTTTCTGGTTTTTCATATTCTGAATTTGCATATTCTATGATTAGATGGTCTGGATGAAGGGATTTGAATTCCCATCTAGGTTTGTAGTCTTGATGAATTTGATTGGAGTGTTCAAAGAAGTCTCTTGATTCTGATTGTGAATCTGACACTTCTCTTTCTGCTGATATATAAGGTTCCTTTGATAGTTTTGGAACTGATGGTAATTATGATTCTTCTAGTAGTTCCAGTTTTGTTGATATGTGTGATTTCTCTGCCTATTTTGATTTGGTTGATATGTGTGATTTCTCTGATATTTCTGATTCATCATATGGTTCTGGTTCTGATATGTATTGTGTTGACCAATACTTCTTCCACCAAAGTCAATTGGCTTCTATTTGGTAGGTGTTGGAACATAGACCTTTTTCCCTTCATATATTGCAAGCATTCATTGACCAGGCACCATGACTGGTGTTTCGATTTGGTTGCTTAGAACATCTGCAACATAAACAATTTTATCTTTTGGTACCCAAATCTGGTTGGGTCCTGGTTTGTTATTTCTTAAAGGTTTATTGTCTTTCCATGTGGTTAACATAGGACAAGATAGTACATAAATTATTAGAGGGAACAAATATAAGTTCAATTACTTTTTCTTGAAATTCTATTCCTCTTTTACCATTCCTACTAACACCATAAATCATAAATGCATATTTGCTTCTTTCCATACCATTAGCAAGAAAGTCTTGAAATACTTGTTCATGCATACCATAATTACATGTAGTATTTTCACTTGATGTTGAACAATGATTACTTTTTAGAGTTAGATTTTCAGCCTTAAGTTCAGCATTATTAGTTTTAAGAGTTGCATTTTCTGTTTTACATTCTGCACTTTGATTCTTTAAAACATTGACTTCTTTGGTTAGAATTTTATTTTCTTTCCTAAGTGTTTTTAGTTTTAAAGACAATTTGTTATTAATATTTAAAATATAATTCATTGCAGTAATTAAATCAGATCGGGTGAATTCAGAAAATACCTATTTTTCTTCATCTGCTGATTCACTTCCAGACTCAGAATCTGTGTTGGATCCAGAGGAAGAGTTGGTGTGAGCCATCATAGCCAAATCTACTTCTTCATCATCAGAGGATTCATCAGAATCACCCCATGTAGCCATCAGACTCTTCTTCTTGGGTCTGGAATATTTCTTCTGGTGTTTCCCTTTCTCCATGTTTGTACATTATGACTTGATATGTCCAGGTTCATTGTATCCATAGCAGATGATACTTTTCTTGTCATAGTCATCCTTTCCTTTGTTCGAATGCTTGGAATACCTTTGGGGAAATTTCTTCTTTTTGTTGTGCCACATCTTTAGAACCTTTCTAGTTATGAAAACAATATCCTTTTCCTCTAAGTTTAGATTCTGATCATCTGAATCACTATATTCTGATTCTGATGTTGCTTTTAGAACCTTCTTCTGCTTGGATTTCAAGGCTAGGGTTTTGTTCTTCTTCTTGGGCTCATCTTCTTCAAGCTCAATTTCATGTGATCTGAGGGAGCTGATTAATTCTTCCATCTTTAGATTATTCAAATCCTTTGCTTCCTGAATGGCAATGATCTTTGGTCTCCACTTGGTTGGCAGGCTTCTAAAAATTTTCTACACATGGTCAGCAGTAGTATAACTCTTCTCAAGAACCTTTAATCCTGATACCAGAGTTTGGAATCTGGAAAACATTGTTTCAATGTCTTCATCTTCTTCCATCTTGAACAACTCATACTTTTGGACTAGGATGTCGGCCTTTGCTTCTTGAATTAGCTTGCTTCCTTCATTGGTCAAAGTCAGACTATCATAAATAATCTTTGTTGTCTCTTTGTTGGTACACTTGTCAAATTCCTTGAAGGTGATTGCATTTATCATGAATGTTATGGATTTATGAGGCATCTTGTACATCTTCTTTTGATCAGCATTCATATCATTTTTTTGGAATTTCAATACCATCAGTATCCTCTGGAGCAATATAACCATCTTCCACCAAGTCCCAAAGTTCAGGATCTTGTGAAATATAGAAACTTCTCAGCCTATCTTTCCAATACTCAAAACGTTCTCCATCAAACAAAGGTGGTCTGTTGATGTTTCCTCCGACACCTTCTTCACTGAATCCGGACATATTGAATCCTTGGATCTTTTCTCAAACATTGTAAAGTGCTCAGCCTTGAGACCTAGCTCTGATACTAATTGAAGGTGCAATGACGAGAATGGGGGGTTGAATTGTGTTCGCCAAAGTTGAATACTTTTTGCTGATTTGATGAAAGTTGATATAAATTGCTTGGAGAAGAAGCAATCAGATTCAGCAGCAGCGAATAATAAAAGCATAAGTACTTGGACACATAGAATTATCCTGGTTCACCATTAACTTGGCTACATCCAGTCCCCTCATTCAGAAGACTTTAATCCACTAATTCAAACACTTTGAATTACACAACACCTGACCCTCCAAGCCTGTCTTCCCAAACAGCCTGATAGCCCCAGACTTTTGAGGAACAACAACACATTGACCCTACAAGCCAAGTATTCTCCTACCAATTTGACAACCCCAAATTGAAGAAGGAACTTACACCACCTTGACCCTACAAGCCAAGTCTTCTCCTAACAGTGTGACAACCCCAGATTGAAGAAGGAACTTACACCAATATCGAGTTGGATACAAAGGTTTGGAACTTGAGTAGTTGCTTCTGGAAAGTTGATTATAACAATGACTCTCACACTCTAAGAAAAGAACACTTAGAAAATATTTCTCTTTCGCACAAGTGTTTCTCTCTTTGAACTCTAAGATGAATTTGGATTTTAAGCTTGAGTTCTTCTACACTCTTATTTTTTTCGATGATTTCTTCTTCAACCTGGAGTATCTATTTATAGTTGAGATTTGAGCTTCTACTTGGTCCAAGTTTAATTTCGAATTGTATTTTGATTAGATTTCTTTTGTAAATTCTTTAACTTGATTAAGTTCCTTTTTAAATTTGAACCAAATCTTCTTCTGATTTAAATTTAATCTTCTTCAAATTTTGATCAGATCTTCTTCAAATTTCAACAAGTCTTCTTCGAATTTAAATCAAATCTTCTACGAATCTTGACCATGTATTCTTCCATACTCTGATATTTGCCTCAGATGGTATTCTCTGATCATGTCCTCTAATTCCTGCCTCTGAAGGTATCCTCTGATTTTTGTCTCTGATGATATCCTCTGATTTTTGCCTCTGATGATATCCTCTAATTTTTGCCTCTGATGATATCCTCTAATTTTTACCTCTGATGATGTCCTTTGATTTTTGCCTTTGATGATATCCTCTGATTTTTGCCTCTAATGATATCCTCTGATTTTTGCCTCTGGTGATATCCTCTGGTGACATCCTCTGGTGACATCCTCTGATGGCATCCACTGGTGACATCCTCTAGTGGCATGCTCTGGTGGCATCCTCTGGTGACACCCTCTGGTGACATCCTCTGGTGACATCCTCTGGTGGCATCCTCTGAAGGTATCCTCTGGTGACATCCTCTGGTGGCATCCTCTAGAGGTATCCTTTGGTGACATCCTCTGGTGGTATACTTCTCAAAGTCAAATATATTATTCTCATAAAATACTTTTGTTAACATCAAAACTTTAAGTGTAAAACCAACTTGGTTCTAGTACTAAGTACTCTCAATGGTATTTTCTATGAATTAGAAGCCATCAAAGTGAAGATTGAAGATAAGGTGTTAAGACTCATATGGTCTCTTCCATCTTCCTATCGACAGATCAAACCTGTTTTGATAAATGGGAAGGAAACTATGAGCTTTAAAGAAGTTGTCAGCAAAATTATTTTTGAAGAAAGAAGGTAGAAAAGTGAGAAAGAGACTTCATTAAACCCGATGTTGGTTGCTAAGGGTAGGCTTTATGGGAAGAAAAATCATGAAACTGTTCTGAAATGTTGGAACTATGGAAATCATGAGCATGTGAAGAATAATTGTCATAATAAAGAAATGTCAGAGAAGGACTCTTGTCTGAAAATGAGAAGTGTATCCTCATAGCATTTCCGTGCTACCTTGGAAAATGATGAATTATTTCTAGAAGATTAGTACATGGGCATTGGTTGGTATTGATGCAAGGTGTGTTGTGAAATTATGACGGTTGTTGAAGAACTTCTTGAGAAATTCAACATGGATGTTGCACCATATTTTCCAGTATGGTTTTGGTATGGAGAAAAAATTCTTGAAGTGGTTTACCTTCAAGTGTAGTATACTTTTTATGATGAAATATGATAATTCTTTTGAACTATGATTGTCAGTATAGACAATGAAAGCTGAAGATGCATCAATTTCAATAAAGGGGGAGATTATTGAGTTTTGGTTGAAATTGAGGAAATTTAAATAGTCTCACATTGTTTGGAATTGTAAATGAAGAAGGAGTTCAAGGACTTATATATGGCTCTAGTTTTTTTTATTACAATTCACATAAATAAAAAAAAAACATTAAGTTTATATCTTTATTTCTTTATCTCTTATTTTAGAGTTTTGTGAGGTAGTTATATATTCTCTTTGGAGATTGTTGATGCATTGGAGGTGTGTGGTATTTGAGATAAATCTATGTGTTGCAACAATTTCTACATGGTGTTACTCTATGATCGTGGGTTTTTTTTTTTGGTTTGAAGTTTCCACATTATTTTCTTGTATTTTTAGTGTTATTTAAATTTATCTATTTGTTTATTTTTCCAACACCAATTAGGTTGACATCTCAAAGTACCACATATCATTTGCAACACCCTAATAAATAAATAAAAATAAAACTTAGAATAAAAGAGCTAAGAGGAATAGACTAAAATTCAATTAAACAATCGTGTGAGCAAAACACAACTGTCTCATTCAAAACCTCACCAGAAAAACCTATATAGATAAAATTATGGTGAAGGAAAAAAATGTAGTGTGGATAAAAAATACAAAGAACAAGTAAGACCATAGAGGTCAATTAAATGTCATCAGGTAGACCAACCTATTCCAATTGAAGTCTTCCTAGATAAAACTAGGGATCATGTCCCACCAACTAAAATCTGTGACACTGATACCAATATTTGCAATTTTTCCCACACAATGGTTGCTTTCACAATAGACCATTCTATATCAATTAACCATCGATTTCTAAGTTGCCAAGGGAAAATAAGCAATTACTTGGAATAGCACCAATGAGCTTAGCATTGAGAGCATATAAGAGTTATCAATCTTACAAGCAAAACAACCCATAAACATAACATGGTGATTTCTGAAAATACCACCGCACGTTGCTCGACCTGAGCTGCCATGAGATGAACCATTTGTGTTGTATTTAATCCAAGGAAACGTAGAAGGATGTCGCATCACCTCCTTAAGTCTTGGGAGCTTTTGGTAGATGAATATCAACAACAAAATCCTTAAGAATGACAAATTTAAAAATTGAAGATGCAACTGCTACTTTGATGACATTCTTCCAAGAAATTCTTTCGTCATTAAACATTCATTGATTTTTACAATACCAAGTCACAAGAGCACATATATTGTCCATATCAAATGCTTTGTAAATATCTCTAAGAACCAAACTATTGCTTATACTAAAAAACTCCATTGTTTGCGCATAAAATTAAAGGTGCAAACACGAGAAGGGTGTTGAATTGTGTTTGCCAAAGTTGATAACTTTTTGCTAATTTGATGAAGGCTGGTTGGTTTTTATGAATTACTTAGACAAGTAGCAATCGTGTTCAGAAGCGGCAAACAATGAAAGCATAAATAATTGGACCCATAGATTTATCCTCATTCAAAAGGCTTTCATCCACTATTTGAAATACCTTGAATTACAAAACACTTGATCCTCCAAGCCAGTCTTCCCAAACAGCCTGACAACCCCAGACTTTTGAGGAACAACACCACATTGACCCTACAAGCCAATTCTTCTCCTAACAACCTAACAACCCGAGATTGAAGAAGAGACTAAACCACTATCGGGTTGGATACAAAAAATTGGAACTTGAACAAGTCTTCTTCTAACAAAGCTGATAATAGTAATAACTCTCACACTCTAAGAAAAGAACTCTCAGAAAATATTTCTAACTTGAACAAGTGTTTCTCTCTTTCAACTGCAAGATGAATTTGAAATTTTGAGCTTATGAGTTCTTTTAATCTTTTCTAATTTTCGATGCACTTCTTCTTTAGCCTTGAGTATCTATATATAGCTAAATTCTTTGCTTCAATTTTGTCCTTGTTTAATTCTGAATTGTATCTTCTTCAGATTGAGTTTGTAAATTCTTCAGATTGATTCTATTTGTATTTTTGTCAGATTGAGTTGGTAAATTCATCATATTGATTCTATTCATTATTTTGTTGTTGATAAATCTTGATCAAATCTTCTACGAATCATGTTCAAATCTTGATCAAATCTTAATTAAATCTTCTCCAAATCTTAATTAAATCTTCTTCGAATCTTGATCAAATATTCTTCAAATCTTGATCAAATCTTAATTAAATCTTCTTCAAATCTTGACCATATTTTCTTTTCAACTAGGTCAGAGATTTTCTTCAATTATAAATTTGAATAAAATCTTATGTTAGATTTTCTTCAAAAACATGAATGTTCTTTCATACTCTCTGAAGTAAAATATATTGCTCTCAAAATATACTTTTGTTAACATCATAACTCAAAATGTAAAACCAACTTGGTTGCAACAAAAATCTGTGATTAAATATGTGATTAAACCAACTTGGTTTGCAATCACTCATCTTAAACTTCTTGAGAAGCTCTTTTGAATATTTAGTTTGATGTATGTATATACTTTTTTTGACTTTGCAAAATTTGTATCCCTAAGAAGAACTTAAGTTCTCCCATCATACTGATTTAAAATTCAAGTTGCATCAATTTAGAAAGTTCTTGGCAAAGAGTGCCATTAGTAAATCAAAAAATAATGTCATCAACATAAACTTGAATAATAAGAATGTCATCTTCTATTGATTTTCTAAAAAGTGTATTGTCTACTTGTCCTTTTCAAAGTTATTTTTAAGCAAGAAGTTGCTAAGTCTACCATATCATGCCCTAGGTGCTTGTTTTAGACCATACAGAGATTTACTAAGTTCAAAAACCCGATTTGGAAATTCTGAACTTTCAAAATCTGGGGGTTGTTTAGAATAGACTTGTTCACTTATATAACAATTTAGAAAAGCACTTTTAACATCCATTTATAATAATGTAATGTTATTATTTGCAGCAAATGAAAGTAGGATACGATTAACTTTTAACTTGGCTACTGGAGCAAATGTCTCAATGTAATCAATGTTTTCTTGCTGAATGTAGCCTTGTGCGACAAGTCTTGCCTTGTTTTTTACTACTTCACCTTTTTTATTAAGCTTGTTTTTGAAAATCCACTTGGTTCCAATAATGTTCTTTTTTGGTCTAGGTACTAGATACCAAGCATCATTCCTCTTAAATTCTTTTAACTCTTCTTGCATTGCCATAATTCATCCATCATCTGGCAATGCTTCATCAAAAGTGGTAGGCTCAATTGATGAGAGTAAGCCAAACAAAGTGGTATCCTTTAATGATGATATGGTCCTCAAATGATCACTTGCACTTCCAATTGTTAGAGCTTGAGGATGAGATGCCTTGTACTTCCATCCAAATCTTCCTTATGACTTATCTTGACTTTTTGACTTGATCAGATTCATCCTCTGAATATTTTTCTACTTCTTCTGATATGCATGTATCCTACGATTTTTTAGATTCTTCTAGTTTGTTTGCATCTGCTTCCTCTAGTTCCGATAAACCTACAATATCCTCAACTTGCTTTGACTTTTTAAGGTCAAGCTATTTGTCATATACATAATATATAACAGATAATTGAAGAATGGAATCAATACAGCTAAAACATCAGTTTATTTCTGGTGGTTTCTGCCTGTTTATGAAAACCAAACTTGTATTCTACTTCTGCTAAAGTGTTCAAATTTTGTGGATCTCCTGGTTCCTTTAAATTTTTGAGGGCATGCAAAATATTTATCTAGCTTTGAGTTTCAAGATGAAGCTGCTTGTTAACACAGTAAAAATAATATCAAACAAATAAATAAATAATATCAACTTGTTTCTGTATTACTCTAAAAACCCTCTTAGTTCTTCTTTTTTGGTTTTCAATTTCTGGATTGCATATCCTCTTATTAAAGGTTCTGGACGAAGGAATTTTGAATTCCCATCCAGGATTGTAGTCTTGGAGAATTTGATTGGAGTGTTCAATGAAGTCTTCTGATTTTGATTGTTCATCTAACACTTTTGTTTCTACTAATGTATCAGGTTCCTCTGATAATTTTGGAATTGATGGTAATTCTTATTTGTCTGGTAGTTCCAATTCTATTGATATGTATGATTTCTCTACTAGTTTTGATTCTGTTGATATTTGTGATTTCTTTGCTAGTTTTGATTATGTTAAGACTCCATATTTTTTTGTTGATATTTCTGGTTCATCTAGTAGTTCTAACTTTTTCTGATAGTTTTGGTTCCAATCATCTAGTCTTTCAGTTTTCTTCTAGAAGTCACTTGGCTTCTATTTGTTAGGTCTTGGAACATAGACCTTTTTCCTTCATATATTGCAAGCATCCATTGACCAGACACCATTACTGGTGTTTCAATTTGGTTGCTTAGAACATCTGCAACATAAACAATTTTATCCTTTGGTACCCAAATCTGGTTAGATCCTGGTTTGTTGGTCTTGAAATATTTCGTGTTTCTTTGTATTTAATATAGGACAAGATGTTTTGCAATGACTTGTTTTAGAACAACCATTGTACAAAGTATTAGAGAGAATAAGTTTAGGTTTAGTTATAGTTTCTTTAAATCCTAGACCTCTTTTACCATTTCTACTAACTCCATAAATCAAATAAGCATACTTGTTTTTTTCCATACTATTGGAACCAAGTTGGTTCTAAGTATGTAGGATTTTGACCTTTACAAAAGCACTCCATGTAACCATATTTTGTACTTAGAAAGATTACATTAAATGTCACCAGAAGATAAAGGTTCCAGAGGTAGAAGATGAAGACACCAGATAATGCATCCAGAAGGTACCAAAGGATGCATCCTGAAATTACCAGAGGATATCTTTGCTGGCCCAGATCAGAAGGAACAAAAGTCAGAAAGAGACCTGGACCAGACCAGAAGGAAGCCTGCTAGAGGGAGACTTGATCGAGACCAGAAGGAATTATAAGTCAGACTTAGTCCAGAAGATGGCCTGGCAGTGAAATGATAAACAGCCCGGACTTGATCCAGACTTAATCAGAGGATAAATTAATGGGTCCAAAACAAGAGATTCAATCCAGATTTGACCCAGACCAGAAGATAGCATGGTTCAGGGTATGAAACTAAGTCCAGACCAGAAGAAATGATGTACAGATATGATCCAGACCTGATCCAAATCAGAAGGTAAAATGTCCAGACTGAAATATTATTTGTCCAGATTTAATTTCAGTTCAATCCAGACCCAGTTCAGAATTGGTCCAGATCAGAGGGAAGATGTTCAGATCAATGGTCCAAATTTAAGTATAAGGCCCAATGTTGGCCGAGATCAGAAGATCAGACCATGGCCTAGTGTTGGCCGAAATCAGAAGGTCAAAATGTGTGGTCCAACATTGGCTGAGATCAGAGGATCACAGCAGATCAGATCATGGCCCAGTGTTGGCCGAGATCAGAAGATCCGAAGATCAGAAAGTGTGGTCAAGGGATGACCGAAATCAGAGGATCACAGCAGATCACTTAGTAAGGTCCATATGTGGACTAGCGCAAAAGATCAAACGGTCCAGATTTAATCATAAGGATTAACGGTGGAGATTTAATTAAATTTGATCAAAGTATTAAAAGGATTTGTTACAAAAATAAAGTGAAGTCGTATGGGAGTTCAGAAGCTATTGGCGGGAAGAAAGATTTGTTCCAGAATTAATTAAAGACAAGATTGGCCCAAGTTATTTATGAAAACAAATCTGGAGATAAAAAGATATGTGTTTTATTTATATGAAACCCGATTGGTCAGAGTATTTTTGCAAGAGAATCTAGCAAGATACAGCTCGAAATTCAGCTTGGAAGAGACCCTAATTCACATATATAGAAGGAGGCTCAAGGCAAAATACTTAGCATCGAAAATCACAAAAGAGTCATACACTTCCAAAAGCAAACACTCAAGTTTTCAGTGAGGTTAATTGTGAGTTCCAACTTTCCAGAAGCAAGCACTCGTGTTATTTTCTTTCCCTTGTGTTAGATCTAAGTTGTTGAAGTAGAGTCTACAATCTGATGGAGTTAGAAGGGGTAGCAGATTACTTGGCAATTAGATTCAAGGCGTTGTAATTCCTTCTACAATCTGGGGTTGTGAGATTGGTAGGAGAAGACTTGACTTAAGAAGTCAAGGTGCTTTATTCCTCAAAAGTCTAGGATTGTTAGACAGTTTGAGAAGACTGACTTGGAAGGTCAGTGGTATTTTTGTAATTCAAGGTTTTGAATTAGTGAAATCCTTCAAGGTGAAGGGACTGGACGTAGCCTCGTTAACGGTGAACCAGTATAAAATTCTGTGTTTTTATTTTTAATTTATATCCGCTGCTAACTCTGTTTTATTCATACATCAAGTTTTGTTTTAAAACTGCAAAAACAGAAAACGTATTCAAGTTAGTCAAACACACTTCAACCCCCCCTTCTCGTGTTTGCACCTTCACATACCATTAGCTAGAAAATCTTGAAATGCTTATTCATATTTATCATATTCATATGTGATATTTTCTAAAGGTTTTGAAACATGATTATCTTTCAAGATTTTATTTTCTTCTTTAACCTTAACACTTTCAGTTTTTAGAGCATTTATTTCTTCAGTTAAGGTTGCATTTATTTTCCTACGTGTTTTAAGTTTTAGAGACAGTTTGTGATTTTTTTTCAAGAATTCTTTTATAGTAGTAGTTAAATCATATCACGTTAAATAAAAAAAATACCTCATCGTCATCTGTTAATTCACTTCTAGAGTCAATGTTGGATTCAGAGTCAGTGTGCGCCATCAGAGCCAAATTTTCTTGCTCTTCGTTAGATGATGCATCAAAATCATCCCACGTAGCCATCAAAACATTCTTCTTGGGTTTGGAGTCTTTCCACTAATGTTTCTCTTTTTTCAAATTTGGACATTCAGACTTTACAAGCCCAGGTTCATCACATCCTTAGCAAATGATACTTTTCTTGTCATGATTTTCATCGTTTCCTCAACTTAATCACTTGGAACCTTTTTGCTAGAATGGATTTCTCTTGTTGTGCAACTTTCTTTGAATTCTTTTGGATATGAAGACAAATTCCTCTTCTTATGAATCTCCAATCTTATCCTCTGAATAATCATTCTCTAATTTTATTGCTACCTTCAAAGACTTCTTTAGCTTGGATTTCAAAGCTAGAGTTTTCTACTTGGACTCATCCTTTGCTAGTTCCAGAGCCGGCCCATGGGTAAGGCCACTAAAGCAAGAGCTTTAGGCCTCCCTAAAAAACAAATTTTTTACTTAATAAAAAGATCTCACTCTAGTATTCTTAAAACTAAAACCGATAAAATCTTATATAAATTTAACATTATCTCAACAAATATTAAATCAATGGACATGATTATCAATTGTAAAAGAAATATGATACAATATTAATTATATTAATTTAATAAATAATCTAATATATAAATGTCAATTCAAAAATATGAATCAAACTATTCAAAATTACAAAAATAAAAATAAAAACTGAATTTTTATTGAAATTGCAAAGGAGATATAGATAAATTTATCAAAACAACCAATAATTTCTCTTTCTGTTGCTATTTGTTTCGTTGATACAATATTGAGAGATTTATGGGAAGAAAAAGGTTTTTGTGAAATTTATTGATATAGATTTTAAGAGGAATATTGAAGACACTTCTCTTCATCACCTTACATTCAAAAGTTAACTAACGAAGAAACATGCGGAAGATGGTTGGTTTATTCTCAAGACTTGGATAAAATATTTTGCTTTTCATGCAAATTATTTAATACTCTTCTTAATTCAAGTAAATTGGCTAATGAAAGTAGTAGGGATGGGAGAAATATTATTTATAAATTGAGAAATCATGAGATAAACAGTGAGCAAATTGCTCATATGAGAAATATTAGTTATAAATTGAGAAATCATGAGATAAGTAGTTAACATATTGCTAACATGAGTTATTGGAGTGGTACAACGTATACACACTATTTTCTTCTTCAACTAAAAAATAAATTTTTTTACATGAGTTCTTGATGTTGTTGTAGAATGGCTGAGGGAGATGATTAACTCTTCCACTTTAAGAGTATTCTAATCCTTAGCTTCTTGAATGGTTGTAATCTTAGGTCTCCACTTTCTTGACAAACTCCTAAGAATTTTATTCACATGATCAGCAATAGTATCACTCTTTTGAAGAACCTTTATTCTTGAGACGAGAGTCTAGAATCTGGAAAACATTATTTCAACGTCTTCATCTTTTTCCATCTTTAACAACTCATACTTTCTAAGTAAGAGGTTGGCCGTTGCTCCTTGAACTTGCTTGCTTCCATCATAAGTTAGAAACAAATTGTCATAGATGCTTTTTGTTGTTTCTTTGTCAGTGCACTTATCAAATTCCTTGAAGGTGATTGCATTCATCATGAAAGTTATGGACTTGTGATGCATCTTGTACATCTTCTTCTATTCAACATCCATCTCTTTTCTTGAAATTTTAGTACCATTAGAATTTGTTGGAGCAATATAGCCATCCTCCACTATGTCCCAAATTTCAAAATCTTGTGAGATAAAGAAACTTTTCAGCCTGCCTTTCCAGTACTCAAAACGTTCTCCATCAAATAAAGGTGGTCTTTTGATGTTTCCTCCACCAACTTCTTCACTGAATCCATACATGTTGAACCCTTGGATCTTTCCTCAAACACCATAAAATGCTCAACCATGAGACCGAGCTCTAATGCCAATTGAAGGTGCAAACACAAGAAGAGGAGATTGAATTGTGTTTGACAAAGTTGATAACTTTTTGTTAATTTGATGAACGCTGGTTGATTTTTATGAATTACACAGATAAGAAGCTTTCGGATTCAGAGGCAGCAAACAATGAAACCATAAATAATTGGACACATAGATTTATCCTAGTTCACCTCTAACTTGGCTACATCCAGTCCCCTCATTCAGAAGGCTTTCATCCACTAATTCAAATACCTTGAATTATAACGCACCTAACCCTCCATGTCAGTCTTCCCAAACAGCTTAACAACCTTAGACTTAGGAACTAACCACCTTGACCCTACAAACAAAGTCTTCTTCTAACAACCTGAACACCCCAGATTGAAGAAGCAACTAAACCACTATCGGGTTGGATACAAAAGATTGGAACTTTAAGTGTTTGCTTCTAACAAAGCTGATTCTAAAATAACTCTAACACTATAAGAAAAAACACTCATAAAATAATTCTCATTCGAAGAAGTGTTTCTCTCTTTAAACTCTAAGATGAATTTGGAATTTGAAATTAAGTTCTTCTACTCTTTTATGATTTTTCGATGATCTTCTTCTTCAGCCTTGAGTATCTATTTATAGTTAAAATCAGCGCTTCAATTAAGTCATTTTTTAACTCTGAATTGTATCTTCATTCCTAGCTTGGTCAACAATGATCTTATTCAAAAATATTTCTAAACAAGATACATTTTGATAATATATTCTTTAGCCAATTCTTTATTTCTGAATCCAATCTGAGCAGTTCTTCTAAATTGATTCTATTTTTATTTTTTTCATATTGAGTATGTTCATATTTTGTTCAGATTGAGTTTGTAAATTCTTCAGATTGATACTATTCATATTTTGTGGTAGAAAAATCTTGATCAAATCTTAACTATATCTTCTTTTCAACTTGGTAAAATATTTTCTTCAATTATAAATCTGAATCAAATTTTATTTTTGATTTTCGTCAAGTATAAATTTGAATCAAATCTTTATTTTAGATTTTCTTCAAAAACACGAATCTTCTTTCATACTATGTGAAATCAAATATATTTTTCTCATAAAATACTTTTGCTATCATAAAAAATCGAAGTATAAAACCAACTTGGTTCCAAGAGAGCAATCTCCAACAAAGTTGAAATCTCCTTTAATATGGCACTTTGCAATTCATCATGACGCTTACTAGAGGAAGAAACAATATTGATAATAAAAGTTAAGTGTGAAATAAAATCATGAATGGGAAAAACTTCTCTAGAAGTAGTAGCCAAAGCAGGTTGTGATCTATGTGCAAAATAATATATATAATCAAGATAAGGACAATCTTTGAGAAATAATGCTTGTAATCAATTCCATTGTCGTCTCATATTACTAACACCATCGTACCCTTTCCCACAGATATTTAAAACATCAAGACCAGGCCGAGAAAGAACATCACAAATGGCTTTTTTAAGAGTGATCGTCATAATGTCTTTAACATGCACAAGACCAAAAGATCGTTCTTGTATAAATCCATTTTTATCCACAACTCTCAAAATAATATCTACTTGCTCCCTTAGAGTTCAATCACGTGATTCATCAACTATTATACAAAATTTAGAATCCCAAATCACTTCTCGAATATAGCTTTTCACTTTACTAGACATGATATGCAAAATTTCCTTTTGAATTTTAGGAGAGGTATACTTTGAATTATATGGAGCATTCTCTAGCACTACTTTTGCAAGTTCATCGTTGTATGATGCTAAGAGTATGACCATCTCAAGAAAGTTACCTCTATTATTTTATCCTAGTGATTTGCCATGGCCTCGAAAAACACAAGCTTGAAATGTGAGCCAACGAACTGAATCAATAGAGCTCTTAAGAAGAAGTCTATTTTTACTGATTAGAACGACACTCTACACATTAAAGCCATTTATGAAGTACATAGATTGTTTGAATAACTCTTGACATGTTTTCATTGCATTATTGTGAACAAACAAGTGTTAAGACAAACTCTCATTTTTAAAGTTTTGATAAAAATAAACAAAGGTTAATTAAAGATTGTTAATTATGATTCTAAATGTATTGTTAATTTAACATGTGCTTTTAAGTGTGTTAATTCAAAGATAGGTTTCAAAAGAATCAAAGAAGACAACATAAACAAAGGCAGAGAACATTCTTAACATATTCTGGAAAACGGAGAATGTTCGCCAGGCCGTGACAGCATAAAGACCAATCTTTCTCCATCACTTAATTGAAGTTATTGCCTCTAGAAGTTACATGGATATGATCACTACATGGCAGGGAACACATATGATCTATTCAAATCAAAGAGGACATTCGAATTACAAAAGAAAAAGACTCTCAAACAAGCATGTCCAGACAATTCTGGAAATGACTGTCAAGACTGTTAAAACAATCTTGAAGTCAAGTCAGTTTCCAGTATGTTCAGAAATCATTCCAGATTGATTATCAATCTCCAGGAAACCCAAGTTCTAAAGCTCCAGATTGATCATCAATCTCCAGCAACTACAGCTTTCTGCAACAACGTTCCGTGATCGTTTTTAAATCTGTTTTAATTTATCCAAAGCTCCAGTTCAAGCCAGCAATATTATCACTTATCAGAAGCATTAAAGGATCATTAATTACTCAAGAAAAATTGATCTAAACCACAACACAAACCCCAGTCTAAACAGAAAATAAAAATAATCAAAAGTTGGATTATTTTTATTCAGAAATATTGCCTCTGGTCAAGCCTGACAAGGACACTACCAACAGCTCTATTGACCTCCATTTAATACTCTCAATCCTATAAAAGAAAGGCCACATCTCAAGGAAAACGTAGAAGTTCAAGTGCTAACAAATCTCTCAAAATCATTCACATTTACATACTTGAAATTCTCCAATCACTTACAAGAATCAGTTTGATTAAATTCTTTTTACTCTGATACATTTGTACTGATTTCTTTGTAAAGAATCGAATCTCAAACAAGAGTTGAGACATCTCATATTCTAACAAAACAATCTCTTCATTATTGTAAAACTCAAACTATAAGAGTTATGTATAGTTTGGGGTAGATTGTAAGAAATCCTATCAAGGTTGGTAGGTGATTTGATTAATCTCTTTCTGGGTGGAATTAGATTAAGTTCTGTAACGAAGATCAAGGTTGATCTAGGCTAGGTGCTGTAAAACCAAGAAGGTTCTTGTTTTTAACACTTAGTGGAAAATCTCACAATTGTGAGGACTGGACGTAGCCCAAGTTGGGTGAACCAGGATACATCTGTGTGTGGTATTTCTTATCCTTTATCTCTTTATTCAGTTTGATTGCTTTTCAAGATTAAAAATACAAAACTGTTTTCTGTTTACAAACTAATCTGAACGTTCTCTGTTTTTCTGATAAACCAAGAACGTTCTCCTTTTTCCTGCTTTCTTAAACCAAGAACATTCTTGAGTTCAAATCTTAAGTTTTTTAGGAAATTTTTAAAAGGGAGATTTACAATTCAAACCCCCCTTCCTTGTAAATCAATTTTGCTACTTCAACAAGGACTCTCTCTAATATGTTAAAGAATAGCACAACTCCTTCCGATATTGACCTTTTTCCGTGTTTTAAATCATTTTCAAGTGAAAACGTCAGCAATAGGGTTTCCACTTGGTTTTGTATTGAACAAGTAACAAAACAAACAATAAGCATCATCATTAGTTGGAGAGTACTCTAGCCATGAATGGAACATTTTGAACCAAAATGCTTGAAATTGTTTTGGATGCTTGTATCCATTTAGGAGATATTTTTCAACTACACATTAATAGGGACCCCAATGAAGATAAGCTCTTCGAACTTCCTCTTTTTGATTCACTGGATATTCCCAAATTTTGAGACGCTTTCCGAGGTCACGTTCTAAACAATTGACATCAAATTTATCCATGGTGATTTTTTGAATCTTAGAAGGTTGCTCATCTGGTTGAACTGTTTAATTGTTGGAATGATGATTTTCAAGTGTCAATGTTGAAGCTTTGCAATTTTCATCTTTGTTGAAAACTTTCTTCTTGAAATATGCATCAATTTTCTTATGTTTAAACATTGTGTCATTCCTAAAAACATACACAAATTAATTAAAACAGTTCACAAATTAACTAAAACAATTCACAATTAACAAATAGTAGAAAAGGAAAAGAGTAAGAACCTGAAAAATATAAGAAGCATATTGAAATAGTTTAAAGATCAAGACCAAGAGGCGACGTTTGCAGTTGGCCGCTGCGACTGAGAGGGGGAGTCCAAGAGAAGAGAGGGAGAGCAGAGCAGAGAACTGAGAGAAGAGAGGGAGAGACGGAGAGACGCGAATAAGAGAGAGAGAGAGAGAGACAATGGCAAATGGAATGAATTTCTCAAAATCATAAAGGTTTGAAAATATTTTATTAACTTACCATTATTATTTTAATAACCTATCATTATTTTTAAAATATATATATATAGGAGATGTTGTGCTCTTGAGAAGATTTGCCACTAACCATAGCACATTCACATACAATTAAGTTATCATCTATAGGAACCTTATTGTGAAACAAATGTCAACCGAAGAAAGATTTTGTAGGAGGAATGGCAGTATTACAAATTAATTTAGCCCAAGGAACTTTTGACCGAGAAGCTTCTGAAACAAATAGGAATCTTTAAAAGAGAGACCACCATTAACAGAGTTGATCCACACCAATTTATTTGGATCTTTTGTTTTGGAATAGTTATTTGTCGAGGCTGCAAAGGAAGATTGGACAAAACCTGAAGAAATCGTTGATCTTTTCCAATAAAGTCTTTCACTTTAGCATTGAAAGAGAATTGCATATTAGAAGCATCTAATTAGGGTTCTCCAAGCCAATTATCAGTCTGGAATTGGATAGATTTTCCATCACCAAGCTTCCATCTCGTAATGCACATAATGATGGAGATGTCACTTTGTGACCAACACAAATAGTTGAATTAATATGATAACCAATTTGACTATATCACGTCAAGAATCTATCTCTACAAAAGTGGTTTGTTGGTCAGTACCAGTTATTATTAAGCTCCCAACCAAGCTTAAGAGAAGATGCCCCACTAATATCTCTAAGAGATCTAATATGAAGTCCTCCTTCCACAGTAGAGTTGCAACCTTTAGGCCAAGCTACGTTAACAAGCTTGCAATTATATTTCATTTGTTCCGATTTTTGGTACCTTAAACAGAATTTTAGTCCAAAACTTGATAAAATGTCATTTTTTTAATGATGTGTCGATAAAAAAAGATGATGTGAAAATTTTTATCAAGATTAATTACATTTTATTATTATTCCAAATTTATAAAACACATTTTCAATTTTTAAAAACACATTTCCTATTATGTTAATCATTTAATTACAAAAAAACATAAATAAATAAAAAGACAGTTATTTTGATCCCTAATCCTTAATCACGTGAGAACCGAAGAACAAATGCAAACCAAACCCTAATTCTATATTGTTGGTGCTTTTGGTGGAGTGTTAGAAATCGATGATGGAGTGATTGCAACTAGTGACTTAGTGGAAGTGTTTTTAAAAATAGAAAATGTGTTTTACAAATTTGGAATAATAATAAAATGTAATTAATCCACATGAAATTTTTCACATCATTTTTTTTATACGTCATTAAAATAATGACATTTTATCAAGTTTTGAACCAAGATTCCATTTGGGGACCAATACCAGAAACAAATAAAATGAAGTAACTATTTTTGTGATTCAGCTAAAATAGAGAGACCAAAACTGCAATTAAGCCTAAAATTTATAATCCACTTATCACTATCATTAGTAAGACTAATAAGCCAAGAATGAACCATGAAGTTATAAATATACCACAAATGACACTTGTAATCAATTGGATCCTTCTAGCTATGGACAGAAGATAAGATTTCCTGTGTGAGAGTTTAGATATAATACTATCAACAATTTTGAAGATGGCTTACCTTTGGTTTTCCCCTAAAGATAGGAACAACTAGGTAAGTAAAGGGAGTGGTACCAACAAGAAAACCCAACATGTCTGCAAGTCTAATAGTTCTGGAATGAGAAATACAATCACCATAGAAAGTGGACTTTAGAGGGTTGATGATCTGGCAAGAAGCTTCACCATATCAAGTGAACATATTCATCAAGACCTGCAAATTGCATTTAGTACCTACAAAAGATTATTACATCATCAACATACAATTTATGAGAAAGAACATGAGTTCCTCTTGGGCTAGTTATAACAGACAAATCACCATCAGTAACAAGCTTGATTATTCCATGACTTAAAACCTCTTCATCTAAGAAAAAAAGGAGAGAGGGTAATGGATCACCATGTCTTACCCATCTCGTGAAAGAGAAGTAATTTGCATTTTTTATATTAACACAAATGGAAAACATACTAGAAAGTAAGATAGTTTGGATCCAACCACAAAACATTGAATTAAAACCAAATGAGGCAAGAACTTTGAGCAAGAAAGTCTAATCAATGGTATCAAAAGCTTACTTAATGTCAATGTTCAAAGTCATATACCACCAAAGCTTTATTATGCATCCTGTTGTCCACTTTTGATTAGAGGTTAATTGATTAACAACAATGCTTTAACCGATTAATCAAGTAAAAATATGATTATTTGGTATTGGGTTGCATATTTATTGATTATCTGATTTATACAAATTGATTAGGATTTTTTCTATAGAATCCTATTATTTCTTTTAAAAAAATTCTAAAACGCCATATTTTTAAACTTATATACTAAAATGTCTTTTTATTTTTTTGGTATTTAGGAGATCGCAACACCATGATGCGACCATACAATCATTTATTGTTTAATTTTTTTTTCAAATAATTGAAAATATAATAAAATAACACATAACACTACGCCAAAAATTGCCTTTTACGAGCATTTTAAAGCGCTTCATAACTAAAAGTGTTGTTGTATAATATTTTAAATTAACGGAGGATACAACAACACTTTAATGACAAACACTTTAGAAAAAGCGTTGTTGTAAGGTCATGAAGGGTTTAGGATTTATAGAAAAACGCTGTTGTAGAGTCATAGCGATTTCACATAATGTTTACAACGCTTTTAGAGCGCTTCGCATAAAAGCGCTGTAAAATATAGTGCTCTCACGCTATATTTACAGCGCTTTTTAGAGTGCTTTGTATATAAGCGTTGTAAACGTTGTAAATGTTTTGAAATTTAATTTTTAAAAGCCTTTTACAGCGCTTATGGACCAAAGCGCTGTAAAATTACAAGCAGTTCAAGTTATATATACTTGATATATAAATAAAAATATATTTAATACGTTGTCTCCCTTCGAACCCTATTACGAACCTTCCTCTCCTCTACTTTGCACCCATTTTTACTGAGTGATTGTTGTCTCAGGTACTATATTTATTAATTTGTTATTGTCTCTAAAACTGATAAATTATTACCTGATAAATCATATAAAATGTTAGATGATAAATCTGTTCTGTTTTGAAATTTGTTTGATTTGTTCTGTTTTGAAATCAGACTTGTATGCATGACCTTGGACCTTGGTTTCCATTTTCCAATATTAGACTATATATACTATAGATTTGTATGATGTTATAGATTGATAAATTTGTGTAACACTGCATTCATAAATTCTTACATGATAAATCATATAAAATCTATTCGATCTGTTCTGTTATGTTTTGAAATTATACTTGTATGCATATATATTATATATTAGTATAATGTTATAGATTGATAAATTTGTGTAACACTGCATTCATATAGGTCATAAAAAATGGACCGGAAATGGATGTCTGCCAATCGATTGTCAAAAGAGTATGAAAATGGAGTGAAGGAGTTTGTTGAATTTGCAGTGAAGAATGAAAAAGACCCAAATCGAATCACTTGTCCTTGTTTAAAATGTTGTTTTAGAAAACGAGTTAGAGCAAATGAATTGGAAGGACATTTAGTATGGCATGGAATTGATAAAAGTTATACATGTTGGATAAGACATGGTGAGAAAAAAAAGGAAACACTTATTTTGAGAATGCTGCTACATATGATTCAAATGATTTCGAAACAGATACATATGAGCGGGACCGAGTTGAGGAGATTGCAAAAGCAGTTGAAGAAGATCTTCGGGATTGTCCTAAATTTTTTGTGAGTTTGTTGAGTGATGCAGAGAAACCATTATATAATGGTTGTACTAAATTCACAAGACTTTCGGCGATATTAAAGATTGTACAACTTAAAAGAGGAAATGGATGGTCTGATAAAAGCTTCACATAATTATTAACACTCCTAAAAGATATGTTGCCAAATGATAATGAACTTCCCAGTCGAACCTACGAGGCTAAACAAATTTTGTGCTCTATTGGCATGAGTTACGAAAGAATTCATGCGTATCCTAACGATTGCATTTTATTTCGAAACGAATATGAATTATTAAAGGCGTGTCTGAAATGCAATGTCTCTCGATATAAGAAGAAATAATCTACTCCAGCAAAAGTCGTGTGGTATTTTCTTATAATACTAAGATTTAGGCAAATCTATTGTAGTGAAGAAGATTCAAAACACTTGACATGGCATGCAGATGAAAGAATTAGAGATGGAAAGCTACGACACCCAGCAGATTCTCCACAATGGGTAAAAATTGATCACGAGTATCCTGATTTCGGTAGAGAGTCAAGAAATCTACGACTTGCACTTTCTACTAATGGAATGAATCCACATGGTCTTCAAATCATATCACACAACACATGGCCTATGATTTTGTTGATTTATAACCTACCTCCATGGTTATGTATGAAGCGTAAGTTTATGATGTTGTCTCTGTTAATTTCTGGACCCAAACAACCAGGGAATGATATTGACGTATACTTGGCTCCTTTAATTGAAGATTTAAAAATATGTGGGAGACAGGTGTGGAAGTTTATGATGGGTATAAGAAAGAATATTTCAATTTGAGGGCTATGTTATTCGACACAATTAATGATTTTCCAGCAGGATATAACATTAAAGGTCAGTGTGCATGTCTTATATGTGAAAAGAGTACAGATTGGATGCGATTGAAACATTGTAAGAAGAACGTCTTTGTTGGACATCGTAGATTTTTACCTTTTAGTCATCATTATCGTGGGTGGATAAATGCATTCAATGGAAAATCAGAGGAAGGTATTGCTCCAAAAGCACTGACTGGATATCAAATATTGGAAAAAGTACAAGGTTTGACCAATAAATTTGGCAAACCATTTGAGGGAGAGCTTGTCAAAACTGGGTGGAAGAAAAAATCAATTTTCTTTGAATTGCCATATTGGAAGTCATTGTATATAAGACATTTTCTCGATGTGATGCATATTGAAAAAAATGTATTTGATAGTGTTATTGGTACGTTACTCAGTGTTCTATGAAAGTCTAAGGATGACATCAATGCAAGATTGGATTTGGTCGATATGGGAATAAGAAATGAATTGGGTCCCGAAGAAAAGAAATCGCACATATCTACCTCCAGCCGCTCATACTCTATCTAGAAAGGAAAAAATTGTTTTATTCAAATTTCTACACGGAGTTAAAGTTTCAGAAGGATACAATTCAAACATTAAAAATTTAGATTGTATGAAAGACCTCAAGTTAAAAGGTTTGCAAACTCATGATAGTCATGTTCTAATGGAGCATTTGCTACCAATAGGTATACATTCCATTTTACCAGGAAAAGTTGGACGAGCCATAACTAAATTATGTTTCTTCTTCAACAAATTTGTAGTAAAGTGGTCGATCCTTAGAAATTATCGACATTGCAGATGGAAATTGTTGTTACTTTGTGTGAGCTTGAAATGTATTTCCCACCCTCGTTTTTTGATATAATGGTTCACCTTACTGTTCATCTTGTTAAGGAGACACAACTTTGTGGGCCAGCATACATGAGATGGATGTATCCAATAGAACAATATATGAAAATATTAAAAGGGTACGTAAAAAGTAGAAGTCGACCAAGAGGTTGTATTGCTGAACGGTACATTGTCGAAGAAGCTGTTGAATTTTGTATTGAATATCTATCCAATGTTGAATCCATAGGACTTCCTATGTCTCGTCATTCGGGAATAATAAAAGGAGAAGGGATAATTGGAAATAGAGTAATGACTATATCAAGGACATTATGGGAGCAGACACAATTGTATGTTCTGCACAATGATGATGAGGTTCAACCATATGTTACAATACACATGGATTAGTTATCTAGTTTGAACATGAACAGGAATAAAAATTGGATAACACGAGAGAACAATCGAAGTTGTATCCCTTAGCTAAAAAATCACATTAGCTCAAAGTTTGATATAGAGTCCGCTTCAATTTCAGAGAGATTGAGGTGGCTAGCAAATGGCCCGAGTTTACATGTCTTTTCTTTCACTGGTTATGTAATTAACAACTATACATTTTATACCACAAAACAAGATGATCAAACCACTGTGCAAAATAGAGGAGTCACTCTAGTAGCTAAAGTGATGCATATCTCAAGTGCAAAAGACAAAAACCTATTATTTTGGGGTTATTGAGCACATATGGGAGTTGGATTACACAATGTTTTGTGTTCCCATCTTTGGTTGCAAGTGGGTCGATAATAATAATGGCGTTCGGATTGATGAGTCAGGGTTCTTGCTTGTCGATTTTAGTAGGGTGGGATACAAAGATGAGCATTTTATTTTAGCATTGCAAGCTCAACAAGTGTTTTATGTCACTGATCCTGGTGATGGTAAATGGTTCGTTGTCCTATCGACCAATAAAATAAGTGATGATAACAACAATGTTGAAGATGTTGGTAATGATATTTTCTTTGTGATATCACAACCATGAGAAATTGATTCAACTGATGATGGTTTATATCTTAGAGATGATCATGATGAGGGAATTTGGATTAGTCCATCATTCGTATCGTTAATGGACAAACAAATAAGAATCCCACCAGGAAAAGAAAAAGGGCATCTTAAGGTGTTTATGTGTTTTATATAAGTGATGTAATGATTTGTACTCATTGTGTAATTTATACTAATATTATGTAACTTGATCTGCCAGAACTTAGTATTTGATTTTATGCTTATACTGATTTTCTGCCAAAACTTGAACTGATCATGTAATTTAGCATTGATATACAGGCTTTGATATACTGATTTTCTGCGAGAACTTGAACTCATCATATAATTTTTTTAATTATATTATTTAATTATTTTAAAGATGACAATTTGATAAAATTTTTAATTATAATCTGAACTCATCATATAAGTTGATATGAACAATTTGATAAACAAAATTTTAGAGATGACAATTGGTATCCATGAGTATCGATATTATCTCACATTATAAAATGGTATACACATTTTTCTAAAGCTTTTAAAAATTGAATTTCAAAACATTTACAGTGCTTTGGTCTATAAGCGCTGTAAAAGGCTTTTAAAAAATAAATTATAAATTACGAGTACAAAACATTTACAGCACTTATGAGAAAAAACATTGTAAAAGGCTCTTAAAAGATAAATTACAAGTACAAAATATTTACAGCGCTTATGAAAAAAAGTGCTGTAAAATTCTTTTAAAAAATAAATTACAAGTACAAAACAGTTACGGCGCTTATGGGAAAAAGCACTGTAAAATGCTCATATAACGCCTTTTATATAGTGTATCTATAAGCGCTGTAAAAGACTATGTAAGGCGCTTTTTATTTAGGCTTTTAAAGCGCTTTTTGGAATAGCGCTGTAATAGGTTAAGTCTTTTAAAGCGCACTTTGGAAAAGCGCTGTAAAAGGGTGTTTTAAAATATTATGTAAACTCATAATAAGAAACTGCCTCTTTATTTTCTTCTTCATTACGTATTCTCATCCATACGAATTTGGCAGTGTGAAACCTTTATTCGTTACGTACTCTCCATCTTCAATACTCTATATATGAACCTTTCTCCCTAGTGCGAACCCTACTGTCCATATTCATTACGTACTCTCCATTTTCACTATGTATACTATCCCTACGAACCATAAAGGTTTTTAAGGCGTTTTTTGTTCAGTTTTTTAAAGCGCTCTGTGGAACCCTAAACTTGTATTTCTACTTTTATTTCTGCTTGTATTTCTGCGACGTCGTAACCCTACAATACAAGTATTGTTATAAATATCTTATTGTCATTAAACTTATAGTGCATGTTTTATTTATTCAATCTGTTGTTGTCACTAAACTGCATGTTGAACTAATATTGTGTGAAATGTGTAGATTAATGGATTCCAACAACGATTTAGGTCGTCAAAACGATGAAGTTGTAAACACTGACGTTGTAAACAATGAAGCTGTCAACGCTAAAGGCTATGAAAGCGAAGTGAAGAGTGGGGCAACTATAATGCAAAAAGTCATTATAGCAAGAAGTACTGGAATAAAATTTGAGGTATATATACTATACTTTTGTTTAGATTTTATTTTCTTTTCTTTTTTGAAAGCAAGCATTTACACTCTATGAGTTTATTAGGTGGGATGGAATGAAAGTGGCAAACCGATTGAGCCCAACAGTTCAATGATGGTAAGCTACATCGTATTGTTGTCCGCCAAAATATCCCAATAACAATCGATGACTGGAGAGACAAAACATTGAAGGATGCTAAAGACATGTTGTGGAGTGATGTACAAGTAATTAAAGGATGCATTGAAGGATGCTAAAGACAAATGATTAGCTTACTATAATAACTAACAGATTGATCAACCTCATTTTTTTCAGATTCAACCAAAAAAATTAACCCGCTGCACTGCAGGTGCAGGTCCGTGGTAAAAATAAATCTTCCAAAATGCAAAAGTTGGATTGAGGAAAATCAGTTGTTGCACCTAAAATAAGTCAACCATGCCTTGCTCGATTTGGGTCGTGTCTTGACACAATAACAAAGACGAATATGGAGGGCAACAATGATACACGTATGATAAACATGGAAAAAGGTATATTCGGAGAATAGTATTTAGACATACTTGGCAAAGAGCAAATATATGAACTTCTCGATCATAAAGAGCTGAGTGCTATTGTCATCAGCATATACATCAGGTAATATAATACTTTATTTAAGATAAAAATTACTTTTTAATTGAATCACTGCCACATGTAATTTATTGATAATTAATCTAATTTTATATTTTCATTGAAGGTTTTTGTATGAGAAGTTGGTGTGCACGCGGAAGTTGTCAAGTAGATTTTCATTCTTATCTCTGCATAAACTATCCATGTTTAAACTCGATCTAGTTAATATAAAAAACTATGTAGTTGATATACTTATAGAAAATAAAGAGAAGGACAAGCTGTTTCTGGCACCATACAATTCAGGGTACATAATTAGATATTTTATCTATATCTTTTTTAATTTATGATATTATGAGTTGTGTAAACAAATTTGCCAACCAAATTTTTGTTGTTGTTGGCAACATTGGGTGTTGTTTTCCATAAATGTTACTTCTGAAATTGTATATTATTTAGACTCATTGCACGGTCATTTCAACAATCACCCTGATATAAAGAACATCTTCGACACATAAGTAATATCCATTTATTTCTTACATATATAAATAATGTGTTTGGTCATTGAATAATAATCACATTTATTTCATAGTGCTCTGCACGTTTTCCGTGCTCAAAGGGGTGCTTCAGTGTCCAAGATTAAGTCAAACAACATAGACTACGGATACTATATAATGAGGTTCATGAAGGAGATTGTTGATCTAAACTAACATATAATTCCAGAAACGGTACATTATTTTCATTATATTTTGATTTTCATATATAAACTATATATATATATATGTTATTTTTTTTTCTAACTTATTTTGCTTCAGTATTTTGACAACTTCAACCTAACATACTCTGAAAGTGAGCTCACAAAAATAAAAGAAGAATGGTGCCAGTTTGTCCTAGAACTCAAAGTTATATAATTTGTAATTAATTTGTTGTTATTGTCATGATGTAATTTGTTATGTGAATTTGTAGTTCATACTGTGAATATGTTGTTACTGTCATGATGTAATTTGTTATGTGAATTTGTAGTTCATACTGTGAATATGTTGCTACTGTCATGATGTAATTTGTTATGTGAATATGTAATTCATACTGTGAATGTGTTGAATGTAATTTGTTATGTGAATATGTAATTCATACTGTAATTTATTGTAATTTGTTGATGTGAAACACTTGTAATTGATATTGTTGAATGTGAATATGAAATTGATATTGTGAAGAATATGAATTTTGATATTGTGAATGTGAATTTTAATGTTGAAAATTTGAATGTGATATTTGATTTTCATAATAATGCCATAAAAAAGACAACGCTTTTTTAAAAAATGCCATAAAAAATCCTTTTACAGATTTTTTTAAACGTTTTACAGCGCTTTCCTAACCTTTTTACAGCGTTTTTTTGAAAAAGCGTTGTAATATAGTATAAGAAGCGCTTTGTATATGGACATATAACAGCGCTTTTCTGAAAAAACACTGTAAAACTAGTATAAGAAGTGCGCTATATATGGACCTATTACAGCGCTTTTTTGAAAAAGCATTGTAAACATAGTATAAGAAACGCGCTTTATATATGGACCTATTATAACGCTTTTTTGAAAAAGGGCTGTAAACATAGTATAAGAAGCGTGCTTTATATATGGACTTATTACAGCGCTTTTTTGAAAAAGCGCTGTAAAACTATTATAAGGAGCGCGCTTTATAAAAGGACGTATTACAGCGTTTGTTGTATTTTCAATAGCGCTGTTGTATCCTTTTACAGCACTAGATACTAGAGCGCTTAAAAGTGCTGTAAAGGACTTAAAAAAAGCGTTTTAAAATGATATTTTTGGCGTAGTGTAAAAACTAAATAATATATTAAAAAATTAAATAAAAGTAACAAACCAAATATATGAATTGGTTTAGGCAACACTCCAAATTATTTATTTTTGTCGAACAATATCTGCATGATCCATGTTTGCATTTACCAACATATTCTCGTGTCCACTCAACCCTCAATCAACCTCACAAGAACAAACCTTGCACCAAACTGCATAACCGTCTTCATTATCACTTCACCTACATATCGAACCAGACATTTCATATTATGGTCCACCACCACCACACTTACAAACCCTTACAGAAGTTTCATATTATGGTCCACCAACACCACATGTACATACTCCTGTAGAAAATGTCGAGTTTGTATTATGTTCCTTCAATGCCTGAAATACAAACCGCTTGTCACTCGACATAATGCATTATTTTTTATAATTTGTTTAGAATACATTGCACAATTCTTGAATCGACTTTTGTAGTTTTTAGTTCCATGTATAACTCCATGGCTCAAAATTATATGGAGATAAGTGGGAGTATCTCTAATCCACACATAAATTATCAAGGGTTTGAGTTGCATACACCATTGGAAATGATGATGAGGAGCATGATCAAAATGAGGACGATCAAAGAGCTAGACAAATTTGACGACTTCCTAGATGTAAGACTGAGGGAATTTAGGTGGACATCATTAATTAAAAATTTGTAGTTCTTTTATTTTGATGTATTTTTTTTTATATTTAATGTGTTTTGTTGGATTTTATTAATATAATTTAGTTTTTTTTATATTTCTATTATATTTTCAATTTTTTTTAAAAATTAAACCAATACATGGTTGCATCTTGGAGATGCGACTTCTTGAAGGCAAAAAGAAGTAAGACTTTTGGTATATAAGTTTCAAAGTATGGTATTTAGAATTATTTTTAAAAAAAAAAAGAGGATATTAAAAAAATTCCAATTGGTTAATCTCTTTCCTAATTCATTAATACTATTTATTAAATTATTAACTATTTTTAAAACAATTATTTACTATTTCTAACTAGGGATAACAACATAACTCGCACCTGCGAGTATCCACCTTGATTTGGGCGGAGAAAACCCGCTTTTGATTGGGTGCAAGTGTGGATTTTCCTCAAAATTAAAATTTGGGTGCGGGGATGGGTGTAGGTGTGTTGATATTCACCCCGAACCCGCCACCGCTACTAATATTATTGTAATTTTTAAATTTTATATACATACACATATTGAATATACTTAATATTTTTTAAAATATTAAAAAATAAAATCTCATCTCTAAAAAAACTATTTTATTTATTTTATTATTGTCTAATAATAATTATTTTATTATACTAATTATAATTGATATGATTTTTAAATTTATAATTTTATATATATGAATGAGTGCGAGTTGGTCGGAAAAACCCGAAATCTACTAAAAACGAAGTACGGATTTTTTTCGATTTGTCGAGTGCGAGGTGAGAAAGACAAAATCTGTCTCCGCTCCGTTGCCATGTTTATGTCTCATTATCTTAAATTAATGTCTAAACATTTAAACTTCTACAGCTGACTCTTAGAGTTTAAAAATAATTAATAAAACATTGTTATTAAAAATAGAAACGCATCTTTTAAAATTTCACTTTAGCTTTCGATAAGTGTTAAATACCCTAAAACTAATAAAAACATGCATTTAAGATATTCTAAATATTAAAAACTCTTTTTATATATAATAATAATAATAATAATAATAATAATAATAATAATAGCAGATAATTTGTGTAAATAATTCCAATGATATTATGTGACTTAAAAAATTTAATAAAATATAATATTTGTCATGTAATAATGTTATTTTTTTAAATTCAAATATCACATTATTGTCTTAAAAAATATCATGCACTCTTTAATTAATTTTTTTTTTAAAAAAGGCACGATATTTTTGTATTTAATATGACAATATTTTAACCATGAATTTTGATTCAATAATTAAATGTTTTTGTTTATTTTTTACGATGATATGAATTTTAAAATTAATAATAATATTTAATTAAAACATAATATTTTTGTATCAATTTTATATTTGTAATGATTAAGTTTTGGTACTTTTTTGTTTTCATTTTATATTGTTTAAGTCTTTAAGATGGTTGATGTAAATTTATATTTTCTTGAATTCGTGATATTTTTTTTATAAGCAAATCACATTCAAATGAATATAAGAGATATTCAAACTCATTACAATTAAGGATAACTAGCCACTTTACAAACAAGACAAAGGGATCTTATACTAATTTGAGAAAACAAAACTTGTATTTCAGTTACCGTCCCCGCGAAAAATGAGTCGTCACCAATTTTATTTTTTTTAAAAGAAAAAATTAAGTAAAACATAAAATAAAGTTCTTGAACAAAAAAAATGAATTCGGGAGTAGATTACGAGTAGAGAAAGTAATATTACCCTACATCGTCCGTTAAAACGGTTATCCTATAATTAATTGTATACAAATTATTTATTTATTTAATTATTTATTATGCTCTCTAAAAGAGTAATAAAAAGGAATATAAATTATTTACATTAATAAAAGAGTGAAAAATATTTTTTTTATTAATTTGGTTTGATAAAGAGAAAACATTGCTCTTACGTATCTCGGGTGCAATATGGAAATCAAAACACACGTAGTTCTTAGGTAGAAAATATTTATGTATTATCCGATTTTATTATTATTCTATTTTAACTATTGTTTTATTATAGTTATTATTATATACGTATCCAAAAGTATTTTTTTATATTTGTATTTTTGGTTTTAAAGTAAAGAAAAATTGATTTTTTTTGTTAGACAACAATGGTAACACGGTGGTATGTGCACATGCACAAACAAATCGACGCGACGGTGAAGCAGCATGTTAAAGGATTTGTTTGTGCGTTGTCAGATCTGTCGCGGCACAAAGGCCACCAACGATTGGGGTGAGTGATGCAGCGTGGCGAGCGATGATGAATTTCATCCAGCGACGACGACCATTAATTCTAATACAAAGGAAAAAAAATATTATTTATTCGTTGTTATAATTTAATTTTTTTTTTGTTATTTGATAACCCATGATGTGAGTTTTGTGTTATGTTACAATGGGTTGAAGTTTGTTTTACTTTGTAATTGATTTATAAGCATCAATTATTTATAGTGTTTTTAGTATGTATTGCAAAAAACAATTTTAAGAACAAACAACTTAAAGAAAATAAAAGTTTAACGTATGAGTTTATTTTTAGCAAAAATGACAAAAAAAAAAAATAAATTACATTTTTAAAGAATGCAATATAAATAAACTAAAAAAGAAGAAAATTAAAGAATGCAATACAAATAAACTAAAAAGAAAAAAAAATAGATAAGGATAAGAAAATCGATACCTTACTGTTGAATATGGTTTGCCTGCTGAATATGGTTTGCTGGACCGATTTTACCAAGTTCAGATTCTTGGTGTCGGTTACAAAAGATTGTGCTCTCTCCCTTTCTCTACTCTTGGTGTCGAAACTTTCTAGGTGTAGGTTAAAAAAGATAAAGAAATAATTACCAATTACTATTCATCAATTTCTTTTCGGTTTCTTTTCATTCAAATTATCACGATTATGCTCATTTTTATTACTATTCATCAATTTTTTTTCAGTTTCTTTTTATTCAAATGATCACCATTATTATGTTGATTTTTACCATCAGTCCATTTTTTTTCGGTTTCTTTTCCTTCAATTGATCACCATTATACTGATTTTTATTATCATCAATCCATTTCTTTTCAGTTTCTTTTTATTAAATTATGTACTCCTTTTTTTTTAGAAAAGAGTGAACAAGAATCAAAGGCAAACAAGAATCAGAGACACTCATGATTGTATAAAGTTTATAGTCTAATTATTTATTTTTATTTATTATATTTTTCTCATTTTATATATATTCTTTATTATAAAATATCTAAAGAAAGCAGACAAAATTAGATGTCAACCGTTACACTTGCCAATAAACCGTCTCCAAGAGATAGTTTTAAATACCATCTACAGCTTTACATATAAATATGGTATTCCATTGCATAACAGAGTTTGATTCCTCAAATGCCAAAGTAACCAAATGGTAGATTAGGGGTATATAAAAGGAATACTTAAGTCGGATTTGATATTGTCCTTTATCTGATCCTAATATTTTAACTTGTCTCTTAACTCGATCAAATATGATAAATTGTGAGTTTAATAAGGAGATGGAAATAAAGATGAAACTGAGTTTGTCTCAAGACGAACCGTCAAATAGTAATCCTTAAACAATTTTTTAAAAGAAAAAAAATTAAACATAACGTAACTCATAGCAAATCATCTATATTTATGAGTTAACTGAAACATTGTTATACAAATCCTAAATTGCTAAATTAGTGATTTTATTTGTATTTTTTTAGAGTGTGGACGAATAGTAACATAAAATAATAATTTATTTTTAATGTAACTTTGGACGGGATAAGTAATCCGACGGGTAATCTGAACCGGATCATTTTTCCACTTTGTTTCTATCTTGTTCTTATTTATTTGAACATGATTAGACTCAACTCATTGCTTGTGGGCCAAGACGGGTTTGCGAGAGACTGAGATTAGTTCTTGTTCACCCTATGACCCCTATGGTAGATAGCCTCTCTTCCTTAGTGTGTTTTTCTTTCAAAAAGCTTGAAATCAGTAGTAGATGTTCAGCTCCCCCATCATTAGTTATAACATTTATCCCCAGCTAAATATAAAATGAATTCCACACCGATTTAGAAAACGGACAAGTGAAGAAGAGGTGATTGCAAGTTTGGTCGTCGCTAAAACAAAACACACAAAACCTTAGATGTGGCATGCAATGCTGGAGTACGTGAAGGTGGTGAATGTCTATGTAGGACAAATATGAGAGCGACCATGGATGGACTTCAAAGAGCTAGCTAGTGGAGTTCAAGTTAATTGGTGATGCTCCTTTTGTTGACTTAGCCAAAACCAATAGCTAGATCAATTGCTTTCAATTTAAAAAAACCAGTTGTTAATTAAATTGCTATTATTATATGAATATGAATACATATGTTAGGTTATAAAAATAAACATTTTATTTTTATACGCGAATGCCGGTAGTTAATTTACTAGTAGGAAAGGAGAAATATTAGTGGTAAAGATTGCACATTTTATTTTTTTTTCTTAATACTCTTTTAATGTTTCTTAGTTCACTTACAAAACTACTTACGTAAGAGAAATTTTAAAAAATATAACTCAAAATCTAAGATTTTCTAATGGATGAACTCTAGAGTTAATATGGAGTTTTTCTCACTGTTTAGTTTTCATGTTTATTATCATTGAACTCAAAATGTGTTATGTTTTTGTTTTATCTCAGCTATTTAGTCTTCTCGATTTTGTTTGAATGCCTTTGATTGGAGGCTGTTTTGCTGTGTGGTTTGTTTTTTTTCTTTTTTTAATAATTTGTTTTGCATGTTATTAAGTCCTATATTTTTACTTTCTCAGTGCAAAAATATATTACATTTGTAAAAGAAATTTTTCTCTTAATTTTAATAAATTTTTTTCAATTGTACTTTTAATTAATACAATGTGTATAGTGACAAAATTAGAGTAATTTTAATGAGGTGCCTTGAATTTTGAAAATATATATAAATTGTAAATTAAAATTACAATAAAAAACATAAAAAACGACAATAATTATTTAAAAAAGAAACACTCATAACGTTTTAAGAAGTCAAATTTATTTATAATTAAATCTATAATAACTAGAATGTATTTTTCTATATAAATAAATAATCTATTTGCATAAACAAAGATCTTAATATATTTTATTTATAAGTCATGTCTTGACAATTTTTATTGCTAAATATGTTTTATTTATAGTTGCAATAGAGATTTTTTCAAAAATATATATTTTTTGGGTAGCCAAAGCTATCCTATAACTATGTGTAGCTTTGCCTTGGAATGTGCATCACTTTTTAAGTTATTATGTTTTACTTTGCATTTATGATGATAGAAATATATCATGATTAATAAAGGCGATGAAGTAAAATCATTATTAGTTTATCATATTTTCTTAATTTGTATGAAATAGTCAAATACGACAGTCATTTTAGATTGAAAGAGTATTACTTTTTGGTTCCTTATTTTAAAGTTAATTTCATTATTAACTTTTGACTAAAAGAAAACCATTAGTAATTTTTGATTTGGTCTTTGTAATAAAGTAATTAATCAGTGACATCTTCTTGAAGCTTTAGAGGATATCTTACACACAATAATGTGAACTAACGTCTTTAGACCAAAGTTTTTATAAATATAACTTTTTTTTAAGTTATGACTAGTTCTTTCACTAGTAAACATATTCATTTGTTCATTAGTTGATAATATTTTTTTGTGCTTTGTCACTAAACATTCATTACTAAGACAATTGTTTATGTTACTTGTGTCAGATAGACAAAAACATATATTCTTGATATGTTCTAACAATATTCACACTAAACGTAACCAATTATAGGTAATTGTTCTTTTGTTTCGTTATCAATAAAATATCAACAGTAGGTATTTATATTTGAACTAATCTGGTTCTTGCAAAATGTATTCTTTTTTAATTTTTAGGCATTATTTATGGATTATTTTAAAAATCGTTGTCTCGTGTATATGCATAATTGTCCCCTCTTCATATAGTTTAGGCAATATTTATGAATAGCGTGTCCAAAGAACCAGAAAATTGTTTCCTTAGCTAGACAATATGCAACATTATTTGCATAGGAGATACCAAAAAAATGTTGCCTATACTTTAAGGAAATATTTTGCATAGTTATGACAACATTTTTCAACTATTGTAATGACACAAACCAAACTCAACCATCACTTTAATCTAACTCATTCGAGTTTGAGTCCGACTCAAACCAATTTGTTATTATCAAAACACCAATAGTAGATATTTGTATTTGAACCAATCAAGTTCTAAAAAAATATTTTCTTTTTTAATTTTTAGGCAACATTTATGGATTATTTAAAATTTGTTGCCTCAAGTATATGCATAATTGTCTCCTATTCGTATAGTTTAGACATTTATGAATAATGTGCCCAAAAAGCGAAAAAAAAAAATTGTTGCCTTAGCTAGACAATAAGCAACCCTAGCATAGAAGGCACCAAAAAAATGTTGCTTATACTCTAAGGAAATATTTTTCACAGTTATGACAACGTTTTTATACAATTGTAACTAGTAATCACCCAAACCAAACTAACACTTATTTTAATCTGACTCACCCAAGTTTGGGTCCAACTCAAACCATCTCATTTAAATCTAAAAGTGTTTGGTTTGAATAATAAATTTGAGATTTTAAACCTACAAATGCAATCCATTGACGATATTCATTAGTTTAGAATTAATAATAGAAATTATCAATACAATAAACAAACATAGCGTTTACCTGTAAGAATGTCAGATACCCATAAACCGTTCTAGTCTGATGCATATTTGCTTCGTGGTGATTGTCATATAGGTAAGCAAGAGCATCAACACCCCATGCATATCCCCCACATGACTTGAGGTCTCAGAAGCACTCTAGATAGGCAACACTAACTGCGAAGGCACTCTTGTCGTTGAAAAGGATGCAACCAACCAAAAATAATAGAAATGCCCTCGCAGCCATCTGTCAATGCTGGTTACGATAACATTAATGGTATACTTCACGTAACCAACTAAATCGAAATGTGGTTGTGCACGTGACATTAAACTCAAAATAAGCATAAGCCATAGTAACTCTGAGAAGCTCAGCTAATAAATTTGCACCGTCATCCTTGTTAAATACATTAAAAGTAAAGAATGCACCGGTGATGGGTATATGTAGTAGAGAGAAGACATCATCCAGAGTAATTGTCATTTCCCCAATTGGAAGATGGAAGTTGTTGGTGTCTCGATGCCACCTCTCTATGAAAGCAGAAATGATCCTTTTGTTAATCATTTCGTAACATAATTTTAACAACGAACATAATTCTGAACTCTTAACCAATTGTTCAACCTCTTCATGTTCAATCACAACTTCTTTTAATTTTTTCCATTACTAAATACCCTTAATTTCCCACGATCTTGAAATAAAATAAGTGAAAAAATATAAGTTAAAACACATTATGACAACAACTATTAAGTATTTAATATGATCGAGTGGCCACGTGATGACCAAATGTCCTAAGGACAGACTTGTCAACTGGACCAACAAGATATCCATCAGCTTGTGGACGTTCATCTATGTACTCTAGTTGGGCCTCATTTTGTGTTTGCTCTTCCTGCTAAGTCTCCTCTTCCTGTTGGGCCTCTTGTTGTGCTTGTTGCTGCTGTAATCGTCGTTGTTCTTGTTGTGCCCGCCTTTCTCATTGTACTTCCTGCTGCTCCTCAAGACGCTGAGCTCGTGCAAAAGCGGTTGGTCTAACACGACGACCCTCATCATTAGAAGTACCCTCATTATTAGCAGTATCATTAATTATAACTTGACCTGGTCTGTCAGTAAACATAGTGTACACCATGTATGCATAACCATATCATAATCAAAATAGAAAATGACATTTTAGGTATTTCGTTTTTATTAAAAAATTGAGGGATGTGGGTGGCAAAAATTGAAGTGTGGGTAGCAAAATGGTAATTTTGTTTGTTATGGGTGTTCACGTTCAATCCAATTCAAAAATTAATAACTGAATCGAAAATCAAAAATAAAATAAAAAACAGCTAACCAAAAAAATCGAAAACTGAATAAAACTGTATTTTTTTAAATGACTTGAATTTGTGAGATATTTCCAAAATATTGGTGAATATATGTATGTATAATTGGTTTTAATTGACATGATATAATTGTTGGTTCAATGGTTGTGTTCGAAATTAAGGTCCCAAGTTTGATCCAAGTTGATGCTTTGTTTGAACGTTATATGTATATACCCTTTCACAATCTGAATGATAGAACCAAGAGTTGTACCTTTTTTTCAAGTGACATTATTTTTCTATAAATAGTGTCACTTTTGACAGAATAAAAAAAAAACGAAAATTTGGAGATTGCTATCAACTTTTCTCACCTATTCTTATATTCTAAATCATCTTATTCTTCTGTAATGTATGAGTGAAATAGGAAATATTCTTTTGTAACATACTATTGAAAGATACTCTTGATGTGATAGCGCAAATCACATCAAGGTTTTCTAAGTACCCTGAAGGGGATTCGCTGGTTATCTTATTTGCATCTAATTGGTGGGGACGAATCGAATCTAAAGGCTAGTGTAACAACATGCTTTGGAATTTGCTACATATAATATTCATCAACAACTTCACTATTAAAGTCTTGCAGCAATTGTCACCAACACAGATCCAACAGAATTTGTTTTCAGTTTCTATAGTAAAAACCGATCAAATCCAATTCAAATCGAAAATATATCAATATGTATATAGTATATGTTAGAATGTACATTTTCATATTTAGTATAGTTTGAATATACATTTTCATATTTCTAAAAAATTTATTAAGTATTTTCGTAATGTACATTTCTGTATTTATTTCTTTTTACTAAACATTTTATGTTTTCTAGAATCTAAGCGCCATATAACTTTCCTGAAAAAAATATCATATCATTTTGATTGATACTACTTTATTTGCTTTCTGATGTTTAATATTTTTTTCCTTTAGTTATTAACTTTTTTTAACTAATTTTTATGAAAGATTGTTATAAAGAGAATATATTATTCTAAAAGATAATACAAATAATATATTATATATAATAAGCAAAACCGAAAACCAATTTAATGTATACTGATAAAAATTGGATCGAATTTAATTTTAAAACCAAATTGATTGTATGATTAAATAACAAAATGGAAGAGATTGGATAAGATAGTTTTCCTCTCAAAACAGTATCAATCCAATCAGCAAACACCTCTACTATTTGTTATTAAAATTCTAATTATGTAGCTTTTAATATTTATATGAATGTTTTAGCGTTAGTCGCTAATTCCTTCATCTCAATTATATAAATGTTATTTACAGATTTTATTTAGCCCAACTCAATTTTGGATTATTAGAGTACCTTTTGTTAGGAATTAGAAGGTTAAGACCAAATTAAATATGAATGCACTTGTTATTTAATTATTTGTCTCCATATAAACATGATCATTTAATTAATAGTTTTTTAATTTGTAAAAGCTAACGCAATTATAGAGTTCGTGAGGGTGGTAAAGACGAAAAGAGATATGGTTGAGGGATGAGCTAGTGGAGTTCAACCTTGGTTCTACTATTATATTTATATGATGAAATCAAATGTATTTCAAAATTTAATTCATATTCTTTTACAAAATTAACTTTTTCAAATGTCACTCCTTATAAACTATTATAAAGATATATATGTTATCTATGTGGGACTTAATTTTTCTTACTACATATGCATTTCTCTTGTTAACTCTTCAAAGAATGTATAGTCTTCAATCGGTAAGTTTTATAATATCCGAATTCTAAAAATAATTGAATCATTGTATAGTGATATTCTTCTACAACCCTTCTCAAAAGGTGGACTTAGTGATATCTCTTTGACTTAATTTGAGTATTCCTTAAAGTTTCTCCAAGCTAAGTATTGTTTCTTTACCTCTTCAAACATTTAGAATTATATAACATCTTCAGGTTCTCTATATTATGACGCTTCAATAAGCAATCAGAAGTTCAATATTTGGATTCCTCAAGACTATTGACTTTACTCACCTTTTGAGTTAAATATTATTTTCTTTGGCTATCTAGGCTATGTAACCTTCCAGACATCTTCAAACCTATCAGAATTACGATATCTGAATTTCTTCAAGAATTCTGACTTCAATCATCTCTTGAGTTAAGTTTATATAGGGCCTCTTCAGGTTATACCCACTAGAGACCTTTCAGTCTGCTCAACAATCTAGATGAACCTTGCATTGTTGAGGAGTTGAGTGTTTACTTGTCTCTCCATACATTCCTTCTTCAAAGGTGGATGTCACTATCGAACCGATTACAAAATATTGAATTTGTGTTAGTTGTGAACACATAGTCATCTTGGATTCTAACTCTCAAGTGAGATCATGTTATAATAAAAATCCTATAGCAAACCAAGTTATAATTCTCTATATTAACATAAGATTTTGTTCGATTTACAACAAGAAAATGACTCTGGAAAAACATTTACAAACTATTTTCTTTTCTTGTTCAGTGTTTTTTTAGAATATATTATATTTATTAGAATAAAAAATAGAAATTTTACCTTGAAAAACCCAAATTTAAACTTTTGAAAAGTTAAATACATAAATTCCAATGAATTTTCAATATTTTATTTCTATATATTTAGTTTGTTAACATGTGTTATTGAGACACTTTTTAGCATTTTCCTATTATTATATATCAACTACTTTCTCATCTATTTAATGATAGTTATTCTAAAATACCCATAATTTAATTTAATTATTTGGATCTTCAATGAATCAATTTATTAGTAATTGTCTTTTGGATTTTCTAGGTAAGATTTTTAATGAAAGAGCTATCCTCTATTTTTCATTTTGTTTTCTTGAGTTTTGGCTAATCTTTCAAAAAAATTTATAATTGTCGTGTGATGTATTTGCACTCTAATTTTACTTAAAATAATTTATTAGTCATTAAAAATAATTAACTCAATAAACATATATTTTTATTGAAATTGCATAATTTAAATATGATAAAACATTTTTCTTAAGGGATATTAATATTGACTGGACTGATTCTTGATCGGTATAGATAATGTGGTCGAAGATTTAGAAACTTTTACACTGTACCTCTTCATATTTTAATAAAAAATAAAATTGTAATTTATTTTTAAAAAGTCAAACTTTTTATACAAGTCTGTGTTTTAAAAAATTTTAAAAAAGTTTTCTGAAATACAAATACGTTTAAAAAATTTAAAAGTTATCCGAAATACATTTGAATTTTTTAAAAACAATTGTATTTTAGAAAAAAAAAATTAAATTTTTCAGAATACATTTGTATTATGTAAAACTTTAAAAAAACTTTTTAGAATTAAATTTTCAGAAACAGAATTTTGTTTTGGATAACTTCTTTTGAAGTTTTCGATAATACATTTATGTTTCGAAAAACTTAAAAAAAAGTTTTTTGAAGCACAAATTTTGAATTTTGTGAAACATAATATGTTCCAAAAAACCTTTTTAACATAAATGTGTTCAAAAAAACTTGAAAATTTTTTTTAATACACAAAATTTGATTTTCTGAAACACGTTTATGTACTGAAAATTTTGAAAAAAGTATCTTGATACACAAAATTCGAATTTTCTCAAACATATGTGCTTTGGAAAACTTAAAAAAAATTTTCCAAAACAAAAGTTGAATTTAGTTGGGTAGAAAAAATAATTTCAAAAAAGAGATAAAAGATTAAAATAGGTAGTTTTGTGGAATATAGAATAAAATTTTCTATATTATATTGAATATGATTGGATCTTTTTTTTGAAAATTATTCATATCAGATTTTGGATTTTTTTTAAAAACTAAACCAACCCGCATTTATAAATTTTAATATATATATTTTATATTAGTATGAGATATCATATTAAACTGTTATTTTTAAATTTATTTTCCTTTAAAATCAATCTAAACCGCACCACAAATATCATCACTAACAAGATATACTCATTCTAAACTTCTCATTCAACCCAATCAACATATTGTCTTGAGTGTTTATAATGCATGAAGCAATCCCCTACCATTAGACACTATCAACCACTATAAGACATGCGATAACTTTTCAAGGGTAAAACCCCTCAAAGTGGTAAAAATCCGTCAAAAATATATCCATTTTCTTTTAACGTGAAATTTAAAAAAAAAAATTGAAATTGATATTTGTGGTTGTGGTATATAAAGATATCAATTTGACTTGATAAATGTTTTAATATTTGTAAATTTTCAAGTTTAGATGAATAATTAATTGTATAATGAAATGAATAAATGGAACGAAAATTGAAAAGTTTGTAAAAAAAATATGACTGATGCACACTCTAAAAAATATGATTAAACAAATATTAGTGATTGTTTGTATACATTTTATTTTGCTTTAAACAGTTAATCATTATACCTAGAATACTTTATTCCAGTCAAAAATAAAACATATGTTTTCTTAAGCATTGAATTTTATATATATTTGTGAGCATTAATTTTTATATGATAATTATTTTTATTTATATTTTACTTTTTATCTTGAATGTATTGTTATTTTCGTTTTCTTTTTTTGAATGTACTATTACTTCTTGTATCATATGTTTTGCGTCTCATTTCTACTTAATCTTTGAATAAATATTTCGTCAATAGAGTTGTTATGCTACATATTTCTCTCAAAAACATATTGATTGTATTTTTTTGGAAAATGTTTATAATGAACAAATTTAAAGTAGTATTTTTAGGACAAAAAAAATTAATGTTGGGAATGATAAAACATGACTACTTGATTTTGGTTATTTTTTTTGTTTTCAAATAAAATTATGGTCTAATTTATCCTTCGTTCGAGAAATAAAATATATACCTAAGCACTAATAAGAGTAAATATACACAAACTAGATATTACTTTAAAAATATTCACTGTATAATTTAAAAAATTTATTTTTATAAAAAAAATTGCAATTTTTTTTACTGATTTTTTTGTGTGCAAATCCTTGCTATTGTAAATTGGTTTGTTTGTTTCAATATTTTTTATTTATTTTAATTTAAATCTCATTGGTTTATTTGTGCATAAGTTTTATTATTTATTTTTAAGATATGCTGATTATTTTTTTTTATATTTTGTGGTAATTTAGTGGTTACTATATTTTAATTATTAAAATATAATTAAAATATTGTGATGTATTTATATGTAATGAATTAAAAAAGTAATGGACAGTAAAATTAAGTTTGTAATGGAAATTATATTATTATTTTTTAATCATTTCATATATTTGTTATATAGATAAAAAAGTAATAGAATAAGAAATAAACAATGAATGAATTCTAGAGATGTCACATCATATTATTGAATGATGTGACATAATTAGTATTACATGATATATAACAATGTACTTTATCGGCATAATTATTTAGAGTATGTTTTAACATATTATATTGATAGAAATTATTAATTTTGTTTTTATTCTTAAAACAATAAATACTATTTTTTAATATTAATAATAATTATATTATTGATATTTATTTTTTTAGAAACAATTATATAATAAAATTTAATTATGTAATTCTAAATAAAAAAATCACAAGTTTATTGAGGGCATAGTTGTTTGAAATGATGTTGAAAACCACAGAGTTAGTTGGTGTGAATTGAAAAGAAAAAAAAAAAGGAAGTCCCACGTAGGAGGTATGACACACATCAGTAGTTTTTATAAGGTGGAGATATTCCAATTGGAGTGTGCTCTAAGGGGTACCCAATTTTGTGAAGGGCTGAGAATGCATGCAAATCGACCACCACAAATGCGAGCGTCGTAAGAATCAGAACCAATAAGGTAGGGTTTACTCAGTCTATAGAGGCAGATTTGTACAAGAATTCTAAAAATGGTATTTTTGTTGGGAAATGGTATGCCACTTATGTCATGTTTAAATTGAATGTTGAAATCAATAAAATGTTTAAGTAACTTAGGTTTAATTCCAAAGTTATCATTAAATGATTTTGAAAAATGTGATCTTTGTAGTCAAGCTAAAATAACAAATAGTTCACATAAATCAGTAGTTAGAGAATCTGATGTGTATTCATTGGGTATGCGTTAAACTACAAAATGTATAGGTTTTATGACCTAAATGAGAAAGTGATCATAAAGTCAAATGATGTTGACTTCTACAAAAATATATTCCCTTTCAAATCGAGAAATAATGAGGGCAGCGAAACAAATCACATTCCTATGATGAGGGGCATTGAAAGCAACAAACAAGGCAAAACATAACTTTGAAGAAGTAAGAGAGACAAAGTTGGTAAAGATTACAAACCTGACTATACGGCCTATACCTTAGAAGAGGATCCTGTAAATCTTCAAGAAGCTTTATCATCTTTGGATGCAAATTTATGACAAGATGCTATAAATTATGAGATGGATTCTCTAGAGTCAAACATGACCTTACATTGAGTAGACTTGCCTTCTGGTTGAAAACCGATAGTTTGTAAATGAATATTGGAAAATAAACTAAAACCCGATGGAACTGTTGATAAATACAAGGGTCGCCTTGAAGTCAAAGGTTTTAGACAAAGAGAAAATATAGATTTTTTCGATACTTTTTCACCGACACATCTATTAGAGTACTCATTTCACTTGTTGCTATTTATAACTTGTTAGTAAACCAAATGGATTTCAAAACTGCTTTTTTAAAAGGTGACTTGGAAGAAGAAATCTATGTGGAAGAACATGAAGTTTTTGTGATTCATGAACAAGAATAAAAGGTCTGTAAGTTAGATAAGTCTCTGTATGGTCTTAAACAAGCTCTTAAGCAGTGGCATGAAAAGTTTGATAATTTGACTATATCGAATGAGTTTAAAGTGAATGAAAGTGACAAAAGTATTAATTACAAATATGAAAATGGCATTTGCACTATCATATGTCTCTATGTAGATGACTTACTCATATTTGGTTCAAACATTTAGGTTGTAAATATTGTGAAATCATTATTATGTACAACTTTGATATGAAAGACCTCAGAGGAGCGAGTGTAATCCTTGGAATCAAGATTACTAGGCCAGAAAAGGGAATTTCTTTGGATCAGACTCACTATGTTGAAAATATCTTAAAGAAATACAAATACTTTGAATGTAAACTTGCTTGCACACCATATGATCCAAGTGTGAAACTTTTCAAAAACACTAGTGAAGGTGTTAGACAAACTAAATATGCAAGTGTCATTGGTAAGCTCAGGTATGCCTTTGATTGTACTAGACCCGACATTGCCTACGTCATGGGACTATTATGCAGGTTTACCAGTAGACCTAGTATAAAGCATTAGCACACTATCGAAAGAGTCATGAGATACCTTAAAAGGACCATGAGTCTCAAATTACATTATCAAAAAATTTATGTCATCCTTGAAGAATATAATAATGTTGATTGGAAAAGTTTATCAAATGACTCCAAAGCAACTAGTGGCTATATTTTTAGTATAGTTGGTGGTGCTGTATCTTGGAAATCGAATAAACATACGATATTGGCTCAATTCACTATAGAGTCTGAAATGATAGCATTAGCTACTGCTAGTGAAGAAGCGAGCTGGTTGAGATGATTGCTAGCTGTGATCCCTTTATGGGATAAATCAATGCTAGCTGTTTTGATTTATTGCGATAATACCACGCCTATTGCAAAGATTGAGAATTAAAACAGTAAGAGACGACATATACGTCGTAAGCACAACACAATTAGAGAGTTACTTTCTAAAGGAGCTATTATAGTTGATCACGTACGCACTGATGAAAATTTAGAAGATCCTTTGACTAAAGGATTAGCTTGAGAGAAAGTCCTAAATACATCCAAAAGGATGAGACTATTGCCTATAGATCAATGAGTCACTCATGATAGTAACTTGACCTAAAAGACTAGTGATCCCTAGAATTAAGTTCAATGGGTAGTAACAAGTCGTGAGGTGATATGAAATGAACACGCTATTATAAATCTAAGAAGCATGATTCATAAAGCGATGATAGGATGAGATAATAGAAACTCTTAATGAGATCTATACTCTATGTGGAGTAGAGTACCTAGCTACAAAAGTACTCTTGATAGACTCACCTATGTGAAAATGGAAGTGGGGCCGCTTCCTATCAAATTTTGAACAAAAATTGCTAGAGGGTTCACTATATTGTGATATATGTGCAGGGCCATTAATACACAGGCTTTTGAGAATACACCCTATAAAAATGTTATGTGTGGATTTGATGTCAGAGATAGAGTTCAAGACTATGAGTCACTCTTGTTGAATCTGAATCTCACTTACTATGCGATGGTTCATGTCAGAAGACACCTTTGTTTATGCAAAATCTTATAGAAGCGTTTGACGCTATTTCATAAACACTTTTTTAAATTCAAGTGGGGGGTTGTTGGAAATGATATTGAAAACCATAAAGCTTGTTGGTGTGAATTTAAAAAAAATTGGAAGTACCACATATGTGGGATAATACATACTAGTAGCGTTTATAAGGTGGAAGTATGCCAATTGGGGTGTGCCCCAAGGGTCACCCAATTTTGTGAAGGGGTAAGAATGCACGCAAATCCACCAACCCACACGCGCGCTGTCGCCGACTCGACTGGGCTGAGCCTAAGCTTGGGCTTAGAGTTGGGCTAAGTGTTTTATTATTTTTTAGTATCTGAGTATTATTATGTTTTACACACGTTTCTGCCGTCCACCGAATCAATAGTCAACTATTGATCCGATTAACTCCTCACCCAAAATTTGCACGTTTGTTTTGCCACTCCGATCAAAACCTTGAGTTTTTTGCGCAATAGTTTATGTGGATCCAATTAATTGAACCACGTTTTTTTCTCTCCATCACTTGCAAAATTCCTCTATAAACAGTGGACTCTGCTAAATTGAAATCACACCAAAAACACTCTAAAAATCTGAGTCTTTTCTCTCTTTCTCCCCTTTTTGCTTCATCTTTTATTTCTTTGTTTCGAGTAGTCATAATACCATATTACGAGTGGTCATAGTATCATATTACAAGTGGTTTTAATCGTCATATTGAAGGTGTAATTCTAGAACAATTTTCTACGGTACAATAGAATTCTAATATAGTTTGTCTAGGCTATTTGATCATAAGGACTATGTGGTTGATAGTCTTCCTTGCACGGGTCTTTTCTATCTTTCTCCTATTTTTGCTTCATCTTTTATTTCTTCTTTAAAGTAATAGCAAATAATATAGATTTTATTATTATTATTATTAATATTATTATTATTATTATTATTATTATTATTTAATTTGATTTCAAACTAAGTAAAAGTATGAAATTGCTAATTATTTTATGTGAAAATGAGATGCTTTCTGTTGAAGGTATAGTTGTCATGTATTTCTAATTATTAGTAATAGCGTACTTATTTAAAAATTCATGTTCACAATGTTTAACAAATTACCAACAAAAAAAGAATCTCATTTCTTTAGAAAAATAGTTCACTTAATTTGATGCAAAAGTAATTCAACCCGGTTCAATGCATATTGTAACCATTCAGTTCAATTTGATCAAGTCCAGTTAAATTAAATTTGGTTCAGTTGGGTTCGGACCATAGAACTGATTCACTGGTTTTAAATCTATTTCAGTTCAGTTCAAGGTGAACCAAAACCAGTTCAGTGAAGTTTGGTCAAACTGAGAACCAACTCGGTTTTAGTTTATATACAACTCTAGTTAAGAACCAAACTTTGTCCACCCCCAAAATTGATATATAAAGCAACAAATTAATATTTATGTCTAATCCCTTCTATGTATCTAGAAGAATGTTTCCCTTACTCCAATCTTGAATATAAACTTGTGATGCTCTTTTAGTTAACAGAACCTATATACTCCAAAATTTCTTAACAATGACACATTTTGCATCATATTTTTAAGGAACTTCCTAATTTCACCTTGTAGATACATCAATTACAAGAAAAGTTATTTTCTTTTAAAGCATATAACACACTTAACCCGAATTATTTGTAAAATACTTAGAAAGTTGTATGGGTTAACATTCTAAAAAGAAATAAAGTTGTTTATAATTTTAAGCTTTAAAAATGAATTTCAACATAATAGTGTTTTATAATTTTAAGGGATGTTTGTAGCCTATTTGAGGACATAACATCGTTAAACACAATATCTCATCTTTGTCCTTGATTTTGTTTTGGTTCTAATAGTGGAGTTCTTTTTCATAAAAATTTGCATATTGTAGTTGTACAATATCTGACATCACTGTCATGGGGATAAGATATTCCCTCTATTTTTTTATTATTGTAGCAAATGATGTGATTTTATTTGTGTTGTATGACAAATTTTGTAAATGTCAAAGAGAGAAAAATCAAAAAGGAAGTGGGAAGGTCAAGACTTGTGTATCTAGTAAAATTTGAGGAAAAGGGTTTTATAAATAGATGAGTTGATCATGTCGACACCACAAGTGGTTAGGTTCAATTTTATAAATAGATGTCAAGAGCTCTATCTTAGGGTTTCTTGATCAATTTTAAAAATCAAAATATATTGCAACGATTGTCAATTCTTTGTAAATTTCATAGTATGTTAATTTACATTATGCAATTTTTCTTTTCTTTGTGTATGATTCTTGCACTTTAATTTCTCGCATTTTCTTTCTTTCTTTGTTTACTTTTCAGCACTTTGATTCGGTTATTCTACTTTCAATTACATTTATGCATAAACTTTTCAAAACCTTGCTCAGATTATTTTCATCACAAGCAAACTAGTTTTCTATATATGTGCATCGTAAATCTTTGTGTTCTTGGGTTTTTGTCAAGATCACGAATTCACTTATCTATAATCCATTCCATTCCATCTATATTTAATCTTAAAACATTTTCATCTTAATTTTCTAATGGACATCTAACTAGTCATGTTCAAGGAAATAGGAACTATGAGAAATAAAGAATTATAACATATAGAGATTTGTTGAAATCTTCAATCACTTGTTCCCAAGGTTGAATCTTCAATTACTAAATTTCTTTGTATTTTTTTTGGTCTTTTTGAGAGCTCCTAATGTCCAATAATTTTCTTAAAGTCGTTTTTTTTTTCATTTAAAAATGGTACTAGTTGCCTAACAATGGATCTGGTCGCATGACGACTTGAAAATCGACACATAAAATTAAGTCAACTCATCGGGCGAGCTCAAGAAGAATTGAGTATTGAATATTTATGTTATTTTGCCTTGCGAGACAACTCCCTCTCCAAGCAAACCTAGCTGAACAAAAGTACGTTTTTCACTCATTTAAATATGAATAAGGCTACAATGATTTCATAAATGTTGTAACTATGAATTGTAGCTTTTATTTGCAACTAATTTGACTCCATTTGGACATTGTACAAATCTAGATATGACTAAAATAACTAACACGGGTCACATTTTGTCACTAAATTATTAGAACCAATTTTCTTTGGAGAACAATGACCCTTAATTCTTATTTCGATGATAACTAAATATGTGTGTGAATAATTTATGTTTTAATGCATTTTTCTAAGTGTGCAGTGATCGTATGAGTAAAAGACTCTATTTTTACTCCTCTGCTATGCAATTGAGTCAAGACATTGATCAACGCGCCTCTTTGTGACTTTAATCAACATGTCTCTTTGTGACTCTAATCAACATGCATCTTTATGACGCTGATCAATGCACCTTAACACTTACTCTAATACGTCTGCATCTGTTAAGCGCAACTATAGACAAATTTGATCGTTTGATCAACGACCTTTGAAAAGTCAATCATATGAGCCCAAACCAATGAAGGTGTCAACACTTCAACATTCACTATCTCGCAATTGTTCCAAGTCAAATAATTTGTTGGAAGCTATTCTCTTATTGAAGCATCCACAACAATGTCATGAAATCATATGATGCATACATCCTTTGATTTTTCTGACTTAATGATCAAGATACACTAAATCATTATAAAGCTAAGAAAGGATAAAGAATAAATATGATGATTCAAGACATCTAACTAATTGTACGACAATCATATTTCGTAGAGATATGTGCAACAATTCTTGCATTGGTCAAAAACCCTAATGGAGTCAAATTTCTCTATATAAAGAAATGTGAGCAACAATACAAATATATGCATAACGAGTGAAACTTTTTTGCAACAATCCTTTGTTGTACACAAAAAGAAAGTTCTTAAAAACAATTTTGGTGTTTTTATTGAGTGTTTAAATTATAATATCCTCTTGTAAGAGTTATCTAGAAATACTTCAACTCTTCATCCCTTTAACCTGACCCAGTAGTGGCTGCAACATCAAAAGTTTGATTGGATAAAACTACAAGTTTGAGAAGATTAGAACATAGTCAAGAGACTAGTAGACGTTCTAGTGATTGTGAAAATCAATTTGATTTAGTAGATTAAATCTTTTAGAGTGAAGAGACTAGATGTAGCTAACATGTTGGTGGTGAACTAAGATAAATTGGTTTTGTGATATCTTTTCCTTATCATTTTTACTTTTGTTAAAGTTATTTTAAGTTTCTAACCATAACCTATCTTATGAAAAAGTTTTTTCTAAGAAAATAAACACAACCTAAACCTATTTTCTTGTATTTTTTTCACTTTCCCAAATCTTAGCAATTTGCTAAAACAATCGACCAAAACAAAATTTTAATGAAATCATTAAATTGATTTCAATAATTCCAAAAACCACAATTTGTTCAAAATAACTCTAAATTCAACATTAAATTAATCTAAATACTAATTCAAAAGACTCTAAAAAACTTCCGATGAGGAACTATCAGTTAGAAATTTTTCATACAATGAAAAACTCGGAATATATATCGGTTATGAATTTTTACTATTTAAAAAATTCAAAAATCTCAAAATTTCAAAAGTGAAATTTAGAACATATATTTGTTCTTTACATTTGTAAAAATCTGAAACGAAAAAATAGGAGACAGTCCTCATGGTTGTGTCAAACCTTTTTTTTTTTTGAAAATAAGTCAATGGCATTTTTGGAAGTTCACTAGATTTGTTGGGTGTGGGAACTAACCTTAGATGTGTGAAATAAAATTTTCCATGTTCTATTGTTTAGCAGAGTTGTAAACTCCACATTTGGAAAGTTGGATTTTGTACCTCTCCAATTAGATTTATACTCCTCAAAATGTTAAAAATTTAAATTTATTATTTTAATTTTTATTCAATTGATGATAAAAAAAATACTCTAAAATCTTACTTCTTCTTGAAATTTTCGATAGTTATTTTATTGTACCGAAAATAAATTTGTATTTCATGTAGTTATTTTATTCTACTGGAAATTTCTGCCATAAAATTTCCGATAGTTATTTATACTATTGAAAATTTGGTGCCTTGAAATTTGTGGAAGTAATTTTATTCTATCGGAAATTTTTGGTAGTTACTTTTACTTTAACGGGAGTGCCAACCGGGAAATTTGAAATTTCCGGTTTTTCAATACCGGAAATTATAATTTTGAAATTTCTGGGAGTGCCAATCGTAAATTTAAAATTTCTTGTATTGAAAAACAACTACCGGAAATTTCAAAATTTCTGATTGGACACTATCGAAAATTTCAAAATTATAATTTTCAATATTGAAAAACAACTACCGCAAATTTCATTTGAAATTTCTGATAAAGAAAAAAAAATTACTTTTTTTTTAAACGAGGGAGAATAAGTTTAATTGTGGATACGGAATTTAACTTTTGCACATTTGTGGTCTCATTTCCAAACCACAAACCTTATTAGTGGGCCAACTTTAGGCCCACTTAGACGTTGCACTGTTTTCTTTTCCTAAACTGATGCAGCAAAACTTCGACAAAATAAATTGTAGCACTGTAGATAACCAAGTCTCAATCATCATGAGACATAAGTGGTACCAATTTTTCTGTTCCTCAAAACTACAAGTCTCAATTAATTCATGGCATAATTTATAAGTTTATCGACACCATTTTAAAGCTTGTGATCATAATAATTCAAAAAAACAAGCACATATTTGGTTTTGTCAAAAAAAAAAACCATATGTTAGCTAGATTACTAAATGCCATGAACAATTTTTGTCCTCTTCGTTTTGACAACTTTTTTTATCCACTTCTAGTGTGAACTCCCCCATAAAATGAATAGTCGACTATAAATTGTATTTGTATAAACTGTATCATTTTAACTTTTTTTGCGACTGTTATGAAATGTTGGTAAATGTTTTTGATTGCTTAATGAACTTTATATGATTGATCTAAGTATTTTTCGTTCATTTTAATAACTCTGTCAAATTCTCAAGGTTTCAAATAGCAATCGTTGTTATAATTGGGCCACAATATGACACAAACCTTACTCATATTGTCTGCACTATTATCAAATGTATAATAGTACTTGATAGATGAGAGAGATTCATAGCTAAAAAATGAAGTAAAGTAGTGTTTTGATCTATTATAAAAATGTATATATATTTTTTTTATCTTTCGCAGTTGAAAAAAAAATAGGATTCTCATTTCTTTTTATGAATAAGATTTTGTTAGAGCCATTGTACCCGACGTTATTGTTGAGTGACAAATTTAAATTTTGTCAAAAAATCAGTAAAATGAAAAGAAATTGAAAAGCCTCAAGTAACAACTAATGAAAGCATTTCCGTCGACATGAGCTCAATTCTCTTAAAACATGTGTCTAAGCATCTCCATGTTCCTATATGGAACATTGAGTATTGAAGCGACAATATTTTCTTTTGTTTCATTTTACGTTTCACACCATTTATTCTTCCAAGTCTTTTACATTTTTAAGTCATTTATCTTTTAAAAACCTTCAGCTTTTTCAACATAGTTGTTACATTCATATTTATTGGTTTAATCTTCATGTATATATTTTTCCTTGTATTTTCATGTTTCACCTTATAATTGACAAAACTGTCAAAAGAACCGTTGCTTGATATATAAATTTGTCATTAGTTTGAAGGAAATTTGATTGCCAAAATGCTTCATAATTTGGATGTCTGCCTATGTATTATTTGATGTATACATTTTAATAGAGTTGTACAAAGGTCAAGTTTGGTGTCCTTTGATATGTTTTTTTTGTTTGTATTTGTGGAACGAAATTATATGTAATATATTTTATATGCGAAAAGTATGAGATATATTTTATGTGGGGAAAAACCTTTAATCTTAAACTTTTTTGTTTGTATCATATTCCTAAAATAAAGAACAAATTCTAAAAATATTTTAAACATAAATACAAATTATATATCTTATTGATATCTTATTCAAAATGTTAAATATATTAAATATAAATATAAATAAATTCTTTTAAAGATATTCAGACATATTATTCTTTGACTGAATATCTTTTGTGCATCCCATTTGAATTTCAAGTTGAAAATTTAACTTTCTTCTTATTGACGCTCGATTTCTTCCTTTTATGGTTATGATTCCTACTTATTCTTGTTAGTTTTTCATATTTGCAGAATTGATCACAAAAAGAAAAATAAGACAATATGGTTCAATATAATGAGTTCGGGTGCAAAAAGGACAAATTCGAAGTCTTAATATAATTGGATTCTATATATATATATATATATTGATACAAGTGTAATATATGAACTAGATATAAATCAAAATAAATATACAATATAATATTTATTTATATTTATGAATAATGATGGGTCGAGAGCAAATTGAGTTAGAAGAGCATGTAGAATGGGAAATACACGAATGGTGAGGTTTGAATTGCATTTCTTTTTAAAATCCTTTTAATATGACTATGTTATAGTAAAGAAAATGGGACAAAAGAACAAGACTAGAACAAAGTAACACAGACGTCTTACCCTGGTTCACCACTAACACGGTCGCTACATCCAGTTCCTTCAACCTGAATGATTTAATCCACTAGTTCACCATAAAGTAACACTAGCACTAAACACCTACTAGTCAAACCAAATGTGTTCAAGTTTTATCAACCTTCTAGTTTAGTACAGTCAAGTTATCGACGTAGGTAGCCACTATTGGGCTAGGTTACAAGAGAATAGGTTTAGGTTTTTTGAAATAGCTCTCGCAGGAGAGTGTTCACAACTTTTTTTCTTTCAGAAACTTATCTCAGCACATAAGTAAAATGAGTAGTTACGAGCAAGAGTGCAGATGAGGATGTATGAGCTTATAGCTTGTGCGTTTTTTGTTTTTCCAGTGAGGAATGCACGTCCTTTTATAGAGATGGTTTGGGGTTTCTGGCCATTTTCCTGATTGCAAGAAATCAACATGAGTCGCAATGTTTTGATCATATCTTTTGAGAATGATTTTCCATAGAAAACTTTCCAAAACTAATCATGGTAATTGATTCAGAGAGTCTTAGTATGAAGGCGGGGAAGTAGAGGATATGATGATCAAAGTATGTCTTATAGACCTTTAGACAAGTAGCAGATTTAGGATGTTCATAAAAGGATGCACAAATGCTTTGTCTTCTTTGGAGTGTTGCCTTTCTTGAAAGCGTTGACTTCTTTTAGAGTATAAATCATAAATCAGAGCCAGACAATCAAATACTTGATGTGATTATCAAAGGCAGACAATCACTTGCTTGTCAAGCTTATCAGAGGCATACGAATAGAGCATAGTTGCGTTCAGCAAAGACAACTGAAACATAATGTAATACCCCGAGTTTAAAACACAGCGCAGATGCATTTTTTTTTTGTTATAATTGAAATGAGTTTTCCCAAAAATTATTTCAAAAGAATTAAAAATAAAATTCTTCGTAAAATAATACGTTATAGATTAATCGATGAACGTAAATCAAGTACTTCATCAAGATTAACACTACGTACTTATCTTGGAAACTAGTTTTTAATCATTAAATACATCCCAAAATATCATTGTCATCAACAGAAAATATCAGAGTACATGGTTCAGCGGAAAATAGTACAGTGTTTCCAAATAATGCAAATTACAATTACAACCCAAAACCTAATACATCAAGTCTAACTGATCATGCGCTGAAGCTGCAGTAGCACGGATTCCCTCCGCATCCCACACAAGTCTCCTCTGACTCTGCAGCTCTCTTCGACGTAACCTCCTCCTCATCCTCGTACATAGAGGGATCGGTCTCATCCGAAGTCAAGTCAATACACACTCGTGGCCGCTTTGGCGGTGCCGGAATCTCGTAGCAGTCGTCGGAAATCCTAGATGGACCCGGAATCTCGGTCGCTACTGGTCTCAGCTCATCACGCTGTTCTTCTGTATCAGACTCATGTATCTCCCTTCCGACCACAGGGTTGGGAGTCACCACTCCTACCGTGGCCTCCGTCTCAACCCTCTCTATAGACTCCTCAGCATCGTCAAACACTCCGTGCGCCTCTAACACTAGGCGAGAAGGCACGGGGAAATCTATGCTCGCGTGAGTGCGCTCCACGAAGTCTTCCACGCCGTCGGTCCTACTTATCCGCTCCAACCAACCCGTATATGTCGCTCTGCTTGAGAGGGGGTCGAAAGCCCAAGCATTGCGCGAGTAGCGGTCAAGGAAATTCAATGACGTTTCCGTCGTTCGGGTGCTCGCGGGCGGCGCGAGTTTGGGAGGCATCTGAGGGCAAAGCCCAAAGTCCACAATATAATAGCAAGGGGGTCACCAACCGAAAATAACAAATATTCACATAGCATGTATTGCACAACAACATCTAATCATGGCATAATTCATGAGAAAAATCATAATGTTCATTTGGAAATTTATGACTTTCATGCCTTTTCAAAACAGCAGTTAATGATGATGAATATGCGGTAAGTACAGCCAACACATCAACAGAACACAATCATAAATTCAGAAATTTCAGATTTTGGACAGCACTCACACACATTAATTTCCACATTCATCATATAAACAATCATGACACAACGGTCAAATCCCACAATGTAATGCATATATGCTCATGCATAATTTTCTTGGAATCACCAAGGTGCAGTCGCTCGACAGACCAACACATCTCAACGGCCCTCATGACCAGGGTGCAATCGCTCAACAGATCAACACCTGTGCAGACGCTCAACAGTCTAGCACATCGTGCAGTCGCTCAACAGACCAGCACGTTTGACATCACCCAGGGTACAATCGCTCAACAGATCAATACCCAGTGCAGACGCTCAACAGTCCAGCACTCGTGCAATCGCTCAACAGATCAGCACGGGGTTGCGCATTTCAGGGTACAGATGTCAACAGTCCAGTACCAGTGCAGACGCTCAACAGTCCAACACTTATATACCAAAGTACAATCGCTCAACAGATCAGTACTTAGTGCAGACGCTCAACAGTCCAGCACTCGTGCAATCGCTCAACAGATCAGCACATGGTTGCGCATTACTCTGTGGCCCATCGCGGGTACCACTTGACTATGCAATGCATGAATATGCAGTGTTTCATTTCTCTAGAAACAGAATGCAAAACAGAAATTCATGCCTCTCAATCATATTTAAATATTTCAGCACAATCATAAATAACACTATCACAATCATGAATTAACAGTGAATTAATCATTCACAGTTTGAAATGTTTTCCCAACCTCTCAAAATTCAAACACAAAATTAAAACTGGGATTTTTCTGAGATTTACGAATCTGTATTCGAATACAGCTCTTCTGTATTCGAATACAGAAGCCAAAAACAGTGCAGATTCACACTCTGTATTCGAATACAGCCCTCTGGTATTCGAATACAGAGGCAGATTTCAGTGCATAAATCAACCCCTTTCATTTCATTAGTAAAGTTTTTAAAACTTCATCACCACTACTTCAAAATCTCATCAAAAGTTCCATTTTAACTCACCACAACATTCCCAGTATTCCCCAGACACTCAGGGTTCTCAAAACACTCTTAAAACTGGAAATTTTCTGAAAACTCGAATCTGTATTCAAATACAGACCCCCCTGTATTCGAATACAGAAGCAGGAAATTGCAATTTAACATTCTGTATTCGAATACAGCATGACTGTAGTCGAATACAGGAGTTCAACCTTTGAAAAATTCAGCCTTTTATCCCATTGTCACTTAAAGATTTTCGAAGATCCTTCTCTCCTCTTTAAAACCATTTCACAGACTTCTTTTCAAATCATTTAAACCATCTCAGAGCTTCTCAACACTTCAAAACCCTCATGACAGTGATTAAAACTTGTTCTTCTGGAAAACACGAATCTGTATTCGAATACAGCTTCCTTGTATTCGAATACAGAAGCTAAAAACTGAGTTTCTGGAAAAACTCGAATCTATATTCGACTGCAGCATGTCTGTAGTCGACTACAGATGCGAACACATGGTCGTAGTCAAATACAAATGCGAATACAGAAGCAAAACTCTTTCCTCTGTATTCGAATACAGGGGCTCGTATTCGAATACAGGTTGAAAACTTTAAATAAAACAGAAACCTGGAAGGATGTATTCGAATACACACATGTTGTAGTTGAATACACCTTCGAAAACCAGTGAAAATTCAACCCTTTTCAAAATTAATTCTTTTAAAACAACAGCCAACCAACAAACAGATTCTGCACTTGTTCAAGAAAACCTTTCCTCATTTAAAATCCCTTTTTCTTTAAAAACCATCAACACCACCAGTATCACACAAAACAACCAGAATCAGAATCAACAATATCATCAAGATCACTCAGAACAACCAGAAGCTGAATCATCATTATCATCAGAGGCACACAAGACATCCAGAAGCAGAATCATTCATATCATCAGAATTATCCAGAACAAAACAGAATCAGAATTGTCCAGCTTTTTAAACCATCAACACATCATGTAACACTTCAGTTTTCTCACTCATCAGAACAACATGCAGCATTTCAGTGTTCACACTCAACAGAAACAAACATGCAACATCTTAGAGTTCTCAAACACCAGAGCAAACATGCATGCATGTAGTTTTCCCAAAAACACCAGAGCAAACATGCATGTTTTTTAGTTTTCTCAAAACACAATAGAATGACAAACAAACATCACAGAACACCGAACACCAAAAGAATGCATTTTGCATTTTAATGCTAATTTCAAAACAGTTTTAAGACATGCATTTTAATCATCATTAAAATAACATGCACACATTTTCCAGTTTTCACCCATAAGTAAAACAGCAATGTTTTATCAGAAAAATAGCCAGCAACAACCATCAGGATAATCACATATCAACAAAAATGCATTTTCTTTCAAAATGTCATTTTTCGAAAACAGTTTTTCTTTTAAAAACAGAACTGAAACATCACACTTTATGGCCCTAATGCAGCTAAAAGATGGAAGGTGCCCTTACCCTTGTAGCGTGCTTTGCTATTTCCTCTGGTTCCTGCTGCATTCCCTTTTCTGCGTCCAAAAACGGTGAAGCTGTTCCCTGAGTTTGCTGCTGCAAAACTGGGTTCTTTCTCTTCGTATTGAGGTGGGGATTAACTTTACTACTGGGGGTTTTCTGGTTTGAGGCTTGGATTCTCAGTTAATGGTGTTGGGAAGAATTTCCCTCTCTAAAGTTTTAGTTCGGGAATGGCAGAAAAACAGAGACAGAAATGGGAGAGGTGATGGAGTTGGTACATGCAATATGGGCAGTATGGAGGAAGGAATGGTGTTCTGAAATTGCCATCCTTCTCACTCCTATTTATAGGCTCTCAAAGTGCCACCTCACTTGCCACTTGTCTGATTTTCCAGCTTTCTAATTATCTTGCAATTAGTCACTTAATCCTTACTAAATGGTCCAATTAATTTAATTACTTGAAATTAAATTAATTTAATTCTTCACCCAATAATTTTTAATTCATCTTCCAAATAAATATTTATATATATATATATATATATTCACTTCAATCATACATATATTAAATATTTACAAAAATTCCCAAAATGCCGTTGACAATAATTTCAAAATTAATATTTAAAATTAAGGGTCTTACAATACTACCCCCCTTAAATTAGTTTCGTCCTCGAAACTACATGTCCGTAAATAATTGAGGGTACTGTTCCTTCATTTTACTTTCCAATTCCCAGGTTGCGTCTCCAGTAGTCGGATTCCAAATCACCTTGACTAGTGGGACTTCCTTGTTTCTCAATTGCTTAATCTTCCTGTCTTCGATCCTCACCGGAAATACTTCAAACGACAGGTTGTCCCTTAGCTGAATTGTATCAGGCTCAATTACATGTGTCGGGTCTGCAATGTACTTTCTTAGCTGAGACACATGAAATACGTCGTGAATGTTGGACAGTATTGGAGGTAACGCAATCCGATAGGCCAATGGTCCAATACGTGCAGTAATCTGGTATGGCCCAATAAATTTAGGAGTCAACTTCCTTGACTTAATAGCTCTGCCAACACCAGTTGTAGGCGTAACCTTAAAAAATACATGATCGCCTTGCTCGAAATTTTTTCTTGTTGTCTTATGCAAATATGGGAGAAACATGGCCATTAGCCTTAGAAGGATTAGCCTGAGAGTTGCTAGTTTGACCTGTTGACCTTCTGGCATCACCAATGGGTTGAATGCAATGCTTGGGAGATACCAGTTTCATCTTGATGAGGCTGGAGATGTTGAATGTAGGAGCCGATGAAGAAATCCAGTGTTCCTCTTGAACTGAGCCTCCAACTTCCTCTTGAGCCTAAATGAGAGAAGTACACATGAGTACTACAATTATCAGTCTGGGGTTGGGGATATACTTGATTTTCCTGGTCCTAGAGCTGATGACACATGACCTCTTGTGTTCCAAGATAATGTGGGGAAGATTCGTCTTGAATCTTTGGGAGATATTCCACCTTTGGGCACCATATACCCAATAAGAATTTTAAACATAACTTTATACTTGGGATTGAGGTGTACAAACTTGGAGTTCACCTTGGGGTCTTCGAAGAGTTCATTGTTGATTCTAAATGAGTCAACCCTTGAGTCATACCCATTTTCAAGCATCATGCCTTCATTTGGGCATTTGGTGAGGGCAGTAAAGGATTGTTGAATGATCCTGATATGGAGACCTAGAACAGTGCTTGATACCTTGACATTGGAGTTTGCATCAGTAAACCTCCAAAACTTCTTTATTAGGACGTCCAAGGAAACCTCTTGTTCCATGTTGAAGTATTCAAATCAACCTACCTCAGCAAGGTCCTCAATGACGTCTGAAGGTGCAAACACGAGAAGGGGGTTAAATTGTGTTTGCCAAAATTGTATTCTTTTGTTGAATGTTGATGTGAGTTATTTGATGAATAATTAATCAGACTCAGCAGTGGATAATAACAACATAAGAACACAACAATTTATCCTGGTTCACCATTAACTTGGCTACATCCAGTCCCTTCACTCCGAAAGCTTTAATTCACTAATTCAAAACCTTTGAATTACAGCACCTGACCCTCCAAGCCAGTCTTCTCAAACAGCCTGACAACCCCAGACTTTTGAGGAATAACAACACCTTGACTCTACAAGCCAAGTCTTCTCAAACAGTTTGACAACCCCAGACTTTTGAGGAACGATAACAACACCTTGACTCTACAAGTCAAGTCTTCTCCTACCAATCTGACAACCCCAAATTGAAGAATGAATCTACACCACTATCGGGTTTGATTACAAGGGTTTGGAACTCTGCAAAGTTGCTTCTGGAAAGCTGATTGTTGCACTATTTTTCACACTCTTTAGTTGCTTATGGAAAGCTGATTGCTGCACTGTTTTTCTCTCTTGAAAACACTTAGAAAATATTGCTTTTGTACTCAAGTGATTATCTCTTTTGAACTCTTGGATTATGTTGAATATGAAGCTTGAGTTCTTGTATTTTTTATGCATATTACTGCTGCCTGGAGCCTTCTTTTATAGCTGAAATTTGGGCTTTGTCCAAGCTTATTTTCGAGATGAATCTTGCTCAGATTTCCTTTGAAAATTCTGTTGGCCAATCTCGTTTCTCTTAATTTCAAAACGTATCTTTTTAGCTTCAGATTGCATTTGAAAATTCTGTTGACCAATGCTGTTTCTCTTAATTTCAAAACGTATCTTTTGAGCTTCAGATTTCATTCAAATTTCTTTCAAGTCTTCAGTGAATTTTGAGTCAAATCCCCTTAATACTTTGATCAAATTTTTGTCAAAATTCAATCAAGTCTTCTTCGAATTTTAAATCAAGTCTTCACTAATCAGCATTATGATTTAAATTCTGGACCGTATGATCTGCTGATCTTGACCAAGAATGGACCATGTGATCTGATCTGGACTGTGTGATCTTCTAATCTGGACCATTGATATTCTGATCTGGACCAAGTCTTGTATTCTGGACCATGCTATCTTCTGGTCTGGACCAAGTCTTCTGTTCTGGACCATGCTATCTTCTGGTCTGGACCAAATCTGGACAATGTTTCCTTCTGGTATGGACCAAGTCTCCTTCTGGGTATGGACCAAGTCTCCTTCTGGGTATGCTTCCTTCTGATCTGGGCCAAGAATAATATCATCTGATGATGTCATTGTTTCTTCCCTCTGATGATATCCTCTGATTGATGATATCCTCTGATGTTTGCCTTTGATCACATCCTCTGATTCTTGCTTCTGATGGGATCCTCTAGTGTTATCCTCTAGATGCATCCTCTGGTGATATCTTCTGGCCGTATCTTCTGGTGGCATTTTTATCTTCTGGTGACGTCATCTTCTGATGACATCTTTTGCTTCTGATTTGTATCTTCTGGAGGTATCTTCTGGTTGTAACTTCTGGAGGTATCTTCTGCTGACATCATCCTTTGATGACATCCTCTAGTGACGTCGTCCTCTGATTTTTCATACTTCTTCTAAGTCAAAATATGATTTTCATAAAATACTTTTGTTAGCATCAAAACTTGGATTGAGGTGTACAAACTTGGAGTTCACAAGATTAATTAATTTAGATTTACTAGAGACACAAATAAATTCAATGTCATAAGAGGCAGAACAAACATATATTTAACCATTCACTCTAGTTTACTAGAGGCAAGGCATATGGAGAAGTAAACATCATTCTTTAATAAACATAATATAGATGTTTCTTTATAAGGCTGAATATGTCCTCATCAAGGGTTTTGTGAAAATATCAGCCCACTGATGATTAGTGTTGACAAATTTAATGTCTAAAATACCCTTCTAGACATAATCCATTATGAAATGATGTTTAATCTTCACATGTTTTGCTCTGTAAAATAGATATTTTGGTTAAACATATGGTTGAAGTATTATAAAAAAAGATATGAATGTTACTCTCACATATTTTGAAATCTTCTAGTTGATGCTTCATCCACAACAGCTGACTGTTGCAACAAGCTGCTGAGATATACTTTGCTTCTACTGTAGACAGACAATAGTGCCTTGTCTTTTGCTTGATCAGGAGATTAGATTCGCAACTAGGAATGTGCAATTTCCACTAGTGCTCTTCCTTTCTAGCTTATCTCTAGCATAGTCAGCATAACGAAAACCTACTAACCTATACTTAGAAGATGACTTATAACATAGACCAAGGTTAGTAGTGCCTTTCAGATATCTAAAGACCCTCTTAACAATTGTTAAGAGGGATTCTTTAAGGTCAGACTAAAATCTAGCGCACACATACACTAAATAGAATATCAGGTCTAGAGGCAATTAAGTAAAGAATAGAATCTATCATTCCTTTGTATACCTTAATGTCCTTTTTACCTGACTGATCTATGTCAATAGAACAAGTTGGATGCATAGGTGTAGACATTGGCTTATAGTCATCCATTTTAAACTTCTTCAGCAGTTCTCTTGTGTATTTGGTCTGGTGGATGAGTACACCCTCTAGGTTTTGATGAATTTGAATTCCAAAAAAATAATTTTAATCATCCCATCATGCTCATCTCAAATTCATTCTACATCAGCCTAGAAACTTTTGGCAAACCTTGTTGTTAGTAGAACCAAAAATAATATCATCAACATATATATGGACAATGAGAAGATAATTCTTAGGTGATTTTCTAAATGAAATAATGTCAAACTGGCCTCATTCAAAATCAATTTTTAATAGAATGTTGCTTAGTATATCATACCAAGCTCTAGGAGCCTATTTTAAACCGTACAAAGATTTCTTTAGTTTGAAAACGTGGTTTTGGAGAATCATTATCCTCAAGGCCAAGAGGTTGTTTGACATACACTTCTTCATTTATGTAACCATTTAAGAAGACACTTTTCACATCCATTTGATATAAAGTAATTTTATTAAATACCAAAAAATAGAGTAAAAGTCTGATAACTTCTAATCTTGCTACATGGGCAAAAACTTCATTGTAGTCAATACCTTTCTGTTGACTGTATCCTTGAGCCACAAGTCTAGATTTGTTTTCAACCACTTCACCTTTCTCATTCAATTTGTTTCTAAAAATACACTTGGTTCCAATTGACTACTTTTCTTTAGGCTTAGGGACGAGATCCCACATGTAATTCCTTTTGAATTGGTTTAATTATTCTTGCATAGCCATTATGCATCCATCATTTGATAAAGGTTCGTCTATAGTTGTAGGTTCAATTTCTAATAGTAGTCCAAACATAGACGTTTGCATGAGAGCGAATCTTGGTTTCAGAGGATTATTTTCATTTCGTATGATAAAAGAAACTGGATGAAAGGATTTATATTACATCCATGTTTGGATTCTTGATGAAAGCATTTGCATTTCCATCTAGGTCTAAGTTATTATGCATATCTTCTTATTCATTTTGGATTGACTTTGTTAAAGGAATTTTTGTATGTTAATTCATTCATTTAGCTAGTCAATTAAACACATTTTCTCATATTTTTAACCCTTCTAATTTCTCTTTAAAATACTCGACTTCTCCGTTTATAGAAATCATTATTTTGCACCATTTTTCTTCACGATACACTTCATTTGAGTGAAATCAATGACAAAACGACCGAGTGAACAGTGACTATATTATCCACTGATTATTTTTCGATTTAGGGTAAGTTTACTTGACTTAATTTTGAAATTTACCTTTTTAGAGTATGTTCTGATAATTCATTTTTGACATTTACCCATTAACTGTCAAGTTAGATCGATTAAAGGACAAGGAGTCAAAGAACAAAAAAAATTTGCTTGTGGACTCGTATTCGCATGTGAAAACATTGAAAAAAGGTAAGGGGTGAGAGACTTTTTGAATTCATGAGTATAATATATTGTGAGATGAATGGGAAAGCTGTATTTCCCAACAATTCATCTGTGACTCACTATGTACAGCGGTGACCCTTTGAGGAATTTAATTAATTAATGTGCAAATATGAAAAATGTGAGATTAGAAAGTGGAATCGAGACATTTATAAGGTGTTGATTGGTTTCATTACGCTAAATGTTTGGTATTTGATATTATTGTGATATTGGATGTCGAATTAATTGTGTGTATATGTTTGATTAGACAAGCTTATGTGATGTGATAATGAAAGATGGATGCCTTGTATGATATAAGTTTATGTGATGTGACAATAAAAGATGGGTGCATTGTAAGATATAAGTTTATGTGATGGTGATAATGTATGATTGATGATGATGATGTTATAAATTTGTGATTAGTTTATGTGATGATGATGATGATGTATGATTGATGATAGTGATATAAATTTGTGATGAGAATATTGAAATTACCTCACAGTTTATTAATGAGTGGTGATTCCAACTTGTGATTGGGATGATGGTCTCAATGGAGTATCCTAGGTCAACGAGGGGAGAAACTAGATGTTATTTCTTTGAAGTGGAGATTATCTTGTCATCATATAGGTAGAGCCTAACAAGCCTAGTGATGTTGGGGACGTATAACTGAATAAGCCTAATCGTGGCGATCTACTTTTGAGCCTTAAGGCAAGATTGTTATACCTTGGAGGTATTCGGGTGTGGAATTCCTATGTGACTTGAAGGTAGTGTTGGAACCAAGTTGGTTCTATACTTAGTTTTGATGATTAACAAAAGTATTTTATGTAAATATTATTTTGACTTAGAAGAACAAATCAGAAGCTGATCAAAATCACAGGATGGCACCACCAGAAGATACATCTAGAGGAAGCAACCAAAAGATAGAATGGTCACCAGAAGGTTCAGCCAGAGAACGCATCCAGAGGGTACCAGAGGATGCATTCAGAGAACACCAGAGGATACATTTCCAGAGGATATCAGAGGATGTCATCAAAGGCAAACATCATCAGAGGATATCTTTCCTGACCCAGATCAGAAGGAAGCAGAGTCCAGAAGGAGACCTGGTTAGACCAGAAGGAAGCTTATTAGAGGGAGACTTGGTCCAGACCAGAAGAAATCATAAGTCAAACTTGGTACAAAATTAATCCTGACCAGAAGATAGCCTGGTCGTGAAATAAGAATCAGTCCAGACTTAATCCATACTTGGTCCAGAGCAGAAGATAATTGGTCCAGAACATGTGACTTGATCCAGACTTGGTCCATATCAGAAGATGGCATGGTCCAGAGAATAAAACTCAGTTCAGATCAAAAGAAATGTTGTCCAGAATTAATCCAGACTTGATCCAGATCAGAGGATTGTTGGAACCAAGTTGGTTCTAAGTACCTAGGATTTTGATGTTTACAAAAGCACTTCATGTAATCTTATTTTGTACCTTGAATGCCACCAGAAGATGAAGTTTCCAGAGGTAGAAGATGAGTTACTAGAGGATAAAAACAGACCAGAGGATACACCTCTAGAAGGCACCAAAAAATGCATCCAGAAGGTCCAGATGATGCATCCTAGAATTACCAGAGGATACACCAGGATGTCAAAACACTACCAGAGGATATCTTTCCTGCCCCAGATCAGAAGGAAACAAAGTCAGAAGGAGACCTGGACCAGACCAGAAGGAAGCCTGCCAGAGGGAGACTTGTTTCAGACCAGAAGGAATCAAATGTCAAACTTAGTCCAGAAGTTATTCTGACATGAAGATGGCCTGGCAGTGAAATGATAAATAGTCCAGACTTGATCCAGACTCAATCAGATGATAAATTTATGGGTCCAGAACAAGAGATTCAATCCAAATTTGACCCAGACCAGAAGATAGCATGGTTCAAGGTATGAAACTAAGTCCAGACCAGAAGAAATGATTTCCAGACCTGATCCAAAATCAAAGGTAAAAGTCCAGATTTAAATATCCTTTGTCCAGAGTTAATTTCAGTTCAATCTAGACGAAGTCCAGAATTGGTCCAGATCAGAGGGAAGATATTCAGATCAATAGTTCAGATTTAAGTATATGGCACAGTGTTGGCCGAGATCAGAAGATCAGACCATGGCCCAGTGTTGGCCGAAATCAAAAGGTCAGAATGTGTGGTCCAGCATTGGCCGAGATCAGAGGATCACAACAGATCAGTTTGCAAGTCCAAGTTGGCCGAGATCAGAAGATCAGAGAGTGTGGTCCAGGGTTGGTCGAAATCAGAGGATATCAGCAAATCACTTAGTATGGTCCAGATGTGGACTAGCGCTGAAGATCAAACGGTCCAGATTTAATGATGATGATTAACGGTGGAGATTTAATTAAAATTGATCAAAGTATTAAAAGGGATTTGTTAAAAAAATAAAGTGCAGTCATATGGGAGTTCAGGAGCTGTTGGCGAGAAGAAACTAAAGACAGGATTGGCCAGTTATTTTTGAAAGCAAATCTGAAGCTTGAATAGATATGTTTTTTATTTAAGTGAAGCCCGATTGGTCAAGATATTTTTGCAAGAGAATCCAACAAGATATAGCTCGAAATTAAGCTTGGAAGAGACCGTAATCTGCATCTATAAAAGGAGGCTCAAGGCAGAATACTTAGCATCAAAAATCACAAAAGAGTCGTACACTTCCAAAAGCAAACACTCAAGTTTTCAGTGAGGTTAATTGTGAGTTCCAGCTTTCAAGAAGCAAGCACTCATGTTATTTTCTTTCCCTTGTGTTCGATATAAGTTGTTGAAGTAGAGTCTACAGTCTGAGGGAGTCAGAAGGGGTAGCAGATTACCTGGAAATTAGATTCAAGGCGTTGTAATTCCTTCTACAATCTGGGGTTGTCAGATTGGTTGGAGAAGACTTGACTTAAGAAGTCAAGGTGTTGTATTCCTCAAAAGTCTAGGATTGTTAGATTGTTTGAGAAGACTGACTTGGAGGGTTAGTGGTACTGTTGTAATTCAAGGTTTTGAATTAGTGAAATACTTCAAGGTGAAGGGACTGGACGTAGCCTCGTTAACGGTGAACCAGTATAAAATTCTGTGTCTTTATTTTTACTTTATATCCGCTGCTAACTCTGTTTTATTCATACATAAAGTTTTGTTTTAAAACTGCAAAAATAGAAAAAGTATTCAAGTTAGTCAAACAAAAATTCAACCCCCCTTTCTCGTGTTTGCACCTTCAATTGGCATCAGAGCTCGGTCTCAAGGCTGAGCACTTAATAGTGTTTGAGGAAAGGTCCAAGGGGTTCAACATGGCAGAATCCAGAGATGAACTGGGAGGCAACATCAATAGACCACCACTGTTTGATGGAGAAAGGTTTGAGTATTGGAAGGACAGAATGAGAAGTTTCTTCATATGTCAAGATCTTGAACTATGGAAGATGGTAGTCAAATGATATATTGCACCTATTGTTCCAGAATATCCAACTAAAGAACTTGACATAGATGATATGAAATCAGACCAGAGCAAATTATACAAACTTCATCACAAGTCCAGAAATACATGATCAGTGCCATCACATTCAAGGAATTTGACAGATGCATTGATAAAGAAACAGCAAAGAGCATATTCGACACTCTAGTTCTGACCTATGAAGGAAGCCAGCAGGTTCAAGAAGCAAGGGCTAACATATTGGTCAAACAGTATGAGATGTTCAGTATGGAATGCTCTGCAGATTCCAGACTATGATATCTGGACTGAAGTTCTTGAAGAAAAGCTACACAACAGCAGATCATGTCAAGAGGATTCTAAGAAGCCTACCAACCAAGTGGAGACCAATGGTTACTGCAAGGGCATCATCAGAATCAGAGGATACTGACAGTGACTGTGATGACATGGCTTACTTAAACAAAAAAATGGTTAAGATCTAGGAAAACAGGAAGAGAAGAAGCTTCAAGAAGAAACATAACAACAAAGGAAAGGAAGAATCTGACAAGAAGAGTATCGTTTGTTATGGATGCAATGAACCTGGACATATCAAGTCAGAATGTCCTAATATGGAAAAAGGCAAACAGCACAAGAAGAATTCCAGATTCAGAAAGAAGGGTCTGATGGCAGCCTGGGATGCATCAGAATCAGAGGAAGAATTGTTTGATGAAGAAGAGGCAGAAACAGCAAAGATGGCACACATCAGGCCTGCCTCTAGACTTTACAAAGGAAAGAATTCAGGAAGGAAAGCAGGCAGAAGGAAGAATGATCGAATCAGTCATTCAAGCAAGTCTGGAAGCACATCAGAGGGAGCAATTCTGGCTTATAAAAACTCAAGTTCTGAATACAGCTCAGGCTCTGGAACAGATTCAGAGGATGAAGATGATGAGGTATTTTCTGATATCTATAAATCTGAGTTAATCGATACTTTAAAAGATTTTTTAAATGCAAACAATAAGATGGCTTTAAAACTGAAAACTCTGAGGGAAGATAAGAAAAATCTGACCAAAGAAGTCCATGTTTTAAAGAATCAAAATTCTGATTATGCAATTGAAAACAAGGATTTTAAAACTGAAGTTGCAAGACTCAAATATGAAAACCAAACTCTCAAAAGTAATGTTTGTTCCACTTCCAGAACTATTTGTGAATCTGATATGCATGAGCAATTTTTTCAAAACTTTATTTCTAATGGAATGGAAATAAGTAAATATGCATCATTGATTTATGGAAACAGTAACACTGGAAAGAGAGCTCTTGGTTTTACAGAAACGATTGCTGAAAGTAAAGCTGTTCATTATGATGTTTTATGCATTGTTTGTGCTAAGAAAGGTCACTCTGAACTATCTTGTCCAATGGTAAAATCTGAACAAGATCAGAGAGCTGTTAAGGCTAACAAACCTGGACCCAATCAGTTCTGGGTTCCAAAAGATCAAATTGTCTATGTTGCAGATATTTTGAGCAACCAGAAGGAGACACCATCGATGGTGCCTGGACAATGGATGTTGGCAATGCACAAGCAGAAGAAGGTTTATGTTCTTGCTACATCAAGACAAAGGCAATCTGAGTCTGATGGAAGAAGGTCTGGTCAACTCAACCAGAACCAGAATCGGAATCAGAACCAAAACTAGAACCAGAATCAAAACTGGAACCAGAACAGGAACTGGAACTAGAACCAGAACTGGAACCAGTAACAAGCTCAGAAACTGGAACCAGAACTAGAATCAGTATCAGAAGCACAGGTACTGGAACTAGAATCAACTCTAAAACCAGAATCAGAATCAGTACTGGAACCAGAATCAGAATCAGTACTGGAACCAGAATCAGAATCAACACTGGAACCAGAACTAGAATCAGATCAAGAATTACCAGAATTTCCAAATTCATCAGAATCACCAGAATCATCAAGGTTCATAGAATCACAAGATTCACCAAAATTACCAGAACCAAAACATGTTCTAGAATCATCAGAGGAACATGGTTTATCGACCAAAGCAGAATCAAGGAAATTGCTCAAACAGGCCAGAAGCAGAACTGGCTCTGATGGCTCGAACAGAAGTTGAGTCTGACTCTGACTCTAACTCTAATTCTAACAGAGAAAAAGCAAGGTCTGATCAGCAACACAAAGCTTGGTATCTTGACAGTGGATGCTCCAAACACATGACAAGAGACAAGTCCATGTTTCTAAATCTGACTATGAAGAATGGAGGCAAAGTTTCCTTTGGAGGAAACCGGAAAGGTCAGATTATTGGTACAGGAACTGTTTGTAACACTTCTTCTTCCCTGTCTATTAAAAATGTTCTGCTAGTTAAAGGTCTAAAACATAATCTTCTGAGCATAAGTCAATTAAGTGATTGCAATTATGATGTTATCTTTAATAAAAAAACTTGCAAAGCTGTTAGTCAACTTGATGGGTCAGTTTTATTTACTAGCACTAGGATGGATAATGTTTATAAAATTGATCTGTTTAGTCTTGCTAAGCAACAGGTTAAATGCTTAGTGTCTGTGAGTGAGCAGAATCTGATTTGGCACAAAAGGTTAGGGCATGCAAACCCGAGGCTTATATCCGAATTGAGCAAACTCCAGTTGGTAAGAGGGCTTCCCAAGGTAAGTTACAAAACTTAGATTCTGTGTGAATCATGTCAAAGAGGTAAACAAACTAAAAGCTCTTTTAAAACTAAAAAATGTGTTTCTACCTCTCAACCACTTGAACTGCTTCACTTAGATCTGTTTGGTCCTAATCAAACAGCTTCTCTCGGTGGTATGAAATATGGTTTTGTGATTGTTGATGATTACTCAAGGTGGACTTGGGTAAAATTTTTAAAGAACAAAGATGAATCTCACAACGTATTTATTTCTTTTTGTAAGCAAGTTATGAATGAACATGGTATTAAGATCATAACCATCAGAAGTGATCATGGAGGTGAATTCGAGAACAAGTATGTTGAAGAATTCTGTGATGAGAATGGCATCTCTCACAACTTCTCATCCCCCAGAACACCTCAACAGAATAGAATGGTAGAAAGGAAGAACAGATCACTGCAGGAGATGGCCAGAACCATGCTGAATGATATGAAGGTTTCCACCTACCTTTGGGCAGAAGCTGTCAACACAGCTTGCTACATTCAGAATAGAGTCTACATCAGGTCCATCTTAAATAAAACTCCCTATGAACTGTGGAAAGGTAAGAAACCCAATATTTCCTACTTTAAGCAATTTGGCTGCATCTGTTTTATGTTGAACACTAAAGATAACCTAGCTAAGTTTGATTCTAGATCTCAAAAGTGTATCTTTATTGGCTACTCTGAGAGATCAAAAGCTTATAGAGTGTTTAACAAAGAAACTAACACTGTGGAAGAATCAATCCACATTAAGTTTGATGATAAAAAGCTTGACTCTGAAAAGTCAAAGCAAGATGAGGAAATTGCAGGTGAACCAGAGGCACATGAACCAGAAGCTGGACCAGCAGCAGAATCAGAGAAAGATCAAGATGAAGGAGAACATGCTGATTCTGAGGACAAGTCAGAGGGAACGAATGAATGGCAGTACAAGTCTTCCCATCTAGAATCTCTCATTATTGGCAGTGCAGCAGAACCTTTAAAGACCAGATCATCAAGTAGAGAAACCAGACTGTTTGGTTTACTCTCAACAATTGAACCAAACAATGTTGATGAGGCTTTGGCAGAGGAAGTTTGGATACTTGCAATGCAAGAAGAGCTGAATGAATTCCAAAGGAATGCTGTTTGGGATCTGGTACCCTGACCAAACAAAAACATTATTGGAACCAAGTGGGTGTTCAGGAATAAACTCAATGAAAAAGGTGAAGTGGTAAAAAACAAAGCCAGACTTGTAGCTCAAGGATACAGTCAACAGGAAGGTATAGACTTCATTGAGACTTTTGCTCCAGTGGCCAGGTTAGAAGCAATTAGAATTCTTTTATCATTTGCTACTAATCATGATATAATGCTGTATCTAATGGATGTTAAAAGTGCATTCTTAAATGGCTATATAAGTGAGGAAGTCTATGTCAAAAAGCCCCCTGGATTTGAAAATTCTGATTTTCCAGACCATGTTTTTAAACTTAAGAAATCTTTATATGGTTTAAAACAAACACCAAGGGCATGGTATGACAGACTTAGTAACTTTCTGCTCAAGAATGAATTTGATAGACGCCAGATTGATAATACTCTATTTAGGAAATCCATTAAAAATGATATTTTAATTATTCAAGTTTATGTTGATGATATCATCTTTGGATCTACTAATGCAGAAAGAGTTTCAAATGAGCATGATGGGAGAACTCAAGTTCTTCTTGGGAATTAAGATTCACCAAGGTAAATCAGGTATACTCATTCACCAATCTAAATATAGTAAAGAACTTCTTAAAAAGTTCAAAATGAGTGAATGTAAGCCTATGGCCACCCCCATGCACCCAACCTGCTCACTTGAGAAAGATGAAACCAGCCAAAAGGTAGACCAGAAAACATACAGAGGTATGATTGGATCCCTTCTTTATTTAACTGCTTCTAGAGCTGACATCTTGTATAGTGTTTGTCTCTGTGTAAGTTTTCAAGCTGACCCTAGGGAATCCCATTTAACTATTTTCAAACGAATTCTGAGATACCTTAAAGGAACCACCAACCTTACCCTGTTATACAAGAAAACCCCTACCTACAAACTCAGAGGTTTTTGTGATTCCAACTATGTTGAAGACAAGCTGGAAAGGAAAAGTACAAGTGGCAATTGCACTTTCTTAGGTGATAATTTGATCTCTTGGTCAAGCAAAATACAAAGCACAATTTCCATGTCAATAGCTGAAGCTGAGTATATATCAGCGGTAGGATGCAGTTCACAATTACTCTGGATGAAATATTAACTTGAAGATTACTACATCTTTGAAACCAATATCCCTTTGTTCTGTGATAACACTTCAACCATAAACCTAACCAAGAACCCTATCTTACATTCTAGAGCCAAACACATTGAAATAAAACACCATTTCATTAGGTACCATGTTCAAAAAGGGACTTTAAGCATCCAGTTTATGGACACTAATCATCAATGGGCTGACATCTTCACCAAAGCATTACCAGAAGATAGGTTCGAGTTCATCAAGAAGCATCTCAACATTGTCTCCATATCTGACTAGCTTAAGTAGTCTTCTTAGGAGTTTTTTTTTAATTTTCTTGTAATTTTAATTTTATGTCTTTTATTTTTTGTTTTTAATTTCTGTACTTTGTAAAGAAAAAAAAACAAAAATACAAAAATAGTAGGACCGCTTTTTGACTGATGACAAAAAAGGGGTGAGAGAGAAAAAGGAGAAATTTGTAGAAAAGGATGAAGGTGCAAACACGAGAAGGGCCATGGTCTGATTTTCTGATCTGGACCATCACTGGACCAAATAATTATTTTTGAACCATTTATCTGGAAGTTTTTACTCTGATCTGGACAGATTCTGGACTTTGGTCTGGAACAAACTGAAATTAACTTGAACAAAAATTATTTCAGTCTGGACATTTTACCTTTAATTTTGGACCAGGTCTGGATTGATTCTGGAACTCATTTCTTTTGGTCTGGACTTAGTTCCATGTCCTGAATCATGCTATCTTATGGTCTTGGCCAAATCTGGATTGATCGTCTTGTTCTGGACTCATAAACATACCTTCTGGTCAAGTCTGGAACAAGTCTGGACTATGAAATTTTTCACTGCCAGGCCATCTTCTGGTCAGAATAACTTCTGGAATAAAATTGATATTCGACTCCTGTTTGTCTGAAACAACTCTCCTTCTGGCAGGCTTTCCAATGGTATGATCCATGTTTCATTATGATTTTTATTCCTTCTGTTCTTGGTCACCAAACATATCCTCTGGTGATGTTTTGACATCCTGGAACATCTTCTGGAAATTCCAGAATTCATTTTCCTTTGATCTCTGCTTCTGTTTCCTTCATTTTCTGGGGCGTTTAACTTAATAATTCAAGGTACAAAATAAGTTTACATTGAGTACATTTGTAAGCATCAAAATCCTAAGTACTTAGAACCAACTTGGTTCCAACAAAGGAGAGATAAAAATGAAGAAGAAGTGAAAAAGAAAGAGATGAAAAGAGTAGGATTTGAAAAAGAGAGGAAACAGGGAGAGAGAATAATAAAGAGTGAAAAGAGAAGGAGTTGAAAAGGAGAGGCAATGTGAAGAAAGAAAAAGAAAGAGTGAAAAGAGAATGAGTTGAAAAGGAGAAGAAATAGGGAGAGAGAAAAATAAATCAGAAAAAGATGAAAAGGAGAGGAGAATAGAAGAAAAGAAAGAGTGATTCAAGAAGGAGTTGAAAAAGAGAAGGAAAAGTCAGTATTAGACTTAGGGGGAGAGATTGGTCTGAGGGGGAGTATTTCAAGTACTTCGGGTTACAAGCTAGCAAAATAAGTTAAGGTTTTGTCATCATCAAAAAGGGGGAGATTGTTAGACCAAGTTGGTTGTAAGTACTTAAGATTTTGATGTTTACAAAAGCACTCCATGTAATCTTATTTTGTACCTTGAATGCCACCAGAAGATGAAGTTTCCAAAGGCAGAAGATGAGTTACCAGAGGATAAAAACAGACCAGAGGATACACCTCCAGAAGGCACCAGAAAATGCATACAGAAGGTCCAGAGGATGCATCCTCGAATTACCAGAGGATACACCTGGATGTCAAAATACTACCAGAGGATATCTTTCTTGGCCCAGATCAGAAGGAAACAAAGTCAGAAGGAGACCTGGACCAGACTAGAAGGAAGCCTGCCAGAGGGAGACTTGTTCCAGACCAGAAGGAATCAAATGTCAGACTTAGTCCAAAAGTTATTCTGACCAGAAGATCGCTTGGCAGTGAAATGATAAACAGTCCAGACTTGATCCAGACTCAATCAGATGATAAATTTATGGGTCCAGAACAAGAGATTCAATCCAGATTTGAGCTAGACCAGAAGATAGCATGGTTCAGGGTATGAAACTAAGTCCAGACCAGAAGAAATGTTTTCCAGAATTGATCCAGACCTGATGCAGAATCAAAGGTAAAAGTCCAGATTTAAATATCCTTTGTCTAGAGTTAATTTCAGTTCAATCCAGACCTAGTCAAGAATTGGTCCAGATCAGAGGGAAGATATTCAGATCAATAGTTTAGATTTAAGTATATGGCCCAGTGTTGGCCGAGATCCGAAGAATAGACCATGGCCCAGTGTTGGCCGAAATCAGAAGGTCAGAATGTGTGGTCCAGCATTGGCCGAGATCAAAGGATCACAGCAGATCAGTTTGCAAGTCCAAGTTGGCCGAGATCAGAAGATCAAAGAGTGTGGTCCAGGGTTGGCCGAAATCAGAGGATCTCAGCAGATCACTTAGTATGGTCCAGATGTGGACTAGTGCAGAAGATCAAACGGTCTTAATTTAATCATGATGATTAACAGTGGAGATTTAATTCAAATTGATCAAAGTATTAAATGGGATTTGTTACAAAAATAAAGTGAAGTCGTATGGGAGTTCAGGAGCTGTTGGTGGGAAGAAACTAAAGACAGAATTGGCCATATATTTTTGAAAGCAAATCTGAAGCTTAAATAGATATGTTTTTTATTTAAGTGAAGCCCGATTGGTCAAGATATTTTTGCAAGAGAATCCAACAAGATACAGCTCGAAATTAAGCTTGGAAGAGACCCTAATCTGCATCTATAAGAGGAGGCTCAAGGCAGAATACTTAGCATCAAAAATCACAAAAGAGTCATACACTTCCAAAAGCAAACACTCAAGTTTTCAGTGAGGTTAATTGTGAGTTCCAGCTTTCAAGAAGCAAGCACTCATGTTATTTTCTTTCCCTTGTGTTCGATATAAGTTGTTGAAGGGGTAGCAGATTACCTGGAAATTAGATTCAAGGCGTTGTAATTCCTTCTACAATCTGGGGTTGTCAAATTGGTAGGAGAAGACTTGACTTAAGAAGTCAAGGTGTTGTATTCCTCAAAAGTCTAGGATTGTTAGATTGTTTGAGAAGACTGACTTGGAGGGTTAGTGGTACTGTTGTAATTCAAGGTTTTGAATTAGTGAAATACTTCAAGGTGAAGGGACTGGACGTAGCCTCGTTAACGGTGAACCAGTATAAAATTCTGTGTTTTTATTTTTACTTTATATCCGCTGCTAACTCTGTTTTATTCATACATCATGTTTTGTTTTAAAACTGCAAAAACAGAAAAAGTATTCAAGTTAGTCAAACACAATTCAACCCCCCCTTCTCGTGTTTGCACTTTCAAGGATAAATGTCCAAATTAAAATATCATAAGTCCAGATTTAATTCAGATTCAATCCAGACCCAGTCCAGACCTTGTCCAGATCAAAGAGAAAATGTTCAAATCAATGGTCTAGATTTAAGCATCAGACCATATGGCCCATTGTTGGCCGAGATCAGAAGATCAGACCATATGGCCTAGTGTTGGCCGAGTACAGAAGATCAGATCATGTGGTCCAGTGTTGGCCGAGATCAGAGGATCATATAATTGGGGGCAAATCAGATTATATGGTCTAGATGTGGTCGAGATCAGAAGATCATATGGTCTAGATTTTAATCATGATGAAAATCAGTGATAACTTGATTAAAAATTCGAAGAAGACTTGATTAAATTTTGATAGAAATTTGATCAAAGTATTAAGAGGATTTGATACAAATAAAATGAAGTCGTGGAGGGAAGTCAGAAGCTATTGGCGGGAAGAAAGATTTGGTCCAGAATTAAACAAGAACAGGATTGGCCAAAGTTATTTTCAAGTGCAATCTAGAGCTAAAAAGATACGTTTTTTATTTAAGTGAAACCCGATTGGCCAAGTAATTTTTGCAAGAGAATCTAGGTAGATTCAGCTCCAATTTAAGCATGGAAGAAACCCTAATTACTCATCTATAAACGGAGGCTCAAGGCAGAAGAATTAAAAATCGAAAATACTTGAGAGTCATACACTTCCAAAAGCAAAATACTTGAGTTTTTCTTTCCCTTGTGTTAGGTATGAGTTGTTGAAGTAGAGTCTACAATCTGAGGGAGTCAGAAGGAGTCGCAGATTACTTAGCAATTAGATTCAAGGTTCTTTTCCTCAAAAGTCTAGGGTTGTTAGACTTTTTGAGAAGACTGTCTTGGAGGGTCAGTGGTACTTTGTAATTCAAGGTTTTTGTATTAGTGAAATCCTTCAAAGTGAAGGGATTGGACGTAGCCTAGTTAACGGTGAACCAGTATAAAATTCTGATTTTTTATTTACTTTATATTCGCTGCTAACTCTGTATTAATTCATACATAACAAGTTTTGTTTTAAAACTAAAAAGTATTCAAGTTAGTCAAACACAATTCAACCCCCTTCTAGTGTTTGCACCTTTAGGTAGCCCTCCAAATGTCGGGAGCTACCATGCAACACATGATTATCTGGGCTATCGCATATACGTGTCTCAGATTGAGTTAAGGGGATCTATGAGGACATGGCTAATTTTAATTGTCCGTCCACTCATGTGGTAGCATAACATCAAGTCTCATAACCAAGTAATTCAGAGCTAGAATGGTACCAAATTGTGAAGAAGTAGAGTCTAAGCTCATGCATAACATTGCATTTTCTTGTGATTGTTTTGTTGTGATTAATGTGTTTCAAAAGTGATAACAGTTTCTCTTATATGATTTGATGCATATTATAAGGAGATAATGATTTTACTTGAGTAACTTTGATGTTATATTATAATGAGATTATGTGTTAAGATACGGTCTAATATGATTATTTGCATGTTCTTCTTATTTATTTTATACTATCAACATGATTTCGAAACTCACCTCCTTCTTTGTTTTTGTTTAACTAGCTTGGCCCTGCGTTTGCGAAACCGTAGTTATTACATGTTAATAAGTCTTGAAGTTCATGTTGGGAGAGCCCGAATCCGATAGGTGATACTGGGAATGAGAGTTATAAGTTGTATTTTACTTATTTAATTAGAAATGATTTTATGTACGAAAATCTTATAAATACTAGTAAGTTTTTGGAATTAAATTAAGAAATTATAGTTAAACAATCATGTGTATTGACCATAATGACCAATCATGAAGTACATGTGTTTCCAATCATGTGTGATTGATACAAAATGTATTTCCTTTATTGCGACACATGAAGTACATCGTGAATGTTGGACAACATCGAAGGTAACACAATTCGATTAGTGAAAGGTCCAACTCATGTTGTAATTTGTTAAGATCCAATAAACTTCAGGTTTAACTTCCTTTATTTTATGGCTCTACCAACTCTAGTTGTAGGCATAGCTCTAACAAATATGTGATCACCCTACTCAAAATCTAAAGATTTGCAACGCTCGTCCGCATAACTCCTCTGATGGTCTTGCGAAATCTTCATCTTCTCTTTTACCCTATTAACCTTGTTCATTGTCTGTTGTAGCATTTTGGGTCCTATAACCATATTTTCTTCGACCTATACCAGCACAACATACAAAGCCTCAACAACACGTTGGGTACAAAATACAATAAAACTATAGAAATTAGAGTTTAATAGCTACGGGTCTTACACACTTAATGGTCGGTATCAACTTGTTTCATTTCTTATTATATGCATATTAGACTTGCACGATCCTAGGACTGAATTTGGTAGTCAATCACACACACACACACACACACACATATATATATATCCATCAACAACCATGTCACCTGCTATCAACTTAAGCCACAAGAATAATCCTTTATCAACTGTGTTTGTCATGTTGGACAGAAACAACAATCCTCTATTGAAGTCCCTGGTTCTACAGGAAATTAGAGTAAGCAAACTATATCCTAGGAAAGGAGAAATGAAAATCGAAGATTACCTGATCAAAAGGAAGAATTTGGCTAACAAACTTAAGCTTGTAGGAAACCCAATCTCAAACTCATATCTAATGATTCAAACCTTGAATGGTTTGGATTCTAATTACAATATTGTAATGGTCAAACTATCTGATCAAACAACATTAAGCTTGGTTGATATACATGCTCAACTGGTGGCCTTTAAGAGCAGACTAGAACAATTGAACAATCTCACCAGTATCACACTGAATCCCTCAACAAATGTGACAAACAAGACTGGATATAGAGGCAACAAATTCAATTGACATGGACAATGAAGAAGCTCAAGCTTCAAAAAATCAAGATGAGGTAGAGGAAAAGGTAGAATGTCCAAGCCAACATGTCAAGTATGCTTAATATACTTATCATAGGCAAACGATCATTATGTTTCACATACTTATCAGAGGCAGAATATAAAGATTGTTGCTTGTATTAACATATTCACCATAGGCACATTTGAGAGTGCGTTCATTAAAGTAAGACACAACTGTAGTAGTTTCTTCATAGTCATTGTGATATTTGTTTAGAAGATTCTCTTTCTATCATAGAATCTAGCTTATATCAGAACATTGACTTGTATTCCTTTTTCCTTTAATGCTTTGACTCGGACTTTTATATTGCAATACTTCTTATTATTATATTATAACTTGCTCTATTAGCAAACATAGTTACTTGTTTATTAGGTGATAGTATTCTTTGTGTTTAGAAACACTTAGAATATTATCTCTAACTCACTTGTAATTTATGCTACCTTAAAATAACTATTCATTAATATAAATCTTTGTCTTCTAACTTAATTTGCACATTTAGAAAATACAGTTAAGGGATAATTGTTCTTTATTTGTTTGTTTTTATTATCATCAAATCATCAATCAGAAGATTGTAGATAAAACCACTTTTTCACTAACACATTTTCCTTTTCATGATGGTTTTCTCAATACAAATACTCCATTAGAAACACTAACCAATAATGCATTTGCTACTTTTAGTCTTTGCCCTACATGTAGTTCTAGCACCAACCCTCCAACAAATCTTGAATTGGAGAAAATCCTCACAATGATTCAGATGAACAAAAGTTGATTGTTCAACCTAAGATGTCAGAAAACAACACAAGATTAAATCATGTTGATGATGACTCAACAAACAGTAGTTCAACACATGCAGACCATGAGCTCACAGAAACAACAACAAAGGTCAATCAAGTGTGACTGAAGCTAGGAGAGACAATACCAATACCAATACCAATACTCACTAGATGTGTACTAGAAGCAAGTCTGGAACTCACAATCCTAAACATCCATACATTGGATGTGTTGAAGCTAGCTTAGAGGAAAGGGAATAATACCTAAAGACTAGTACCATACCAAGGTCAAGAAAACATCATTGATTCAAAGTAGGTTTCCAAAACCAAATAGGAGGCAGATGGCACAGTTGGGAGAAGAAAGGAAAGACTAATGGCAAAGGGTTTTAAAAAAAAATAGGATTGAACTATTTGGAGACCTTTAGTCTAGTAGTCGAAGCTAGCACAGTGAGAATCATCCTCTCCATTGCAGTACACGTCAATTAGGAAGACGTGCAACTAGACATTAAAAGTGCACTCTTAAATGGCTATCTCAAGGAAACCATCTCCATGCGGCAATCAGAAGGTTTTTCAGATTCAATAAGGCCTAATCATGTATGCAAACTATCCAAGGAAATTTATGGACTTGAACAAGCTCTAAGAGTCTAAGGAATGCTTTACATAGTTGGGGATTTCATAACACTAAGAGTGACTCGTCCATATTCACTCTTAGAGGTACTAATCACACTAACTTTCTTCTCATATATGTAGATGACATGATTGTCACTATCAACAACATATATTACTTATAAGCCTTCATCAAGTAGTTCACATTGTATTTTCCCTAAAAGACCTTGGTCACTTGCACTACTTTTTGGGAGTTGAAGTATGGTGGAGATACTTGTGGTATGTATCTAAAGTAGAAAAAGTACATCAGAAACTTATGGAAGAAATTCAAAATGGAGAAAGCCACAAATTTTCCTACACCTATGATAATAGGCACGCAGTTCACAACTAAGGAAGAGAAAATGAAAGTTATAAGGGAACTTGAAGGTGCTGAAAAACACAAGAAATGAGGTTTGAATTGTGTTTTTCCATTTCTCAAAACTACTTCCAATTACTTAAAGAAACTGTTCTTTATCAAAACATTCAACTTGATTTTAAAAGAGGTTTAGACAGAACAAAGTTCAATCATAAAGAACTGAGATTCGAGAAAGAGGATAAAGGAGACACATATATTTTATACTAGTTCACAACAAACTGTTGCTACATCTAGTCCTCCCCTTACAGATAGATTTTGCTTTAGTACAATCGAGGGTTTAATCCACTATTTCCATAAATAATATACAAATATTATTTACTTTACGCCTTTAGGCATGAAGTATTTTTCTCTAACCTCTCCAGGTTGTTGTCCCCAGAACTTTCTTCAACATACTGGAATCCTGCCATTGAGGTTCATGAGGGTCGATGTACCTTTTCACGTACCTCTTACAGGTGAGAGAGTTGTTGCCACTATCGGGCTAATTTATATAAGTTCTAGTTTGTATCAGATTTGACACAAAGTATATTTTTAGGATTCTAACTCTCATTGAGAGTATGTTACAGATTGAGTACAATATCAGTACAAGTATGTTAGAACACTTTGACTGATTTACATCAACTCTAATAATTCTCTATGAGAGGATAATTCACTTATTTATTTGGTTTGATGTGTTTTTGGTTTTTTCAGATTTTCTTCTTAACATATAGCCCTTTTCATTTTCTCTCGCACACACTCTCACACACCTTTTATTTTAGGACTAAGCGAGTTCTTCTTAAAGGCAAATATGAAGTGTCCATTGAGAAAGATACCGTTGGAGATCTTCAATCATCATTTAAGGAAGATCAGTCTTTAACAAGTATCTATATATCTCTGTGAATGATTTTGTGTATCTTCGTATTGAGGGCATGGCAATAGAGTATACTATGATCAAATCAAACCTTAAAGACTTTCACACTGATCAAATCAAACCTTAGAGTATACCACAATAGAGTACACTATGTTCATAAAAGGATGTGAAATTGCTTTATCTTCTTTGCAGCGTTGACTTTCATTAGAGCTTTGACTTTCTCAGAGGATACATAATAATTCAGAGTGAGACGATCAAACGCTTGATGTGATTATCAGAGGCAGTGGAAAATTATTGTTTGTCATGCTTATTAGAGGTAGTGACATATTATTGTTTGTCACGCTTATTAGAGGCAGACGATGCATAACTCATGTTGAATTCATCATAGGAAGACAATACAAAACACATGTTGAATTCATCAAAGGTAGACAATACATAACACATGTTGAATTCTTCACAGCAATATGATTACATCATTGCTTTCGTTTCCAGAGGCAACCGAGGCACATCGTCACTCGCATCCTAGAGTCAACTAAAGCTTGCGACAACAAAGGCGCATATCACCAAACTTAAGTTGTAGAGCTGAAGTGAAGTCTTGATTTCTTTTGCCTTCATCCAATCATCAGAGGATATATCTTATATTGAGACGCATGCTTTGTTGCACTTGTTTTTGCAGTATTTCTTTTGCTATATTATATCTTGCTTCATTAGTAGATCTCTAATATACTTGTAATATAAGCTATTTTAAAATGGATAGTCATAACTCTTGCCTTTAATCTGCACACTTAGTATATACAGTTAGGGGATAATTGTTTTTTATTTGTTTGTTTTTGTTATCATCAAAAACATCAACCAGAGGATTGTATCTAAAATTACTTTTGCACTATGAAAGCTATAGGGGCACTACACTATCTAACTAGCTCTAAGTCTGATATAGACTGCTCAGTCAATACATGAGATCTCCAACAATAGATTAATGGCAAGGCATAAAATGAATTCTGAGGAATCTTCAAGGTACCATCAATAATTGCCTACGCATTAAGTTGTCCACTAACTTGGACATTGTAGGTTTTTTTCTGATGCAGATTGGGCTACCAGTTTAGATGATAGAAAGTGTATGGTTGGACAATGTGTTTTCCTTGGAGAAACACTAATTTCTTAATCCTCAAGAAAATTAAAGGGAGTCTTAAGATCCACACAAAAATTCAGTCCTGTGATGTGATAACTTGAGGGTCAAGGCATTAGCCTCAAATCCATTCATGCATGCCCAATCAAAGCATATAGAGATTGATGTCAACTATATCATGGATCAAGTACTACAAGATAAAGTTATTGTAGCCTATTTCCATATGCTGATTAGATAGATTATTGCCTCACCAAGCCACTCACTCACACATACATGGTTCAACCAACTAAGAGACAAACATAGGTTGACTATCTCACTCATAAGTTTGAAGGAGGGAATTAGATATAAGATCCCTTAACATAAGCGCCTATAATTGATCAATTATTGTAATTATTCTGATTGTCAATCACTCAATGATTGGTATCAGCTTGTTTCCTTTCTGATCGTATTCACATTAAGTGCACATTAAACTAGCACGATCCTAGAACTGAATTTTCTAGTCCATTATATATATATATATACTCACTGAGAAAGGAATACAACAATAGAATTATACTTCATCCCATTGTTTTTATTAAGTCTATTGACGCTTCAAACAAAGAAAATAAAACTAATAGTGTCAATACCACAAATACTACGAATATGCCCTTGTCGACAAGTGTGGGTTTGACATCAATCCTTGTGGCAACAAATGTTGACTGTGGACGGATATTTTCTTCAAATGCAAATGAAGTTTTGAATAGACCAAGCCCATATGTGATAATATCAACATTGTTAATGGAATCCACTAAAATACCTCAGAGTTTATACTTTATGATAATTCATTTAGTCCAAGATGGTCAAGAACACGAATTAATCAAAATATGTTAAGTTTCATGCCATTATTGTCTATACTTGAGGAGTTAGTTCAATTATAAGAGTTTAAACTTATAACTTCAATATACCGAGAACAAATGTCTTCGGAGATAGTTATAAATTTGACTATTAGTGTCACTTTGAATAGTAAAATTTCTCCTTTGTTTTTTTTTTTTTATGTTTTGAAAATGCCATTATTGTGAAACGCAAGGCCAACTTTGGGATGCCAAAAAATTATGTCAATCTATTGGCAGAATTAAAAAGTAAGAACTACCTACCACTACTAAATATTGTCTCAATCCAACGTGAGATTCTAAACAGTGGCTACAACCTTCAAGCAACGGACCACAGTGAAATTGGACCAATTTTCCCAAACATGCCTAGAAATGTATAACCAAATTCAATTTTTTTATCCTAAAATTCAATTGGATAAGTGTTTATCTGAGAGTACTAGATATTGCAACTGTTGCTGTACCAATATTTTGTGAAATAAAGTTAAGTATTAGATGAAGAACTAATTTAAAAAATTTTAAACTATCAACACAGTTCAAGTAACTTTTTTTTTGGTATTTTATAGTACCTTCAATAGGCACCTATTATAATTTATAAATAAAAAATTAAAAGGTTTTAAAATATTTTTTTTTCCTATACCTGACACGAGTTATTACACTAGTTACATACATTATTTAAGTAGTTGGACGCAATTGTCTATTTGGTCTAAAATATTTGACTTTAATATTTGATTAAAATAATCTTTTAATAAATTTTTATATAGAACTTTGTATTATTAATAGGGATGACAATTGGACTCATACCTTTGAGCACCTGCAAAAAATTACCACAACGGGTAAGATAAAAATCCATATTATTGGTACTAGTGTAGACACTGATAATTACCCGCAAAAATAAGCGGGTATGAGTACGAGTACGGGTGTCTTGGTACCCATCTTGCCCTATCCTGCACCTACATATCATATATATTATTTTATTTATATTATATATATTTATATTTTTTTTAATAGGAAAATATTATGAATTCAAACTAGGGGAATTGTCTCGTGTAATATCCATACAGATAAAATTATCTAAAAGAGGAAAAGACGAATTTCAAACAATTATATCAAAATCTGCATAATGAGTTCTTTGTGCGAGGAGCTCAACATAGTTATTAGCCTTGCGATCAATGAACACTACTTCAATTTACCAACGACATGAATGAATACGAGTCGTAACTTCTGCAAGAATTGGTTGTACATGTTGAATGGGGGTATAGCCACGATGCATAATTTCAACAACCACTTTGGATTTAGATTCAATAATAACTTGGTGAAAGTTCAATTGAATAGAAACTTTTTTAATTCCAGAGAGAATTATCCAAACATCAGTCATTAAAGCATTAGAAGAAGCGAGCTTTCTTGAAAATGCATGAAGAAATCTTCCTGAATGGTCACATATCACACCTGTATAGGCAGAGCTACCGTTACTAAGGTAATGGGACCCATCAGTAATAACTTTTATATACCTTAAGGGAGGCTTAGTCCAAGTTGTATGACATCTTAAGTTGTTGATGCCTCTTGAAGCCAGAGGCTGCTTTAGATATGAAACTATATTGTGGGTCTGGTTGTGAATTGAATTCCACATTTTATCCCCCATCTCCGAAGTTTGAGAGACTATAAACCTGTTTCAATCTTTCTACAGGGAAGCCACAACAACACTGAAGAAGGTCTTCGAATCCCAAGGAGTATTACCCACATCATTACTGGATACAATCCAACAGATTCCAATTCAACCATGCAAAGAGACCAAGGCTAAAGAATTTACTCCAATATTCCTCTTTAAGGGTTCTAGTACAAAGTCCGTTAGTGTCTTCACAATCTCCAAGGATATGCATAATAGTTTTTGGAGTATCGTCGCATCTACAACTTAGGATATCAGCGGCCATACATCGGCACACTATTTCTTCATTAGTAAGTAACTTACCATGTGCCATCTTCCAAAGAGTAGATTTGTTTCTAGCTAGCCCCTTCAAAATTCCACACTTTGGTAAAAAGGGATCATTCATGGCTTCATTTTGGGAATTTGTTCTCATTATTTCATATGATGATTTGATGAAAAATTGACCATTAGTGTTAGGTATCCATAATGGCATATCATCCAGGCCTAGAGTAGGAGGTTGCACAAGTTCAATAGGTTTCCTCATGTAGGAGAGAATATGATGAAGAATTATGTCCAGTTCCAACCCAAGTGAGAGCTATAACTTACCACAGTGTAGTTCAATTCCAATTTAAGAATAATATGATCAAACTGTTTCACTAGATTATCATAACCAGGGACCCATCGATCCTATCAAAATTTGGTAGTGTTTCCATCTTTAATTGTCCCAAAGATGTTATTACATACATTTGGCCACACTTTAACAAAAATATTCCATAACTATGATATATAATAATAATAATAATAATAATAATAATAATAAATTTCATAACAGATACTAATTGTTTTCTAAATTTTATATTGATTACATTCAAATAAATATGTGGTTAATCTATTAATTAATTTTCTTTTTTGTTTTATTTCAATTAATATCACTCAATCAAAGAAATATTTAAATAATTTAATATGGTTTTGGGTAATTTAAATACTTAAGTTTATTATTTTCATGATTTAATATTAATTTTTTTAAAATATTTTCTTAATTATGTTAAAATGATAGAGTCAAGATCATCTCTATTTTTTTCCCTATATTACTATAGTTTTGACGTGTTTTGGGGTATATAAAAAATTTTGGGCCTATCAAATATCACATTATTATATTTTATAGTATCTAACTATTGGTAATGATAAAAATAGAGAAGATGAAAAATGGAAAGGATCCTAACTCAATATGATATAGTATTTTGTGATTTAACAATTTATTTTAGTTCCAATGCGGGTAATAGGTACGACTATGGGTACTTAGGTACCCAAATGGTACAGATACATTGATTAAGATTGATACCCACACGAATATATAATCGGGCTAGGAATTAAGATTGATACCCACGCAGATACCTAATCGGGCTAGAAATTAAGATTGATACTTATACATGTATGAACCCAATTAAAGATATTTTTCAAATTGAGTATACGGAGATGAGTATTATAATCCTGTGTCCTAACGCCCTATTCATTATCATCCCTAATTACCAACATTCCTTTCTCATAAAAATTGAAGGTTAAGATTAAATATACATTAAGTCGCATAGATGATAACCTATTATTTCTTACACAACATTAGTCTTATCCCTTTTCAACATTTATTCTTTTTTTTATAAATAAATTTTAGAGTGAAGGAATGATATCTCAATTTAAAGTAAAAAGAACTTAAAATTCAAAGAACACTCAAAAAAATTTACATTAATCGTCCTCACAAGAGACTAGTCGAACATAAATCTACACTATAAAAATATAAAGCTTATGCTTTTACAACAACACCAATTCTTCAAAATAAATAAAAAGAGACTAAAAATATTACACTAGCACTACAAGAAAAAGTGTTATTACCTACGGCAGATTTTAGCTTTACCCACGGCAAGTCCGTAGGTAACCTGAAATTACCCACGGACACGGGTTCGTAGCTATTTCGCTCGTAGGTAAATATTTACCCACAGACAATCAGTAGGATATGGGTTCCTAAGGAATGTCTGTGGGTAATTTACTCACAGACTTTCCGTGGGTAAAATACCCACAGATTTTCCGTTGATAAATTACCCACAGATTTTTCGTGGGTAATATGAGTAACTGATTTTCATAAAATTACCCACAGATTTTTCGTAGGTAAATTATCATTTACTCGTAGAATATTCGTGGGTAATGAAATTATGATTTACATTCTATTACCCATAGATTTTCCTATTTCGTATGTTGTTGGGCAGTTCCAGAGACAGCATCATGGTGTTGTGCAATTCCTAGAGCATCTCCAAGGTCAAAAGTATTGTATATAGTTGATCTATTTCCGCGAAAAACTCAAGTTGACGCGCTGCCTACATCGAAAATGTTAGAAATGCCTTGAATTTGTTAAGAATGCTTAAGTGCAAACAAGAAAAATACACTAAATTTCATTGTTGTATAGAACATCAATATCATACCAAAAAGTATCCACTTAGCATCCTAACATATCGCTTTAAGGCCGGTCGGCTTGTGAAAAATCCGGTCCAATAAGCATTTGGGCCGTCAGCATACCTATAAGAAATCATCAAAATGTGTGTAAGTGGTTTAATAGATCATAAGCTGCATCACAAACAAAACAATAGCAGATCCTCATAGGAAGAAGTCGTCGGTTTTCAGTGGCCACGATTGGTTTGCAGCATTTTTGGCGTTGGTGTAAAGAGATGGAGTAGAATACAAGGCATTCACTCTACCATCCTGAACATTAAACATAAGGAAACATGTATTAGAACCCAACATGATACAAACCATGCCTAGGAGCGGACAACAATATCTTTAGATCACAGCCAGTAAGTCCTCATGCTGGAATCATCAACATCAACCTGTATGTATGTCAATACACATGTTATAAACTTTCTAACAAGTAACTGATAGATAAAGGCTAGCGAGATTGGATGATTGGCTTAGCCCCTCATTTCGATTAAAACAAATACCTGATCATCGTAACCTACCGGAATCTCAAATTCAGTCCCAGAAGCATCAGCAAAATCCTCCATAGTACTATCCTGTAATCCTCAAAAGTTAACATACTAATTCTCAAAAAATGTCCTAATACTAAACTTAGATGAAGCAAGAGACCTTCAGTTACCATTGAAAGAAAGGTTTTACCTTCAACCATTGACACCAAGTGAGGCAGCACAAAGGGCTAAAGAATCAGCTAAGGGAAATAGTTGGTGTTAAGAAGTTCATTGACCAGAAAACTTGGCCATATCTTTAGAATGATCTTCATCTAATGGCTAGCTATCTTAGGTATGATCTTAACACTGCCTTAGGTATTTCAAGGTGTCAGTTTTTATTGTTGTGTTGCAAATGTTCTTAAATTATGGACTTCCGGGCAGAACCCCAAGTACTTTGCTAGTTGGCCATACAGAGAAGGGTCTTAATAATCTAAGTCCTAAGGCACACAGGGAGCAACTTAACAAGTCAGATCACAATGTATATAGGCCTCCACACTTGCACAAATGGGACTGCTCAAATGTGAAGCCCAATAGAGCTACGTATTCTCAATGTATCTCTGATAATGAATCTTCTACTATCAATGTTACATCTTCAAATTCAGATTTTAGTGATGGAGATGGATCAGCTAAACAGAGTGCTAGAGGGCAGAACTCTAGGGTTAGAGTCTACTGCAAACAACACTTGACAGCAATTGCTACCAAGTCTCCCCTTGCAGTAGTTGGGACAAAGACTGTGTTGTTTAGAAGTAAGGACTTCACGGTGGATCAGGGTTTGGATTTTGTTGCAACCTTGAATTCTGCTAGGTTGCAACCTTGAATTCTACTACTTTGTTGGTTGACCAAACGAAATAGTATTCTGTTATGAGGCTCGATTCAGCGAGCACGATCTCCATTGCATATTTGAGCATAAAATACACAAATAATTGAACCTAATAAGAATATTGATAGTTAGTGTAGAAGATTGAACAACACTTGATATACCATTCTAATTGAGATGACAACAACTTCATAATATTCATAATGAACCAGGTTCAGAAGGCAAGAAGAATATGTAGAAAAGATTTTAAAATAAATGCATGAAATTATATAATAACAGGTTCCTTACCTTTACTGATGGAGTAAGCAACTTATATGCCAGCACAATAGAAGTAACAGGTTTGTGAGCTTCACTTATCTCAAAAACTTCTAGAGCATCATCTTTTTCATCTTCTTTTCCATCTTCATCTATCTCCTTTGCTTCTGAATTCATAAGTAATGGTTGTGTATGCTGCCTACTCTCTAATACCCCCTCACCTTCTCTAATCTAAAATAGAAAAGAACAATAAATAAAAGTGAAATCACATAACACAATGAGTACAAGGAGCCTTGCTTATATACCAGTTTCTCTTTGATAAGCCACAAGATTTCCCGCTTCCTTGAAAAAAATCGACAACCAAAGTAGATAAACAAGCCACGCCAGAGCCATTACCCAGCCAGGTAGTGTGTCTAGGTTCATGGTGAGCATGTAAATCCTAAAATCAGTCTATAACAAACAAGCAATAGTTGGACCACAAGCCATCCCAAGAGCACTTGCACTAACAAAACCTGCTGATGCCTGCATCCGAAGTTTCAACGGCACACATTCACTGATATAATGCCTATTAACAGCCCTTGCGGAGCCTAACCTGAAATATCGATTCATGACTATATCAATGAGTTCAAGTTAACAAAAGCAATTCCCTTCCAAAACAATGATGACATATACTATGTCATCATTGGTTACATATTTTACAAATTTGACTGTTAGATTTAAAGTTCATATCATATGAATTATTTATGTAAATTTTTACTTAAATCTAAAATCATTTGATATGTCATCAAGAAGTATCAAGATTGACGATATTTAATAAAAGCGCTTAAGAAGTTAATCTTTATACATTTCAACATATAAAATGATTTCATATTTACTTAAAAATTTACGGAGATAACCTATAAACTTTCAGAGTGGTAAGTGTAACTTTACTTACCCACAGAAAAGGCGACCCATTAAAAGAACAGCTACTGAGTTGAGATCATACGCCAATGCATACATGGTGTTTCCAATTAGAAGAACAACGCTACTGAATATGAGTGGTCTTAGATACGATCGGTTCGACCACGCGCTGAAATAAACAGAAGCAAAAACCTGAGCAACCGCCATTGAACCAATGACCACACCACACACACTTGCAGCAGCTCCAAGGTTCAATGAGTAGTTGTATGCCGTTGGTACAATGATGTAAGTATTGACCATGTCCAAAAATGTGCTTGCCAAGTTCAAAAGAAGTGACATAAAATGATAACTTTCATCAGAAGTGTTTTCTTTAGATGGAGATGGTGGCTCCTCTTGCATGATAAATGCATGTCTTCCCAAAAACTAAAGGAAATTTGTTGAGTTGGATAATCTAACTGCTGCTACTCTGATTGAACCAAGAATAGGATCCTTCAAGACAAGTTAGAAGGAGATTCTCATCAAGTGTTGGAACAATACCTTAGATGTTACTTATGATTAAACCATAACTTCAAAAAGTAAAAGCTAAGCCGCAATTATACCTAAAAAATATATGATTGGTTAGGTTCACATTCATTATATTGTGTTTGATGAGCCCTAAACTATCGCTCTTTCTCCTATTTGGTCCTTGAGATTGTAATTATAAAAATATAATAATATTCCCTGAACTATTATTAATCCATCAAGTCTATTAAACACTTCAATGTTCTTAAACTATAATGTAAGCAAAGGATCAAGAACTAACTTGATGAGCATAAGAAGGTTGATCATATATAGAAATGTAGCTTCCTTGACACTTTTGTAAATCATGAAGGTCTGCAAGATTATGAGACAAAACTCCCACAACAGCACCTATTCCCTGCAAAGAAACTATTATATGATATTTCTTCAAACAAACAAAGTGATTAAGTGAATATAAAAGGAAGCTAATACAAAATATACTACCTTACATTTTGTAAATTAAGTAGGATATACATAATATATGAGCTTCAAATGGCTTGAATATTATTTTTTTTTAAAATGTGATATCAAGGTTTAGAAAAATTACCACATGCCTTAGAACCTGTCTTAGCTGAGAATAAGGATGATTTGCACGAGTCTTGACATAATAGTATGTGAATTTATATCTGAACCGCTTATCAAACTTCTTCAAGATCTTTCTCAAACTAGTAGCATTCATTTCCACAAAATTAAGAAGCCTTAACAAATCTCTTCCAACTTCTCTATAAGATTCTTGGAGGTCAGATATCTTTGAACTATCTGGATGTTGTAGAAGCTTTTGGTGATCTAGTCCAATATTAGACAGCCTTTGCGCAAGTACTCCTTGTCGTTCGAGCAGAAATAAAACAATCTTTTCTATCTGAAATTCAAGAGCAAGGAAAGAAGACTTAAAATAAATTGACTTATATAAAATATGGTTGATAAAACATTTAAGCATAAATTCTTTAAAATTTTGAGTCAGATTTTGTTAGCACACATGCTCTCTGGCTCCTATCTCACATTCTTGTAGAATAAGTATCCTAAAAAAGAGTTAAAGCATGTGTTACCTAAATTAAAACAAACAATTCTGACTTTGGTACAAGTTTCAAAAGAGAAAAGCATGAATTTAAGAACATTCACAAATCAATATTTCAACAATAGTTTTCATCTATGCCAGAAAAAAAGAAATTGAATGAGAGAATAACATTAAATTAAATTGAAAAGTTCTATTAAAAAGGCATAGGGCCAATAGAAATTCAAGTATGAAATTATGAAATTCAAATTCTCAATGAACATTCCAAAAGAAAGCAAAGAAATTATAGAAGAAAATGAACAGAATAGTCATGTAATACAAATATACAATAAAATAATCAGAATAATCATGATATGGCTGCTGCCAAAGGCATTTCCACACCACAATCAGAATAATCAGAATAATCACAACACAAAAACCCTAAATCAGAACAAAGCTCACAAAGCTTCAAAACCAAAAGATGAAGCAGAAGCTGAACAAAGCAATGTCTTCGTAGATCAGAATAATCAGAATAATCACAACACAAAAACCATAAATTAGAACAAAGCTCACAGTAGATCACATTCTAACAAATATAAAATCAAAGCAATGGAAACTAACCTAATCGAACGGCGCTGAAGAGAAGATCGAAAACGGGGCTGAAGACGTTGCGAGAACGGCGCTGAAACTTGTACGCGAGAGTTACGATGACGGCAAAGTTGTGTCGATATCGGCGAGGTGTAACGGTAGGTAAGGTTGAGGTTTGGTGGCGGCCAAGGTAAGCTTGAGGTTGAGGTTAGGTAGGTAAGGTTGAGGTCGAATTCTTCTGATTATGTTTGTTTTTTTACATTTTATCTGTTTTAAATAAATAAACAATTTTAAAAAAAATTACATATTAAATTTATCCATGGACATTATCCACGGCCAATCCATGGAAACAAAAATTAAGAATTTTTTTTGAAAAATTCAATTCGGTTGCATTTTTTTTAACATTACCCACGGATTATTTTTAACATTACCCACGGACTAACCGTGGTAATGTGTTAAAAAAAATTTTCAAAATAATGAATTTACTTATGATTTTTCCGTGGGTAATTAATAATTTACCCACAGACTAAGGGCCGTAGGTAATTTTCCGTAGGTATACAAGTTTTTTCTTGTAGTGTATGTAGTAGTATAAAATTATTTATATTGACAACCGATCATAATATTCCAATTCATGAAATATATCATATATGTGTAATTTTTCTTTTCAATTTTTTATTTATTGTCAACGTGTGATTAGTTATCATGGTAAAATAACATTCCAATGGTGAATCACCTTTAATGTCAAATAAAAAACCCTATTCTATATCAAATTAATCTTCAAGAAAAAGATTATGTGCTAATTTCCTCTTGTTTCGCTTGTGCCCAGACGTTTATAAAACAAACTTGTCGCAATCGGAAAAGACAAGGGCGAGACGTGCGAGATAGATGCTTAACAAAATGATTTAACGTTGTTTTTGTTACATGAGAGCGAGAGAGAGAAAAAGGAAAACAAAACAAGTGTAACAATGATATGACATGCAATTGTCCTTCCTCAAAAATAAATTCAATTGTTAACAAATAAAAAAACATGGAAAAAGGATATTTAAGGTATAGTTCAACCCATAAAAATCAATATTATTAAATTGAATACTACATTTTGAGTTTAAATTTGAGATCTCTTAGTTAATTTTAAGTGATATTTACCACTTTATTTATAAATCTAAAAAAAATGTAAAAAGCATGATAATTAATATAATATAAATCACACTCCTTTCCGTTTTAATTATAAGAAACTTTATAAAACAAAAATTTAATCAATGAAAAATTTATAACTATTAATAAATATGTATTGCTTAATTTACTTTTAAATTTTTTAAAACTAATTTAATTAGCATTAAGCATATATTAGAAATTTGGATTTGCTGTAGTGCCATTAGTACATCTAGATTGTCCGACTAAGATTAAATAAATTATATTTTAATGTTAAATTTTAATTATTTTTAAATTAAAAATTCGAGTTTAAATTTTGAATTTTCTAATTTTGATTAAACAATTTAAATAAATCTGAGTTCAGTACAGTTAAATGTTGTTGACTACGATCTATGTGAATCTTATTATTAATTAATATATTTAATGATTCACAATTTTCCAAAGAAGTATATGTATGTGTAAGTAATAATGCAGAATTTGAGAGTGAAATTTGGAGAAAAAACATGAATGAATAAATGTAGTGATACAAGAGCACAGTTATATACGTGCTCAAACTAAGACCTGATATTAACAAAATGTAAAGCCACGTCACCAACAGACAAAACTGAAATTCTAACCATCTAAATAATTGTAACTAAAAGCTAATAGTAAAGTAAATAAGTTATAAAATTAGTTTTTGCTATTTTCATCAAAATGTTCAATACCCCTAACAAGTTGGACGGTGGAAGATGTCCACCATGCCAAAATTGACAATAAGAGTGTAAAATGCATCACGTCATGAAACTTTAGTAAAAGTGTTTGTATCCTCACAATGAGGGTCGACAATCAACTTGTTTAATCAAAATATTGGCATAAGACCCCTAATTAGATACGACCTCAAATTTCTTTTACAGTATACTTTGGCATTTGAAAAATTATATTGATATCCTTAATTTTTTACGTTGAACACTCTAAAATTTTATACCTTATGCCTAGAATAAATACTTGGTTTTTCCACTACTGTGAGTATGTGGCAGCTGCTGCATCCTACTAGGCACCACTATCCACCATCAAATGTTAGAATCTTGAATCTTGAATAATGATTATGATAAGCTTATGCCTTTTAGAATTTCTAAGTTATATCTATATTCTCCAATTACTGATATACTCTGAAATATTTATGTAAGTCTATTTGTGTAATAAGTCTGACAAATTAACTCCTTTGGTCTGATGACAAAAAGGGGGAGAATAGTTTTTTAGAACAATTTTAAACAACCTCAGTTCGTTTTTTTTAAACCTTCAAACAGAGCGAGTTCTTTTAAAAGTCATAACATTACTCTAAACGATATCACTAGAGGATATCAACAGAGGAAGCAAACAGATCATATGAAAGGAAACAATCAGAAGCAAACATATCAGAGGAGAGGAAACAATCAGAAGCAAATAGATCAGAGGAAATGAAACAATCAAAAGCAAACAGATCAGAGGAAAGGAAACAATTATAACCAAACAGATCAGAGGATATGAAACAATTAGAAGCAAATAGATCAGAGGAAAGGAAAAAATCATCAGCAAATATATCAAAGCAAAGGAAACAATTAGAAGCAAACAGATCAGAGGAAAGGAAACAATCACAAGCTAACAGATTAGAGGATATGAAACAATCAGAAGCAAACAGATAAAAGGAAAGGAAACAATCAGAAGCAAATAGATCAAAGGAAAGGAATAACATGTGCCCATCGATGTGTTGCGCATCAGAGGAAGCGAGTAAATTAAGAGTAAATGGAATAAAAGGACGAATTAGAGAAAAGAAACAACACGCACCCTTCGTTGTGTTGCGCATCAAAGGAAGTAAGTGGATTAAGAGGAAATGAAATAAAAGGATGAATCAAAGGAAAGGAACAACATGCACCCTTCATTGTGTTGCACATAAGAGGAAGCAAGCAGATTAAGAGGAAATGGAATAAAAGGATGAATCAGAAGAAAGGAACAACACGTGCTTTTCGCAGTCACCGAAGGAGATGCCTCTAAGTAACAGAGTCTAAGGATCTGACTCTAATAATCTGCCTCTGAGGTTTTGCCTAATAAAGATAAGAGCCTGAAGTCAAGTAAAACCTGTTCCAAAAATCTACCTCCAACAAAGCAATAGAGGAAAGCGTCTGGCTCTGATATACAATGATGACTCTGCCTCTACTAAGTTGCCTCTAGCTAGTAATTCAACCCCAGGAGATGATTGGATCTAACTCTAAACTTTACACTACTTCTAACTCTAATTATTAGACTCTGCCACCAACAAAAGCAAGCGTCTGACATCTGAGGGCAAAGCCCAATTTCCACATATAATAGTAAAGGGTCACCGACCGAAATTAACAAATAAGCACATAGCATTTATATCACAGAACAAATACACCCATGGTATAACATATGACAATGATGAAAATTAAGGATGCTCATTTGAAATTTCATGATATGTATACTTTTTCAAAAAAGCAACCTATTAATATGAAAAATATGTGGTAAGTACAGCCAACACTTCAGCAATCACAATCATTTATCAGAAATTCAGATTTCATAAAGTACTCACACACATCAATTTCCAACCATCATCATATACCCAAATCGTGACCCACCGGTCAATCCCCCGATGCAATATGTATATGCTCATGTATACAATTTCTTAGAATTACCAAGGTGCAGTCGCTCAACAGATCAGCATTCGTGCAGTCGCTTAACAGAACAGCACGTTATACATATACCAACATATAGTCGCTCAATAAACCAGTACCAGTGCAGTCGCTCAACAGACCAGCACTCGTGCAATCGCTCAACAGACCAGCACGTTTCACGTATGTTAGGCTCTCACAGGCCAGAACATACAGAAGTTAAATCCTCGCACGGATAGAATGGACCGTCTAATACACGCGGAACCACTCCGTAGCCCGAGTAGAATAGACCGTCTAATACACGCGGAACTACTCTGACCCCGGATAGAACAGACCGTCTAATACATGCGGAACTATTCTATAACCCATGGTTACTACTTAACTTCGCGGCCCATCACGATCACCGCATCAACTCTATGGCCCATCGCGGTCACCACCTGACTATGCATTGCATGAATATGCAGTGTTTTCTCTTCACTGAAACGTTGTGCATTATCAAGAAAATTCAACCTTTTCATCATTTTTCAAAACATCTCAACACAATCAATATCATCATCATCACAACCATGATTAAACAGTCAAACAATTATTATCACTTTACATCATCTCAAAATTCCATGCTTAATTATCATAAGTCTTTTCCCCAAGTCTTAAAATTCACATAACAGTGTTTAAAAATGAGATTTCTGGAAAATACGAATCTGTATTCGAATACAACTTCTCTGTATTCGAATACAGAAGCCAAAAACAGTGCAGAATTACACTCTGTATTCGAATATAGCCTTTTTGTATTCGAATACAGAGGCTGTCACAGTGTAAAAATCAGTATCTTTCACTATATCAGTAGAGTCTCAAAAACTTCATCACCCTTATTTCAAACTGTCACAAAAATTCTATTTTAATTTATCACAAAGCTTCCCAAATGATCCCCAACCCTTTAGGTTTATAAAACAATGTTCAAAACTCTGGATTTTTGAAAAACACGAATCTGTATTCGAATACGACCCCCTTGTATTCGAATACAGAAGCTAAAACTGTAACTTCAACATTCTGTATTCGAATACAGCATGCCTGTAGTCGAATACAGAAGCCAAAAACAGTGTAAAGTCAGCATTTTCCCACCATCATTGAAGTTTTTATTAAACTCATCATCTCTTCTTCAAAACTATTCAAAAACTTCATTTTAAATTGTTTCAAACCTTCCCCAACACTTTAAAGTTCACATGGCAGTGCTTAAAACTTGATTTTCTGGAAAACCAGAATCTGTATTCGAATACAGCTTCCTTGTATTCGAATACAGAATCTAAAAATTGAGTTTCTGGAAAAACCCGAATCTGTATTCGAATACAGCTCCCTTGTATTCGAATACATAAGCAAAATTTGTGGAAGTCAGCATCCTGTATTTGAATACGAGACTGTCGTAGTCGAATACAGATGCGAATACAGTGTTAAAATCTCACTTTTGTATTCGAATATGACAGAGTCGTAGTCGAATACAAATGCTAAGTCAGAAGCAAAAATCTTTCCTATGTATTCGAATACAGGGGCCCGTATTCGAATACAAGTTTGAAAACATTGAGTAAAACAGAAGCTTGGCAGGTTGTATTCGAATACACTCATGTTGTATTCGAATACACCTTCGAATTCAGTGAACTTTTCCTGAAACTTCAACACATTTCAAACTGTTTCTTTTGAAAAATCAACAAAACATCAAAACAGATTCAACACTTTTCCAAAAAAACATTTTCATCATTTAAAATCCCTTTTCTTTTGAAGACATCAGCAACACCAGATTTTCATCAACAGAACAGAACCAAGATCATCAACACCAAAATCAACATCACAGTTTTGCTTAAATCCCCCAAACAGAATATCAACTCAAAACAGAACATGCATTTCCAAATGTTTACATTTTTTAGCATTCTCAAAGCTACATGCAGAGTATTTCTAGCATTCTTACACAACCAATCACAACATGCAAAGCATTTTCAGCTTTCTCACACAAGCAGAACAACATTCATACATTCAGCCAAACAGCAACCATCACATGGCAGTAAGATACCAACGTAATGCATTTTCGCATTTTATAACAATATTCAAAAACAGTTTTATGAATATGCTTTTTAATCATCTTCAAAATAACATGCAATTCATTTTTCAACTTTCCCACATAAACAAAACAACATTGGAATAACCACCCAAAACAGCATATCTCAGATTTTTAAAACCTCAACAGAATGCATTTTCTTTCATCTTTCAAAAATGTCATGTAAAACAGTTTCTTTTTCAAAACAGAAACTCAAATATGATCACACCTCAAACATACATTTACAGTCCTAAAATGCAACTAGAAAGTGGAAGGTGCCCTTACCCTTGTTGCGTTTCTGCTTCTGCTCACGTTTCTGTTTTCGTTCCCATTTACGCGTCAAAAATCGGTGAAACTTCCGTCTGTTTTTGCTGCTACGAGACTGGGTTCTCTAGCTCCGGAATGATGAGGGGAACAACTTTTGTACTGGGGGTTTTCTGGTTTGGTGCTTGGATTTTCAAGTAATGACACTTTTGAGGAACTCCCTCTTTTCTTTCTTCTTCTTAACGTGCTAGAATCAGAAAAACAGAATGGGAGGGAAGGGGTACTGTTACATGCAGTATGGGCAGTGAGGGAGGAGGAATGGTGTTCTGATTTTACCATCCTTCTCACTCCTATATATAGGCTTGTGTGGGTGCCACCTCACCCGACACTTGTCTGATCCTCAGCACTTAACCAATCTCGTCGCAATTAGCCGCTATTCCCTTAATTAACTGTCCGTTAATTTAATTACTCGTAATTAAATTTATTTATTCTTGATCCAATAATCTTAATTTATCTTCCAAAATAAATATTTATATATATATATATATATTCACTCAAAACATACATATATTAAATATTTTACAAATATCCCCAAAATACACTTAATATTAATTCCATAATTTTAATTTAAAAATTAAGGGTCTTACATTACTACCCCCCTGAAATTAGTTTCGTCCTCGAAACTACATGTCACTGAACAACTGGGGATATTGTTCCCTCATCTTACTCTCCAGTTCCCAAGTCGCGTCTCCAGTAGTCGGATTCCAAGTCACTTTGACTAGTGGGACTTCCTTGTTCCTCAACTGTTTAATCTTCCTGTCTTCAATCCTTACAGGGAATACTTCAAATGACAGGTTATCCTTCAGCTGAATTATATCTGGTTCGATCACATGTGACGGGTCTGCAATGTATTTCCTTAACTGCGACACATGAAATACGTCGGGAATATTGGACAGTATAGGAGGCAAAGCGATCCGATAAGCCAATGGTCCAATACGTGCAGTGACCTGGTATGGTCCAATAAATTTCGGAGTCAACTTTCTTGACTTAATAGCTCTGCCAATTCCCGTTGTAGGCGTGACCCTTCGAAATACATGCTCACCCTGTTCGAATTCCAGAGGTCTGCGACGTGGGTCCGCATAACTCTTCTGACGATCTCGTGAAATCTTCATTTTCTCTTGTATCCTCTTGTTGTCTGGCCATTATCATTGAAGATACTGACACACTTTTCCGACTCAATGCATCAGCCACCACATTGGCTTTTCCAGGGTGGTACTGCAATGAAAAGTCAAAATCCTTCAGAGTCTCCATCCATCTCCTCTGACGCATGTTCAATTCCTTCTGATCGAACAGGTACTTCAAGCTTTTATGGTCACTGAACACCGTGAACGTGCATCCATATAAGTAGTGCCTCCAGAACTTTAATGCAAACACTACTGCAGCAAGCTCTAAATCATGAGTATGGTAGTTTTGTTCGTGAGTGTTCAATTGCCTTGAGGCGTAGGCTACAGCTTTCTTGTGTTGCATCAAAACACATCCCAACCCTTGGTGAGATGCATCACAGTAGACTTCATATGGTTCCTCTGGCTGTGGCAAGACCAACACTGGTGAGGTTGTCAACTTTTCCTTAAGCAACTGAAAACTTTCCTCACACTTCTCCGTCCATGCAAACGGCTGATTCTTTCTGGTAACTTGTCTCAAAGGAGCTACAATCTTAGCAAATCCTTCAATAAATCTCCTGTAGTATCCTGCTAGTCCGACAAAACTTCGTATGTCTGTGATAGTCTGGGGCTGTTTCCAGGCAAGAATTGTCTCAATCTTTGCCGGACCGACATCGATTCCTTCTTTTGTTATCACATGTCCCAAGAAGTTCACTTTCTCTAGCCAAAACTCACCCTTCGACAAATTGGCATACAGTTGCTTCTCGCGTAAGACTTCAAGAACTTGGCGTAGGTGCTCTTCATGTTCTTCTTCATCCTTTGAATAAATCAAAATATCATCGATGAATACCACCACGAATTTATCCAGGAATGGGCTAAAGATCCTATTCATATAATCCATAAATATTGCTGGTGCATTCGTAACTCCAAAAGGCATCACAAGATATTCATAGTGTCCGTAACGAGTCCTGAAAGCAGTCTTCTGAATATCTCCTTCTCTTACTCAAATCTGATGATATCCTGACTTCAAATCGATCTTTGAAAACACCGCTGCTCCCCTCAATTGATCCATCAAATCTGTAAGAACAGAGTTGCACCTAAGAGGGGGGGTGAATTAGGTGTTGGACAATTTTTCTGTTTTAGAGATCAGAAGATTGTTAAAGGACTGTTTTAACTTTGTTTCAAATATTTGCTGTGTTTGTAAATGAAAGCAGTAAATGGCAGAAGATAAAAACACACAGAAGATTTATCCTGGTTCCCCTTACAACCAAGGGTACGTCCAGTCCTCTTGCACACCACAAGAGATTTTCCACTTTGTATGAATATGTTACAAGTCTAACCCTAAGACTAAGTTACAGATTCACAAACACTTAACAGAAGATAGTACACCACTATTTTTGTTAACACAACTTAAAGAATCTACACTAAATCCTTCAAGTGATACAATGATTTTGTAATGATGTTCTTGACTAAGAACAAGGTTATAATACTGAGTATTTGATACTTAATCAATCACACTTCCAAGTACAACTGAGAACCTTTCTTAATGATATGAAAATGAAAAGCAAGTACTTGAAAATATGAAAGTTAAGTTTTGAAGTGTTTGATGTTTTAGAAAATTGATTCTAAAAAGTCAGTTGAAAGTTGTTAAAGGAAATCTGAAACGTTTGAAGTATTTATACTTCATAGGTAACACTTCAGATCAATGGCAAAGGTTCCCAAAACGTTTTTAATGAACATGTGCAATGTTTCAAAACTGAAAAGTTGCATTGTTTCGAAGTTGTATTCGAATACAGTCTCAGTGCATTCGAATACACCTCTAAAACGTTCTGATTATATTTGAAATTTGAACTATGTAGTCGACTACGAGATCGTGTAGTCGAATACAGATTCGGGATTTTTTTTTTTTGCCACTGACTTGAGTTGTATTCGATTACACAAGGTTGTAGTCGAATACAGATGTTTAAAAATAGCGACAGACTTAAGTTGTATTCGATTACAGAATGTTGTAGTCGAATACAGATTCGAGTTTTTGCCACTAACTTGCAATCTGTATTCGACTACGATATTTCGTATTCGAATACATAAATTTAGTTTTAGCTTCTGACTTGGAGTCTGTATTCGACTATGATACCTCGCATTCGAATACAGATTTCCAGTTTTGTAAAAACTTTATTTTCAACATGTTTAAGTCATTAATTATTTTCATAAAAACATTTTAATGCATATGCTCAGAAGGTTCTCATAATATTGTACTTTTAAACTGTGTTTTGATTTAATATCAAAATACTTTTACCTTAATATAAATGAAAAAATAAGTTGCTTAATAATCCTTCTTCTTTTTGATCAAGGATCTTGTTGTCTTCATCAAAAATGTAAGTCTTTAAATTTCATTCTCCCCCTTTTTGATGATGACAAAAATCTTGTTGCTTGGATTTCAAAACGTCTTGATTTCTCCCCCTAGATGTGTGCTTACTCCCCCTTGATAAATGTGTTTGCTTCTTAAGTGTTGGAGGAACTGTTTCTGCTTCTTAAGTGTTAAAGCAGTCTTCTGAATATCTCCTTCTCTTACTCAAATCTGATGATATCCTGACTTCAAATCGATCTTTAAAAACACCGCTGCTCCCCTCAATTGATCCATCAAATCATCGATGCGTGGTAAAGGGTAACGATTCTTAATAGTCACCTTGTTAAGTTGCCGATAATCCACACATAAGCGTGAACTTTCATCCTTCTTCTTAACCAACAACACCGGAGCTCCCCACGGCGACACACTTGGTCTGATAAATCCTTTCTCCAATAAACCTTCAATTTGACCCTTAAGCTCGCTTAATTCCAATGGCGACATCCAGTACGGAGCAATTGAAATAGGTCTAGTTCCTGGGTGTAAATCAATGAAGAACTCCACATCTCTTACCGGGGGTAATCCTGGAATTTCTGTTGGAAATACGTCCGGATATTCTTTGACTAACACCACATCTTCTATGTTCACATCCATCTTGGTCTCCACGTTAGCCAATGATAAAAATTCCTGAGTTCCTTCTCTTAGTGATAGTTCGAGTTTGTTAGCAGCCAAATACCGAACGACTCCAGGTTCGGGGAAAAGAACTAATTTTTGAGCGCAATCCAAGACTACGTAATTATATGTCATCCAATCCATGCCGAGAATAATCTCGAGTGATTGTAGGGGTAGACAGATTAAATTAACCAAGAAATCTCTATTCTGAATCATTACAGTACAGTGTAAACATGCAGAGTCAAAGTCAAAGTCTTAGCAGGTGTGGAAACAACCAAATCAAAAGGCAAAGCAGACACAACCAACTTCAAACGATTCACACAGTCCATAGCAATGAAAGAATGGGTTGCCCCCGAGTCAAAAAGTACATTTAGTGTGTTACCTGCAATCTCGCAATCTTGCTGGACTAAATTAGGGGCTTGACTCCTAGCTTCAGCTCCCATGTGATAAACGCGGCCTCTAGCAGTAGGACGAGTAGCCCTAGTCGCATTCACAGCCGGTTCTACTTTTGGAGCCTTGCAATCCCTAGCAAAATGTCCTGCCTTCTGGCAATTGTAGCATGAAGGACTCATAGTGGTACAAGCAGTAGCATAATGTCCCTCTTTTCCACATCGGAAACATCAAACCCCTTGTCCTAATTGTTGTCCAAAAGTCTGGTTCTCCGGGCGATTCTGGCCCCTGTTGTTGTTCTGGGGTCGGTTGTACGGCTTAGCAACTTGCTTCCCTCTATTGTTCTGATTGTGCATCCGACTAGGCCCTCCAAAATTAAAGTTCCCTCCTCTGTTGGCCCTCTTGTTTTTCATCTCTTCAACCTCTCTACACTTTTCCACTAACACTTGGAAACGTTGAATTCCCAGAGGTAAGACCGAGTCTTGAATCTCATACTTCAGTCCATTTTGAAAGCGATGACACATAAACTGTTTATCAACTTCTTCCCGGAAGAATCTGAAATGTCTTGACAGGGATTCAAACTTAGCCGCATATTCCCCCATTGTCATGTTTCCCTGGTGCAATTTCAGAAAATCGTCACCCAACTTGGTCCTAGTGCTTATTGGGAAGTATTTGTCCAAAAACTTCTTTTTGAACGACTCCCAGTTCACTTCCTCTTGAGCTGACCCCATCACTAGTCTTGTATTTCTCCACCAATACTCTGCATCCCCTATCAGCAGATACGTGGCATAGTTGACCTTCACCGCTGCTCGGCAATTAATCATTTCGAATATCTTCTCCATCTCTTGGATCCATTGGTCCGATCTTTCTGGACCCTCATCACCCTTGAACTTGGGAGGATTATGACGATGAAAATCCTCTAGTCCCCTAGATTCAGCAGCGCGAATCTCTCTTTCCCTCTTCTCCAGATCTCGTTGAGTCTTTGCAGCCGTCTGTGCAGCAACAGGCGCAGCCATATTATTCATCGCCTCAGCCATTCTATCTTCCCGGCTGACATTGGCTCTTGTGGTGTCATCTCATCGTGGAGGCATTGTTTCCTACAAAACCATCATCACTTCAGTCACACCACAACTTACACAAGACTTGACACTTTAACTACTTGCTCCTATGCATGATCAGCTAATAACTCAAAACAAATAATTAAATCAGAGCTTTATCCCAAAACTTTAACCAAATGCCCTGATACCACAATTGTAACACCCCGAGTTTAAAACACAGCGCGAGTGTATTTTTTATTTTTTTTTAAATGATTAATTAAAATGATTTTCTGATTTATTACTTCAAAGGAATTGAAATAAAATTTCCTTTAATTCATTTCACAAAATAGTAAGTCGTAGATTAATCGATGAATGTAATAAAATAATTTCATCGTAATATCACTAAGTACTTAATTCTGGAAATTTACTAATAAGCATTAAGACATTTTCAAAAGATAACAATGTCATATCATTCCAAAAGAAAATATCAGAGTGCATAGTTTAGCGGAAAAGTAGTACAATAATTTCCAAAATAAACAAATTACATTTCCAGCTCAAATCCTATACATCAAGTCTAACTGATCATGCACTAAAGCTACAGTAGCACGGATTTCCTCTGCATCCCAAACAAGTCTTGTGACACCCTAAATCCCAAACAACATATAAAATAATTTATACTAGATTTTTTTTTATTTAATTCGCAGCGGATAAAGAAAATATGTTTTCAAGAAAATAAGAATTTTTATAACTAATTTATGATATCACGTTCCTCTAAATACACACGTAAAAATTTAACTTTATTCCTTAATTAAAACAATGCAATCTCAATGAACTTGACTTAACTATAATTTCTTGATTTAATTCCAAAAACTTACTAGTACTTATAAGGTTTTCATACAAAAGATCTTTTCTAATTAAACAAGTGAAAGTGAAATATAAATTACAACCCTTAATTCCCGGTATCACCTATCAGAGCGGAGTTTCTCCCAAATTTGAACTTCAAGACTCATTAACCTGTAATAACTGCGATTTCGCAAACGCAGGGCCAAGCCAGACGAACACAAACAACGAAGGAGGTGAGTTTTGAAATCATGTTTATAGTATAATATAAGTAAGAAGAACACGCAATCAATCATAATAAACCGTATCATTATACAAACATTCTTCAAGAAGAGAAACATCACATTATAAAGTCAAAATCACTAACGAGAAACCAATATATTTCACTATAAAATCAAATCATCTAAAAGAAATTATTATCGCGCACGGTATATATTAATCACAACAAAACAATCACAAGAAGATGCAATGCTATGCATGAGCTTAGACTCTACTTCACAATGTGGTACCATTCTAACTCTGAAGTACTTGGTTAGGAGACTTGATACTATGCCACCATCCCGGTGGGCGGACAATTCAAATTGGCCCTATCCTCATAGATCCGCTCAACTCAACATGAGACACATATACGCGACAGTCGAGGTAAACGCGTGTTGCATGGTAGCTCCCGACATTTGGAGTGCTACCTACAAGTCACCTAGGAATTCCCCACCCGAATACCTCCAAGGTCTAACAATCTTGCCTTAAGGCTCAATAGTAGACCGCCACGATCAGGCTCAATTCAATTGTACTTCCCCGGAATCACTAGGCTTGTCAGGCCCTACCTATATGATGACAAAATAATCATCACTTCACAAATTCTCAATATTTATTTTCTCCCCTCGTTGGCCTATGATACTCCATTAAGACCATCATCTCAAACACAAATTGGAATCATCACTATTTCATCAATTATGATGTTACTTCAGTATCTTCATCACAAGTTTATAATATCACTATCATTAATCATACATCATCATCATCACATAAACTCATCACAATGTATCCATCTTTTATTATCATATCACAAAACTCCTCTAATCAAACATACATAAAATTAATTCGACATCTAATATCACAATAATATCAAATATCACACATTTAACGAAAATAAATCAAACATCACGATAATATCAAATACCACACATTTAATAAAATTAATTCAATCAACACTTTATAAATATTTTTATTCCAAATTTTAATCTCACAATTTCCATATTTTCACATTAATCAATTTATCACTCAAAGGGCTACTGCCGTACGTAGCAAGCCCCGGATGAATCGTTGGGAAATACGGTTTTCCCGTTCATCTCACAATATATTATACTCATGAATTTAAACGCTCTCTCACCCCTTATCTTAGTCAGACGTTTTCTGTAATAACAGAAATCAATGGAAGTTTTCATCCGCAACCGTAGATCGACGACGTACAGCGAGCGAATCCAAATAAACGGCGAATTCACAAAATCTCTGTGACGTCACTGATAAATTATGCAGAGCATAAAAATCAATGTTAAATAATTAATAATAATTTTTGGAGCAAAAATAGAGTCAAAACGACGAGAAAAAAACTGCAGAAAAAGTCTCACCGACTCGTCGGAGCGCCGGAAGGGTCCGACGTCAACTTCACCGAAAAATGCAAATGAGTAGTGCTTCTTGAAGGTTTCGACGAGAGGAATCCAAAAACGATGTCATTTTTTTGATACGACAAACGTGTTGATCGGAATTGGCCAAAAACAGCTCGCCCAAGAAAAATAGCGCAGCTGTTTCTGATGAAACGGAGCCACGATTGATAAAATTGATGCCAAAAATGGATTCAGTGGCCGATTTTGTGTGGGATAGAAGTTGGGATCGATTCAAATGGCAAGGAATTGATGGGATGAATTTGAGAGGAAGAGGATGTTATGCGTATTTTTTTTTTATCTAGGCGGCTGCTTCCGTTCTTTTCTCTACTTTTTTTTTTCAATCATTTTTTTTGTAGTTATTATGATTTAATTAGGTTTACTTTTGAATACCATAACCCATAAAACACATTTTAATGATTCATTTCTTTTATTATTATTATTATTATTATTTTTTTAAATAAAATCAACAATTATCAAAACTAATTTTTATTAATATTGTTTTTAAAACACAATTTAATTAATAAAAATTACTACTATTTTAAAACTAATAGTATATAAGATAAAGTAATTAATCTTTTATAATATATTAATAATCAAAACTCTCATTCAAATTAATCTCTAAAATTATACTTATTTTTCCAAATACTCACATTAACTTACTATCATCGTTAAAAAAATATTTAAAATTATAAAATAAATAAATATAATATCAATACTTTATATTAATTAATGAATCAAAATAAATATATATAAAATCACAATGTCATAACAAGTATATAAAAATCAAGAAAATCAAATACAATATTACCACTATCTCAAGATAATTATTTATTAAATATATAACTTAAAATAGAAAATAGTTATAAATAATTGAAATATAACTACTTGCACACTTAACATCAGTCAAACGCATTGTAAAATATCACATTAATTATGTACGGGCATATACACATAAAATCGCTTAAAATCTTATTCTTTAAAATATTACACTAAAATACTATTTAGAAAATATATAAAATAATAAAATATAATATTTGTTATTTATATTACTCATTTAGTCCAATATGTATAAAAGTAGCACATCATTTAAAGCACCCATATAACAAAAACTAATCACGAAATTTATTAACATGTATTCTATAATAATTTTAACATCAAATTAATTATTTAAAATCATATTTCATTAATAAAATAGTTTATTATAAAATTTGGGGTGTTACAAGTCTCATCCGACTCCGCCGCTCGCCTCGATGTGACCTCCTCCTCCTCATCATACAAAGAGGGGTCAGTCTCCTCCGAAGTCAGATCAATGCACAGCCTCGGTCGCTTCGGTGGTGCCGGAATCTCATAACAATCATCGGATATCCTAGACAGACCCGGAATATCAGTTGCTACTGGCTTCGGCTCTTCGTTCTTCTCTTCCGCCTCAGAACCACGTACATCCCCACCAATCACCGGGTTGGGAATCACCACTCCTACGGTGGCCTCCGTCTCAACCCCTCTAGCTGGCTCCTCCGCATCATCAAAAATTCCGTGCGCCTCCAATACCAAACGAGAAGGCACAGGAAAGTCAATCCTAGCATAGCTGTGCTCCACGTAGTACACCACTCCATTGGTCCTATAGGTCCTCTTCCATCTCCCCGTGTACGTAGCCCTGCCTGAGATGGAGTCGTATACCCAAGCAGTAGGCACTGCACGATCAATGAAGTCGAGCGACGTTTCCATCGTCTCGGGACCCACGGGTGTCATGGGTTTGGGGGGCATCCGAGGGCAAAGCCCAATTTCCACATATAATAGTAAAGGGTCACCGACCGAAATTAAAAAATAAGCACATAGCATTTATATCACAGAACAAATACACCCATGGTATAACATATGACAATGATGAAAATTAAGGATGCTCATTTGAAATTTCATGATATTATACTTTTTCAAAACAGCAACCTGTTAATATGAAAAATATGTGGTAAGTACAACCAACACTTCAGCAATCACAATCATTTATCAGAAATTCAGATTTGATAAAGTACTCACACACATCAATTTCCAACCATCATCATATACCCAAATCGTGACCCACCGGTCAATCCCTCGATGCAATATGTATATGCTTATGTATACAATTTCTTGGAATTACCAAGGTGCAGTCGCTCAATAGACCAGCACTCGTGCAGTCGCTCAACAGACCAGCACGTTATACATATACCAGGGTACAGTCGCTCAAAAGACCAGTACCAGTGCAGTCGCTCAACAAACCAGAACTCGTGCAATCGCTGAACAGATCAGCACGTTTCACGTATGTTAGCCTCTCACATGCCAAAACATACAGAAGTTAAATCCTCGCACGGATAGAATGGACCGTCTAATACACGCGGAACCACTCCGTAGCCCGAGTGGAATAGACCGTCTAATACACGCGGAACTACTCTGACCCCGGATAGAACAGACCGTCTAATACACGCGGAACTATTCTATAACCCATGGTTACTACTTAACTTCGCTGCCCATCACGGTCACAACGAAGGCAATTCTCCTACCAACGTAATGCATTTTCGCATTTTATAACAATATTCAAAAACAGTTTTATGAATATGCTTTTTAATCATCTTCAAAATAACATGCAATGCATTTTTCAACTTTCCCACATAAACAAAACAGCATTGGAATAACCACCCAAAACAGCATCTCTCAGATTTTTAAAACCTCAACATAATGCATTTTCTTTCATCTTTCAAAAATGTCATGTAAAACAGTTTCTTTTTCAAAACAGAAACTCAAATATGATCACACCTCAAACATACATTTACAGTCCTAAAATGCAACTAGAAAGTGGAAGGTGCCCTTACCCTTGTTGCGTTTCTGCTTCTGCTCACGTTTCTGTTTTCGTTCCCGTTTACGCGTTAAAAATCGATGAAACTTCCGCCTGCGTTTGCTGCTACGAGACTGGGTTCTCTAGCTCCGGAATGATGAGGGGAACAAATTTTGTACTGGGGGTTTTCTGGTTTGGTGCTTGGATTTCCAAGTAATGACACTTTTGAGGAACTCCCTCTTTTCTTTCTTCTTCTTAACGTGCTGGAATTAGAAAAACAGAATGGGAGGGAAGGGGTACTATTACATGCAGTACGGGCAATGAGGGAGGAGGAATGGTGTTCTGATTTCACCATCCTTCTCACTCCTATATATAGGCTTGTGTAGGTGCCACCTCACCCGACACTTGTCTGATCCTCAGCACTTAACCAATCTCGTCGCAATTAGCCGCTAATCCCTTAATTAACTGTCCGTTAATTTAATTACTCGTAATTAAATTTATTTATTCTTGATCCAATAATCTTAATTTATCTTCCAAAATAAATATTTATATATATATATTCACTCAAAACATACATATATTAAATATTTTACAAATATCCCCAAAATACACTTAATATTAATTCCATAATTTTAATTTAAAAATTAAGGGTCTTACATAGCTACCAGGTTGATAGTTAACTAGGATAAATTACTGTGTTATCCCTCTTCCCTCTATTTACTGCCTCTGTTTTTACTTATTCTATTTTCACTATTTGTTAGCCCAAAAACTTCTCAAATACCCCCTTTCTTGTGTATTTTCCACCTACACTTTTTATTCAGTAAGCTTTTAGTCTACAGTGGACTTCTTCTCCATAGAATTTTTCATCTGCCTTAATTCTTATGTTGTTGAGTCACCTCATATGACCATGGAGGAAGTGAAACTCCATTAGAGTAAACATGATATCGTTAGTTCATTAGCAAATTCTACTTGGATGATCTCTTTTTGTTCTAGAGGAATGTGGTTCAAGAGGAAACTTGTGTTTTATAGATTGTAGTAGAGGCAACTTGACCTTCCTTGATCTTGGTTGATATTTAGAGTGAGACGAAAGTAGACCAAACAAATATCTTGCTCGTTGTTATATCATTAGAGGATTGACCGCTTCAATTTTTCTTTAGGCACTTTGATCAATTCTAGTTCTTCTGCCCATCTCTTCATATGTTTACTCATTAGGGGCTTGGACGAGAGTCATTTGATCAATTCTAGGATATAAAGTCTATTACACATAGGCGCACTTGCATAAAACACATCATCTAAATAAATCGAACAACTTTTATTCTTATTAATAATATTAAAACCTTCCTTGTCTAAACAAAATATAGAAATGATGTTTCTGCAAATGGCTGGAACAAAATAACAATTATTTAAGTTCTAAAATAAGCCCCAAAAGTAAAAACAAAACATAAGTTCCTACAGCTAATGTAACTATCTTTGCTCCATTTCAAACTCATAGGTCGACTTCACCTTTAGCCAATGTCCTACTCTTTCTCAGTTCCTGCATATTTATACAAATGTGACAACTGTAACATCCTCTAAATTTATTATTTAGACCTATAAATATATATATTTCTCAATATTAATTTAGGTGTGATAATTATTTGCCCTGTTCGACTTATTGTAGTTGATAAAATTATTAGTATGAATTATTTAATCAATGGAGAAGTTTTATATATATATATATATATATATATAGATGTTTTTTTTTAGTACAAGAAGAATTTGGACTAAGGGTTTGTGTCTTGGTGTAACCCAACCCATAATAGAAAATTGGGCTTGGAGTTGTGGCTTGGTTTTTGTATGATCAAGGTTAAGAAAAAAATAATAATAAATAAATAAAATAATATTCTCTTCCTTCTATTCTGTATTTGGGCCCAACACTATCTATCCAATAATATCCACTTTGAATTTTCCCTAAAGTCCACAATATTTTTATACTAATTAATGATAAGTAGAAAAGAATACCGAAAACCCTAGCCGTCATCTCCTTCACACCTCCTCTTCTTCGTGCATCAAACTTTTCTTGTGAACAACTTCGTGGGGGCTTAGAGCTTCGTACTAGGAAGAAAAGCGGCCAAGGTAAGGGCTTTTCCCCGCACAAATTATAGTTAGACCGTAAGTTGGATGACATGAAATTAATAATTGTAATTGCTTGATTTTGAAAGAAATAAATGTAGACTAATAAAATAAAATAACGAAATTCGAAATCCTTTACGTTGAGTTCAATATGTAATGTATGTCTTTTTAAGAAGTAAAATATGAATTTTTATATTATACGTGATAAAGTTTTAATTTTTATGATGGATATGAAGCAAAATATGATTTTTTTTATGTTATATAAATGATAAGGTTTTGATTTCGATGATGTATATGAGTTGGAGTTTGAAGTTTCTTATTATATATAAAGTTTTAATCTTTATGGTGTATATGAAGTCAAGTCCCGATTTTTATGCGTACGTGGTGAAAATTATTAGTTAATGATTATTTGTCTATGAGTATATGATTCTCATGATAAGGTTGTGTGATGTGTGAATAAGATGATGGTTTTAAAAAGGTGATTTTTTTGAATGCATATGACACGATTCGTAGTGGGTTGTGTGAGAGTATAGTTTTGATAATATATGGTCATGTCATGACATATGCATCTTCATGAGAGTTGCCTTAGTGGCAGATTTATTTTCCACATTGGTATGGGTGATTTTTCTGTGTGGAAGTTGCCTTAGTGGCAAGTTTATATCCAGATCATATAGTTTTAGGAGCATGCATTATACATATTTTTTTTATATATGAAGTTTTATTCTTTTATATGTTGTGTTATTCTTCTATCTGTTGAGCTTTGGTTTGATTAGATGATGGAAAAAATTGACCCTTACAACAACATTTTAGGTACTAATGAGTTCGAGGAGATTCAAGAGTAGTTGATGAGTATAAACCTGCGGAGAACGTGGGGTAAAAAAATAGGGTTTTTAAGACAATTTTGTAATAATAGGATTGCCGCAATATTTTCTATGTCTATTTTTAAATCCTTGTCACCAAACTTTAATAAGCTTTTTTTTTGTTTTAGTTTTTGAATAAACATTTTTTAATAATATTAAATAAATGTGATTGTTACTAATTAATTATTTAAAAGCATAAATGTTAGATATTCTTATCCAAAAAAAATTGTCGTAAATTTTTCTAAAAGTATTTTTTTAAGTAGCGTTTTGGATCAAAAAATATGAGGCATTACAACAACCACATCCATTATTCGATACCCAATATCAACAAAATCAATCTCAAGAATTTACGAACTCAAATTGAACAAAATATGGACATAATCAATCTGAAGAATTTACAAACTCAATTTGAACAAAATACAAACAGAATCAATCTACACGAACTCCTCATATTGTATTTAGAAATAAATAATTGGCTAAAGAACATATTATCAAAAATCATCTTGTTCAGTTCTACTTTTGAATAGGATCATTGTTGAGAAAACTAGGAATGAAGATACACGTCATAACAAAACAAGGACTAAATTAAAGAACTAATTTTATCTATAAATAAATACTCATGGCTAAAGAAGAAGATCATCGAAAAATCATAATATTATAAAAACTCGAGCTCAAAATTCCAAATTCATCTTAGAGTTCAAAGAGAGAAACACATGTTTGAATAGAAATATTTTATAAGTGTTTTTCTTATAATGTAATTATTATTGTTATAATAAGCTTGTTAGAAGCAACTACTCAAGTTCCAAACCTTTGCATTCAAACCCGATAGTGGCGTTAGTGTGCCTTCAACAATCTGGGTTTGTCATGTTGTGTGGAAAAGACTTGACTAGTAAAGTCAAGTTGTGTGCGTTCCTCAAAAGCCTAGGGCTGTCAGGCTGCTTGAGAAAACTGGCTTGGTGGGTCACGTGCTTTGTAATTCAAGTTGTTGAATTAGTTGATTAAATCCTTCTGAGTGAAGGGACTGGATGTAGCCAAATTAGTGGTGAAACAGGATAAATTACTTGTGTCACTTTATTCCTGCACTCCTTAGTTTTGTTATTGCTTCTACTCTAAGTAAATCATCAAGTCTGAAACAGTTTAATCAAATAATGAAAAATTTATCAAATTAGTCAAACATAATTCAATCCCCTTCTCATGTTTGCACCTTCAATTGGCATTAGAGCTCGGTCTCAAGTGGCGCCCTTTACAGTGTTTAAGGAAAGATCCAATGGTTCAACATGTCTAGATTTAGTGAACAAGCTACTGGAGGAAACATCAATAGACCACCTCTGGTTGACAGAGAATGTTTTATGTACTTGAAGGGCAGGTCAAGAAGTTTCTTTATTTCACCAAATCCTGAACTTTGGGACTTGGTGGAAGATGGTTATGCTACTCTAAAGAATACTAATGGTTTTGAGATTCCAAGGAAATAGATGGATGTTGATCAAAAGAACATATACAAGATGTATCATAAGTCCAAAACATTCATAATAAATGAAATCACTTTCAACGAGTTTGAGTAGTGCCCCAACAAGGAGACATAAGAGAGTATTTATGATAGTCTGATTCTAACCTATGAAGGAAGACAACAAGTTCAAGAAGCAAAGGTCAACCTCCTACTCAAAAAGTATGAGTTGTTCAAGATGGAAGAAGATGAAGACATTGAAACAATGTTTTCCAAATTCTAGACTCTGGTCTCAAGATTAAAGATACTTGAGAAGAGTTATACTATTGTTGATCATGTGAAGAAGATAAGAAGTATGCCAAGCAAGGGAGACCTAAGATCACTTCCATTTAGGAAGCAAAGGATTTGAATACTCTTAAGCTGGAAGAATTAATCAGCTCTCTCAAATCACATGAAATTGAACTTATAGAGGATGATCCCAAGAAGAAGCAACCAACCTTGGCTTTGAAATTCAAGCAGAAGAAAGTTCTGAAGGAAATAGCAGAATCAGAGGATGATGATTCAGAGGACTAGAATAGAGACTTGGAGGAAGAGCAATTAGCTTTCAAATCTAGAAAGATTTAGAAGATGTGGCACAATATAAACAAGAAATTTCCCCAAAGATATTTCAAGCAGTCTAGTAGAGGAAAGGATGATCAATCTGATAAGAAAAGCATCAATCTACTATGGATGCAATCAACTTGGAAATATCAAATCAGAATGTCCAAATCTGGAGAAAGAGATACATCAGAGGAAAGATTCCAAACCAAGAAGAAGAGTCTGATGGCTACATGGGATGATTCTAATGAATCCTCTAATGATGAAGAGAAAGCAAATTTGGCTTTGATGGCTCATACCAACTCTGCATCTGGATTAAACACATTTTCTAACTCTAGAAGTGAATCAACAGATAAAGATATTAACGTATTTTCTAACTTAACTCTATTTGATTTAATTACAGTTATAAATGACTTCTTGAACAAGAATCACAAATTTTCTTTAAAACTAAAAACACTTAAGAAAGGAAATGTGAACCTAACTGAAGAAATTAATAATTTAAAGAATTAAAGTGCAGTAGTTAAAACAGAAAATGCAATTTTGAAAACTGATATCGCTGAATTTAAGGCTGAAAATCTACTTCTTAAAAGTAGTCATAGTTCAACATCAATTGAAAATACCACATGTAACTCTGATAAGCATGAAGAAGTATTTCATTATTTTCTTGCTAATGGTATGGAAAGAAGCAAGTATGCTTTTATGATTTATGGAGTTAGTAGAAATGGTAAAAGAGGTTTAGGATTTGAAGAAACTATAATTGAATCTAAACCTATTCCCTCTAATATCTTGTGTACTTCTTGCACTAAGAAAGGTCACTCCAAATTATCTTGTCCCATGTTAAATACAAGGAAAGCCAAGAAACAATTAAACACTAACAAACCAGGACCCAACCAAATTTGGGTACCTAAGAACAAAATGGTATATGTTGCAGATGTCACACCAGTAATCAAGTTAAAACACCAAACATGGTACTTGGACAGTGGATGCTCGCGACCCATGATGGGAGAATAATCTAGGTTCCAAAAACTAACATTAAGCAAATGAGGCACAATGACTTTTGGAGGAAAGCAAAAAGGTCAGATCATTTGTCAAGGTATAGTTGGTAATGGTATTTCCTCTTCTATTAAAGATGTTTTTTATGTTAAAGGTCTTAAGCATAATTTATTAAGTATTTTTATGTTAAGTGTCTTATGTCAGTAAATGAAGAGAAATTAATTTGGCACAAAATATTAGGTCATGCAAACCTTAGATTAATTTCAAAATTGAATAAACTTCAACTAGTCAGAGGTCTACCTAAGCTTAGTTACAAAACTAAAACTATGTGTGAAGGTTTTCAAAATGGAAAACAAACAAATAACTCCTTTACTCCTAAGAATTTCGTCTCTACCTCAAAGTCCCTTGAGCTCTTACATAAATATCTCTTTGGGCCAGTAAAAACAACCTCTCTAAGTGGAAAGAAATATGACTTTGTTATAATAGATGATTACACTAGGTTTACATGGATATAATTCTTAATAAGTAAGGATGAATCCCACAAAGTGTTTATCACATTTTGCAAACAAGTAATGAATGAAAATGGTCTTAAGATTGTAACAATTTGAAATGATCGTGGAGAAAAATTTGCAAACAAATTCTTTGAAAATTTTGTGATGAGAATGGAATCCCTCACAATTTTTCCTCTCCTAAAACACCCAAAAAACCCAAAAAAATGGAGTTGTAGAAGTAAACAATAGATCACTCTAAGAAATGGCCAGAACCATGTTAAATAAGATCAATGTTGCAAAACAATTTTGGGCTGAAGTAACTAACACTGCATTTTATATTCAAAATAAAGTCTTAATTAGGTCTATATAGAATAAAACACCATAAGAACCGTGGAAAGGTAAAATCCTAAATCTCCTAGTTTAAACAATTTGGTGTACTTGTTATATGTTGAACACGAAAGATAATCTTGGTAAATTGGATTCTAGATCTCAAAAGTGTACCTTCATTGGATACTCTGAAAGATCTAAGGCTTATAGAGTGTTTAATAGGGAAACTCATATTGTGAAAGAATCTATACATGTTAAATTTGATGACAAACAGCTTGACCTTGAAAAGTCAAAGCAAGATGATGTTAGTGTAGGTTTACCGGAACTGGAGGAATCAGATGCAGAAAAACCAGAAGAACCTAAAAAATCAGAGGATACAAGCAAATAAGAAGAAGATGACAAATCTTCAGAGAATGAATATGATCAAGTCAGAAACAATCAAGATAAATCAGAAGTAAGATCTCGATGGAAGTACAAGTCATCTCATCCTGAAACTCTAATCATTAGAAGTTCAAGAAATCCTTTGTGGACCAGATCATCACTAAAAGATACCATTTTTTTGGCTTACTCTCATCAATTGAGCCTACCTTTGTTGATGAAGCAATGGAAGATGATGGAAGGATTCTCGCAATGCAAAAATAGTTAAATGAATTTAAGAGGAATGATGTTTGGGATCTAGTACCTAGACCAAAGAAAAACATTATTATAATGAAGTGGGTTTTCAGAAACAAGCTAAATGAAAAAGGTGAAGTGGTCATAAACAAGGCAAGACTTGTCGCACAAGGCTAGAGTCAGTAAGAGCACATTGATTACACTGAGACATTTTCTCTAGTGGCTAGGTTAGAAGCTATTCATATCCTACTTTCTTTTGCTGCAAATAATAACATTACATTATTACAAATGGATGTTAAATGGTTATATAAGTGAAGAAGTCTATTTTAAACAACCCCCGGGTTTTGAAAGTTCTGAATTTCCATATCATGTTTTTAAACTTAGGAAATCTATGTATGGTCTAAATAAGCACATAGGGATTGGTATGATAGACTTAGTAACTTCTTGCTTAAAAACAACATTGAAAAGGGACAAGTAGATAATACACCTTTTAGAAATTCAAAAAGAGATGACATTCTTATTTACGTTGATGACGTTAATTTGGATCTCCTAATGGAATTCTTTGCCAATTATTTTCTAAATTGATGTAGCTTGACTCAAATGAGTGTGATGGGAGAACTTAAGTTCTTCTTAAGCATACCAATTCAGCAAATTCAAGATGGTATATACATTTAACAAAAAAAACTAACAAAAGAGCTTGAAGGTTAAATTGTGTTGTGTTTGACAAAGTTGATAACTATTTGCTAATATGATGAAGTCTAGTTGGTTTTTATGAATTACTTAGATAAGAAGCAATCGGAATCAGATGCAGCAAACAATGAAAGCATAAATAATTAGACACACAGATTTATCCTAGTTCATCATTAACTTGGCTACATTATGTCCCCTCATTCAGAAGGCTTTAATCCATAAATTCAAATACCTTGAATTACAAAGCACCTGATCCTCCATGCCAGTCTCCCCAGAATTTTGAATAACGAACTAAACCACTATGGGGTTCGATACAAAAGATTGGAACATTAAGTGTTTGCATCTAACAAAGCTGATAATAATAATAATAACTTTCACACTCTAAGAATTAAACAAATAGAAAATATTTTTAACTTGAACAATTGTTTCTCACTTTGAACTCTAAGATGAATTAGAAATTTTGAGCTTTTGAGTTCTTCTACTCTTTTCTGATTTTCAATGATCTTCTTCTTCTGCCTTAAGTATCTATTTATATATAAAAATAGGTCTTCAATTTAGTCCTTGTTTAAATCTTAATTGTATCTTCATTCCTAGCTTAGTCAAGAATGATCTTATTCAAAAATAATTCTAAACAATATGTTTTTAGATAATATGTTCTTTAGCTAATTCTTTATTTTTGAATCCAATATGAGCAGTTCTTCCAGTTACTTCTGTTCTTATTTTGTTCAAATTGATTAAGTTCGTATTTTTTTCAGATTGAGTTTATAAATTCTTCAGACTGATTACATTCGTATTTTGTTCATATTAAGTTTGTAAATTCTACAGATTGATGTTGTTCCTATTTTGTTGTAGAAAAATTTTGATCAAATATTCACCATGTCTTTTTTTCAACTTGGTCGAAGATTTTCTTCAACTATAAATCTGAGTCAAATCTTATTTTATATTTTCTTCAATTATAAATCTAAATCAAATCTTATTTTAGATTTTCTTCAAAAACACGAATCTTATTTCATACTATGTGAAATCAAATATATTGTTCTCATAAAATACTTTTGTTATCGTCAAAACACTAAGTATAAAACCAACTTGTTCCAACAATCTCTCCTTTTTCTATGATGAAAAAACTTGTATTTCTGTTAACAATTTTCTTTATATTTCTTTGGCTCCACTTAAGTCTAAGTATCCTTTTCTTTTTCTCTCCATTTTATCAAATATCTTTCTCCCCATTTTTTGATCAGATAAAAGGCTTGAAAAGGAAACTGTTTTTGTAATTTTCCTTTTTCTTAATTTGTCTTTTTTTTTAATTTGCCTTTCTTTTAATAAATGAATATAACATATTACAAGAAAAGATAAAGACAAGTAAAAGTTAATGTAAACCTAGACTACTTTGAAGTTATCACAACATCAGTCAGGTACGATGGCAAGGTTTAGGTTTTTCTTGATGAAGTCAAACCTATCTTCAGCTAGTGGTTTGGTGAATATGTCATCCCATTGATGTTTAGTGTCTACAAATTGAATGTTTAGTACCCCTTTTTGAACAATTTCCCTAACGAAGTGGTGTTTAATCTCTATGTGCTAGCTCTAGAATGTAGGATAGGGTTTTTGGTTAGACAAATGGCAGAAGTGTTATCACAATATATGGGAATGTTGGAATCTAGAATTTGGCAGTCTTAAGTTGTCACCTAAAAAGGTGCAGTTGCCACCAGCTCTCTTTCTATCAAGTTTATCTCCAGCATAATCAGAATCACAGTATCTGCTCCATTTGTATTTTCAAAGGAAATCTGAGCAAGATCTATTTCGAATTTAAGCTTGGACAAAGCCCAATTTGCAGCTATATAAGGAGGCTTCAGGCAGCAGCATCAAGCATCGAAACACACAAGAACTCAAGCTTCATATTCAACACAATCCGAGAGTTCAAAAGAGAGAATCGCTTGAGTGCAAAAGCAAAATTTTCTAAGTGTTTTCGAGAGAGAAATTCGGTGCAGTAATCAGCTTTCCAGAAGCAACTTTGCAGAGTTCCAAACCCTTGTAATCCAACCCGATAGTGGTGTAGATTCCTTCTTCAATCTGGGGTTGTCAGATTGGTAGGAGAAGACTTGACTTGTAGAGTCAAGGTGTTGTTTTTATTCCTCAAAAGTCTGGGGTTGTCAGGCTGTTTGAGAAGACTGGCTTGGAGGGTCAGGTGTTGTAATTCAAAGATTTGAATTAGTGGATTAAAGCCTTCAGGATGAAGGGACTGGATGTAGCCAAGTTAATGGTGAACCAGGACAAATTTTTGTGTTCTTATGCTATTATTTTCCGCTGCTAAGTCTTATTATTTATTCATCAAGTAAATCACATCAACATTCAACAAAACAGCAAAAAGATTCAAAGTTTGGCAATTTACATTGGCAATCAACATTCAGAGCTCGGTCTCAAGACTGGGCACTTTACATTGTTTGAGGAAAGATCCACAGGTTCAACATGTCTGGAATCAATGAAGAAGCTATTGGATGAAACATCAACAGACCACCTATGTTTGATGGGGAACGGTTCTAGTACTGGAAGGATAGGCTGAAGAGTTGCTTTTTCTCATAAGATCCCGAACTTTGGGACATGGTGGAAGATGGCTATACTGCTCCAAGAGATGCTGATAGTGTTAAAATTCCCAGGAAAGATTTTGATGCTGACGAGAAGAAGATGTTTAAGTTACATCACAAATCCATAACGTTCATGATCAATGCAATCACATTCAAGGAGTTTTACAAGTGCACTAACAAGAATACAGCAAAGAGCATCTATGATAGTCTGGTTCTGACTTACAAAGGCAGCAAGCAAGTTCAAGAAGCAAAGGCCAACATTCTAGTCAAGAAGAACGAGTTGTTCAAGATGGAAGAAGATGAAGACATTGAAGCAATGTTTTCCAGATTTCAGACTCTGGTGTCAGGATTAAGAGTACTCAAGAAGAGCTATACCACTACTGACCACGTGAAGAAAATTCTCAGAAGTCTTCCAACCAAGTGGAGACCAAAGATCACTGTCATTCAGGAAGCTAAGGACTACTTTGAAGCTGGAAGAATTAATCAGCTCTCTCAAGTCACATGAAATAGAGATGGAAGAAGATGAACCCAAGAAGAAGAATAAAACCCTAGCCTTAAAGTCCAAACGGAAGAAAGTTCTAAAAGCAGAAGCAGAAACAGAATCAGAAGATAGTGATTCTGAGGACCAAAATCAGAATTCAGAAGCAGAAGACATTGCCTTCATAACCAAAAAGATTCTGAAAATGTGGCAAGGCAAAAGGAAGAAGTTTCCCCAGAGGAATTCCAAGCAATCTAACAGAGGAAAAAATGAACAAGACAAGAAAAGATCATGTGCTATGGATGCAATGAACCTGGGCACATCAAGTCAAAATGTAAAAATCTGGAGAAAGGGAAAAATCAGAAGAAAGACTCCAGACCCAAGAAGAAGAATCTAATGGCAACATGGGATGATTCTAATGAATCTGAAGGTGCAAACACGAGAAGGAAGGTTGAATTGTTTTTGTACTACTTGAATTCTTTTTCTGTTTGTAATGATTATTTGAAATCCGAAATATAATCAAGTAGAGTAAGCAGCGGATAAAGTAAAATAAACAACACAAGGATTTATCCTGGTTCACCATTAACTAGGCTACATCCAGTCCCTTCTGAAGGTGCAAACACGAGAAGGGGGGTTGAATTGTGTTTGACTTAACTTGAATACTTTTCCTGTTTTTATACTTTTAAAACAAAACTTGATGTATAATTAAAAACAGAGTTAGCAGCGGATAAAAAGTAAAAATAAAACTCACAGTTTTTATACTGGTTCACCGTTAACGAGGCTACGTCCAGTTCCTTCACCTTGAAGGATTTCACTAATTCAAACCTTGAATTACAACCTTTATACTGACCCTCCAAGTCAGTCTTCTCAAACAGTCTAACAATCCTAGACTTCTTTGACGAATGCAGCTCATGTCTTCAGCCAATCTGACAATCCCAGATTGTAGAAGAAATTACAACACTATGAATCTAATTGCCAAGTAACCTGCTACTCCTTCTGACTCCCTCAGATTGTAGACTCTACTTCAACAACTTAGATTTAACACACAACACTATGAATCTAATTTCCAAGTAACCTGCTACCCCTTCTGACTCCCTCAGATTGTAGACTCTACTTCAACAACTTAGATTTAACACACAACACTATGAATCTAATTGCCAAGTAACCTGCTACCCCTTCTGACTCCCTCAGATTGTAGACTCTACTTCAACAACTTAGATTTCACAAAGTGGAAAGAAAATAACAAGAATACTTGCTTCTTGAAAGTTGCAACTCACAATTGACTTCTATGAAAATTTGGGTGTTTGCTTTGGAAGTGTATGACTCTTTTGTAAGTTTCGATGCTAAGTATTATGCCTTGAGCCTCCTTTTATAGATACAGATTTGGGCCTCTTCCAAACTTAATTTCGAGCTGAATCTTGCTGGATTCTCTTGCAAAAATAACTTGACCAATTGGGCTTCATTTAAATTAAAATCATATCTTTTGTAAGCTTCAGATTTCTTTCAAAATTAACTGGCCAATCAAATCCTTAGTTGCTTTCCCGCCACAGCTCCTGAATTCCACAACACCTCACTTTATTTTTGTAACAAATCTTTTCAATCCTTTGATCAAAATAAATTAAATTCTCCACCGTATAATTTTCCTGATTAAATCTGGACCATTGGATCTTCATGCGCTAGTCCACATCTGGACCAACCTAATTGATATGCTGTGATCCTCTGATTTTAGCCATCCCTAAACCACACTTCCTGACCCTCTGATCTTTTGATTTCAGTCATCCTTGATGCGCACCTGATATGCTATAATCCTCTGAACTCGGCCATTGCTGGACTGCACATCCTGTCCCTCTGATTTTGGCCAACACTGGACCATGGTCTGATCTTCTGTTCTGGACCATCACTGGACCAAATAATTAATTCTGAACCACTGATCTGGAAATCTTCCCTCTGATCTGAACCAATTCTGGACTTTGGTCTGGATTAAATTGAAATTAAATTTGGACAAGTAATATTTCAGTCTGGACATTTTACCTTTGATTTTGGATCAGGTCTAGATTGATTCTGGAATTCATTTCTTCTGGTCTGGACTTAGTTTCATGCCTTGAATCATGCTATCTTATGGTCTGGGTTAAATCTGGATTGATTCTCTTGTTATGGACCCTTTCACTTATCTTCTAATGAGTCTGGAACAAGTCTGGGCAGTTTTAATTTCTCACTGCCAGGCCATCTTCTAGTCAGAATAACTTCTGGAATAAATCTGATATTTGATTCCTGTTGGTCTGGAACAAGTCTCCCTCTAGTAGGCTTTCCTCTGGTATGGTCCATTTATTCTTCTGACATTTCTTCCTTCTGATCTGTGTGAGGCAATATATCTTCTGGTGATCCTGGACTATCTTCTGGTAATTCCAGGATGCATTCTAAATTCTTCAGTTTCTGGTGGCATTTAATTTAATAATTCAAGGTACAAAATAAGATTACATTGAGTACTTTTGTAAACATTAAAATCCTATGATTTAGAACCAACTTGGTTCCAACAATCTCCCCCTTTTTGATGATGACAAAACCTTAACTTATTTTGCTAACTTATAATTCGAAAACTTGAATTACTCCCCCTCAGACCAATCTCTCCCCCTAAGTCTGATACTCTCATTTTCAACTCCTTTTTTGTTCTCTCTTTCTTTTCTTCTTTTCTCCTTTCCTTTTCAACTCCTTCTTTATTCTCTCTTCATTTTTCTCTCTTCACGCTTCCTCTCCTTTTCAACTCCTTCTGTTTTCACTCTTTCTTTTTCTTTCTTTGTTTTTCTCTCTCCCTGTTTCCTCTCCTTTTTCGCTCCTCCCTTTCTTTTTATCTCTCATTTTCTACTTATTTCTCCTTTCTCTCTCTCTCTCTCTCTCTCTCTCCCTTTTTGTCATCAGCCAAAAAGTGGTCCTACTATTTTTGTATTTTTTGTTTTTCTCTTTACAAAGTACAGAAAGTAAAAACAGAAAATAAAAGACAGAAAATAAATTAACATGAAATTTAAAAGCTCCTAAGATGACTACTTGAGCTAGTCAGATATAGAGGTCATGCTGAGATGCTTCTTAATGAACTCGAACCTATCTTCTGGTAATGCCTTGGTGAAGATATCAGCCCATTGATGTGTCCACAAACTGTGAACTACATCATGCTGCTGATATATACTCAGCTTCAGCTGTTGACATGGCAATGGTGCTTTGTCTTTTGCTTGACCAAGAGATCTAAGAAAGTGCAGTTGCCACTTGTACTTTTCCTTTCCAACTTGTCTCCAGCATAGTCAGAATCACAGAAACCTATGAGTTTGTAGGGGGGGATTTCCTCTGTATGTTTTCTGGTCTACCTTTTGGCTGGTTTCATCTGATTTACTTGGATGAATCTGAATTCCCAAAAAGAACTTAAGTTCTCCCATCATGCTCATTTGGAACTCTTTCTGCATTAGGTTAGAAAACTCTTTGCACAAAGTGCCATTAGTTGATCCAAATATGATATCATCAAAATAAACTTGGATAATCAGAATATCATAGTGTATTATCAATCTAGCCTCTATTAAATTCATTCTTAAGCAGAAAATTACTAAGTCTGTCATACCATGCCCTTGGTGCTTGTTTTAAACCATATAAGGATTTCTTAAGTTTAAAAACATGGTCTGGAAAATCAGAATTTTCAAATCCAGAGGGTTGTTTGACATAGACTTCCTCACTTATGTAGCCATTTAAGAATGCACTTTTAACATCCATTTGATACAGCATTATATCATGATTAGCAGCAAATGATAAGAGAATTCTAATTGCTTCTAACCTGGCCACTGGAACAAAAGTCTCAGTGTAGTCTATACCTTCCTGTTGACTGTATCCTTGAGCTACAAGTCTGGCTTTGTTCCTTACCACTTCACCCTTTTCATTTAGTTTATTTCTGAACACCCACTTGGTTCCAATAATGTTTTTGTTTGGTCTGGGTACCAAATCCCAAACATCATTCCTTTGGAATTCATTCAGCTCTTATTGCATTGCAAGTATCCAACCTTCCTCTGTCAAAGCCTCATCAACATTGCTTGGTTCGCATCAACTTCTAGTTCTGGAAGATCTGTAGCAGCTTATGATTCTGATAGATCAGCGTCTGGTTCTGGTGAATCTGTAACAGCTTCAGATTCTGGTAAATATCCAGATTTCTCTTCTGACTTATCTTGGCTGTTTCTGACTTGATCAGATTTATCTTTTGAACATTTATCATGTGTTGCTGACTTGCTTGTATCCTTTACCTTTCTAGGTACTTCTGTTTCTTGTGCTTCTGCTCCCTTTGGTTCTGGTGAACCTGCACTACTTTTATCTTGCTTTGATTTGTCAAGATCAAGCAATTTGTCATATTACATAATGCAAATCAAATAATTTAAAATTTAACTCAATACAGCCAAACCATTAATTCTGCTTCTGGTGATTTCTGCTTGTTTTTGAACCCACTGGAATGGTGTTTCTGCTGAAGTATTCAATTCGTGTGAATCACCTGGTTCCTCTGACAGCTTGAAAACCTGCAGAATACTTATCTACCTTTGATTTGTTAAGATCAAGATTCTTGTTATCACAGTAAACATAAATATCAAATAATAATAGTATTTACAGCAAGATGTAACCTCTATGTCAACAGTTTCAGTTTTACTCTGAAAATCCTCTTGCTTCTATTTTTCAGATTCCTAATCTATATGTTTTGAGATTACATGGTTTGGATGAGGGAATTTGAATTCCCTTCCAGGTTTGTAGTCTTGATGAATCTCACTGGAGTGTTTGAAGAACTCTCCTGATTCTGATTCCTTAATTTCTGCTTTGGCTGATACGCCATGTTCCTTTGGTGATTCTGGAACATGTTTTGGTTCTGGTAACTTTGGTGAATCTGGTGATTCTGATAACCTTGATGGTTCTGGTGATTCTGATAATTCCTGTAGTTATACTCATTCTGATAATTAGAGTAATTCTGATGATCATACCTCAACCTTTGATACTGATACCTGTTTAGGTTCTAGTTCTGGTACTGATTATGACTCTGGTTCCAGTGTTGATTCTGGTTCCAGTTCTTGTTCCTCTGATACTGGTTCTAGTTCTGGTTCTGGTTCCAATTCCTGTTCCTCTGATACTGGTTCCAGTTCTGATTCTGGTTCCAGTTCCTGTTCATATTCGTGTGATATCTTTGATATTTCCTGTTCCTCCCATGATTCTGGTTCTGGTTCTGATTGTGTTGACCAGTTCTTCTTCTACCAAAGTCATTTGGCTTCGGTTTGGTAGATATTGGAACATAAACCTTCTTCTGCTTGTGCGTTTCCAACATCCATTGTCCAGGCACCATTATTGGTGTCTCCTTCTGGTTGCTTAGAACATCTGCAACATAGACAATTTGATCTTTTGGTACCCAGACATGATTGGGTCCGGGTTTGTTAGTCTTAACAACTCTCTGATCTTGTTCAGATTTTACCAGTGGACAAGATAGTTCAGAGTGACCTTTCTTAGCACAAACAATACATAAGATATCAGAATGAACAGCTTTACTTTCAGTAATCGTTTTTGAAAAACCAAGACCTCTCTTTCCGGAGTTACTGTTTCCATAAATCATAGATGCATATTTACTTCTTTCCATTCCATTAGAAATAAAGTTTTGAAGAATTTGTTCATGCATATCAGATTCACAAACAATTTTGGAAGTGGAACATATATTACTTTTGAGAGTTTGGTTTTCATATTTGAGTCTTGCAACTTCAGTTTTAAAATCTTTGTTTTCAGTTGCATACTCAGAATTTTGATTCTTTAAAACTTGGACTTCTTTGGTTAGATTTTTCTTATCTTCCCTAAGAGTTTTCAGTTTTAAAGACCTCTTATTGTTTGCATTTAACAAGTCTTTTAAAGTCTCAATTAATTCAGATTTAGAAAGATCAGAAAATACCTCATTATCTTCATCTTCTGATTCTGTTCCAGAGCCTGAGCTGTATCCAGAACTTGAGTTTGTATGAGCCATCAGAGACAGAATTGCTTCCTCTGATATGCTTCCAGACTTGCTTGAATGACTGCTTCGTTCATTCTTCCTTCTGCCTGCTTTCCTTCCAGAATTCGTACCTTTGTGAGGTCCAGAAGCAGACTTGATGTGAGCCATCTTTGTTGTTTCTGCCTCTTCTTCATCAGAAGATTCTTCTTCTGATTTTGATACATCCCAGGCAGCCATCAGACCCTTCTTTCTGTATCTGGAATTCTTCTTGTGCTGTTTGCCTTTTTCCAGATTTGGACGTTCTGACTTGATATGTCCAGGTTCATTGCATCCATAACAAACAATACTCTTCTTGTCAGATTCTTCTTTTCCTTTGTTGTTATGTTTATTCTTGAAGTTTCTTCTCTTCCTGTTTTCCCTGATTTTAACCATCTTTTTGGTTAAGTAAGCCATATCATCACTGTTACTATCACTATCCTCTGATTCTGATGCTGCCCTTGCAGCTTTCTTCTGTTTCGACTTTAGAGCCAGATTCTTCTTCTTCTAGGTTCATCTTCTTCCAGTTCTATTTCATGATACCTGATTGAGCTGATCAGGTCTTCAAGCCTTAAAGTTTTCAGATCTTTGGCTTGCTGAACTGCAATAACCATTGGTCTCCACTTTTTTGGTTAACTTCTTAGAATCTTACTAACATAATCTCCAGTGGTATAGCTTTTGTTTAATACTTTTAAACCTGATACCAGAGTCTGGAATCTGTTGAACATTGTTTCAATGTCTTCATCCTCTTCCATCTTGAACAGCTCATACTTTCTGACCAATATGTTAGCCCTTGCTTCTTGAACCTGTTGGGTTCCTTCATAGGTCAGAACCAGACTGTCGAATATGCTCTTTGCTGTTTCTTTATCTGTGCATTTGTCAAATTCCTTGAATGTGATGGCACTGATCATGATGTTTCTGGACTTGTGATGATGTTTTTGTAATCTGCTCTAATCTGGTTTCATATCATCCATGTCTAGTTTCTTAGTTGGATCTTCTGGATCAGTAGGTGCAGTGTATCCTTTGACTATCATTTTCCATAGTTCAGGATCTTGACATATGACAAAGCTTCTCATTCTGTCCTTCCAATACTCAAACCTTTCTCCATCAAACAGTGGTGGTCTGTTGATGTTGATTCCAAATTCTTCTGACATATTGAATCCCTTGGACCTTTCCTCAAACACTGTTAAGCGCTCAGCCTTAAGACCAAGCTCTGATGCCAATTGAAGGTGCAAACACTAGAAGGGGGAGTTGAATTGTGTTTGACTTAACTTGAATACTTTTCCTGTTTTTATACTTTTAAAACAAAACTTGATGTATAATTAAAAACAGAGTTAGCAGCGGATAAAAAGTAAAAATAAAACTCACAGTTTTTATACTGGTTCACCGTTAATAAGGCTACGTCCAGTCCCTTCACCTTGAAGGATTTCACTAATTCAAACCTTGAATTATGACCTTTATACTGACCCTCCAAGTCAGTCTTCTCAAACAGTCTAACAATCCTAGACTTCTTTGAGGAATGCAGCTCCTATCTTCAGCCAATCTGACAATCCCAGATTGTAGAAGAAATCACAACACTATGAATCTAATTGCCAAGTAACCTGCTACTCCTTCTGACTCCCTCATATTGTAGACTCTACTTCAACAACTTAGATTTAACACACAACACTATGAATCTAATTGCCAAGTAACCTGCTACCCCTTCTGACTCCCTCAGATTGTAGACTCTACTTCAACAACTTAGATTTAACACACAACACTATGAATCTAATTGCCAAGTAACCTGCTACCCCTTCTGACTCCCTCGGATTGTAGACTCTACTTCAACAACATAGATTTAACACACAACACTATGAATCTAATTGCCAAGTAACCTGCTACCCCTTCTGACTCCCTCAGATTGTAGACTCTACTTCAACAACTTAGATTTCACACAGTGGAAAGAAAATAACAAGAATACTTGCTTCTTGAAAGTTGCAACTCACAATTGACTTCTATGAAAATTTGGGTGTTTGCTTTGGAAGTGTATGACTCTTTTGGAAGTTTCGATGCTAAGTATTCTGCCTTGAGCCTCCTTTTATAGATACAGATTTGGGCCTCTTCCAAGCTTAATTTCGAGCTGAATCTTGTTGGATTCTCTTGCAAAAATAACTTGACCAATTGGGCTTCATTTAAATTAAAAACATATCTTTTTTAAGCTTCAGATTTCTTTCAAAATTAACTGGCCAATCAAATCCTTAGTTGCTTTCCCGCCACAGCTCCTGAATTCCATAACACCTCACTTTATTTTTGTAACAAATCTTTTCAATCCTTTGATCAAAATAAATTAAATTCTCCACCGTATAATTTTCCTGATTAAATTTGGACCATTGGATCTTCATGCGCTAGTCCACATCTGGACCAACCTAATTGATATGTTGTGATCCTCTGATTTCAGCCATCCCTGGACCATACTTCCTGACCCTCTGATCTTTTAATTTCGGCCATCCTTGATGCGCACCTGATATGCTATAATCCTCTGAACTCGGCCTTTGCTGGACTGCACATCCTGTCCCTCTGATTTCAGCCAACTCTGGGCCATGGTCTGATCTTCTGATCTGGACCATCACTGGACCAAATAATTATTTCTGAACCACTGATCTGGAAATCTTCCCTCTTATCTGAACCAATTCTGGACTTTGGTCTGGATTAAATTGAAATTAAATCTGGACAAGTAATATTTCAGTCTGGACAAGTAATATTTCAGTCTGGACATTTTACCTTTGATTTTGGATCAGGTCTGGATTGATTCTGGAATTCATTTCTTCTGGTCTGGACTTAGTTTCATGCCCTGAATCCTGCTATCTTATGGTCTGGGTTAAATCTAGATTGATTTTCTTGTTCTAGACCCTTTAACTTATCTTCTGATGAGTCTGGAACAAGTCTGGGCAGTTTTAATTTCTCACTGCCAGGCCATCTTCTGGTCAGAATAACTTCTGGAATAAATCTGATATTTGATTCCTCTTGGTCTAGAACAACTCTCCCTTTGGCAGGATTTCCTCTGGTATGGTCAGTTTCTTCTTCTGACATTTCTTCCTTCTGATATGTGCCAGCCAATATATCTTCTGGTGATCTTGGACTATCTTCTGGTAATTCTAGGATGCATTCTGAATTCTTCAGTTTCTAGTGGCATTTAATTTAATAATTCAAGGTACAAAATAAGATTACATTGAGTGCTTTTGTAAACATCAAAATCCTATGATTTAGAACCAACTTGGTTCCAACACCTTCAACTTGAAGGATTTTTCCACTAATTCAAAGCCTTTGAATTACAACAATACTACTGACCCTCCAAGTCAGTCTTCCCAAACAGTCTAACAATCCTAGACTTTTGAGGAACACAGCACCTTGACTTCTCAAGTCAAGTCTTCTCCTACCAATCTGACAACCCCAGATTGCAGAAGGAATTACAACACCTTGAATCTAATTGCTAAGTCACCTGCTACTTCTTCTGACTCTTCAGATTGTAGACTTTACTTCAACAATATAGATTTAACACAAGGGGAACGAAAACAAGAGTGCTTGCTTCTGGAAAGCTGATACTCACAATTAACCTCACAGAAAACTCGAGTGTTTGCTTCTGGAAGTTTATGACTCTTTTCCTGATTTTTGCTGCTAAGTCTTCTGCCTTGAGCCTCCTTTTATAGATGAAAATTAGGGCTTCTTCCATGATTAAATTCGAGATGTATCTTTCCAGATTCTCTTGCAAAAATAACTTGGCCAATCGGGTTTCACTTAAATAAAAACCGTATCTTTTTAACTTCAGATTGCTTTTGAAAATTCTATTGACCAATCTTGTTTCTTTTAATTTCAAACCATATCTTTTTAAGCTTCAGATTTCATTTGAATTTCTTCAAGTCTTCAATAAATTTTTGAATCAAATCTCCTTAAAACTTTGATCAAATTTCAATCAAAATTTAATCAAGTCTTCTTCGAATTTTAATCAAGTCATCATTGATTTTCATCATGATTTAATCAAGTCATCACTGAATTCTAATCTTGACCACTCTGGACTTATGTAATCTGATCTGCCCCAATTCTGTGATCCTCTGATCTCGGCCAACATTGGACCATATGATCTAATCTTCTGATCTCGACCAATCACTGGACCATATAATCTGATCTTTTGATCTCGGCCAACACTTGGCCATATGATTTGATCTTCTGATCTCGGCCAACATTAGGCCATATAATCTGATCTCGGCCAACACTGGGCCATGATACTTAAATCTGGACTATTGATCTGAACATTTTCCCTCTGATCTGGACCAAGTCTAGACTGAGTCTGGATTGAATCTGAATTAAATCTGGACTATTGATCTTTTAATCTGGACATTGTATCTTTTGATTTGGATCAAGTCTGGATTAAATCTAGACAATCATTTCTTCTGATCTGGACTGAGTTTTTGTTTTGGACCATGCTATCTTCTGGTCTGGACCAAGTCATAGTTATCTTCTGCTCTGGATCAATTCTGGATTAAGTCTGGACTGATTCATATATTCACGACCAAGCTATCTTCTGGTCAAAGTTAAGTCTAGACCAAGTCTGACTTATGATTCCTTCTGGTCTGGACCAATTCTCCCTCTAACAAGCTTCCTTCTGGTTTGGACCAGATCTCCTTCTGAACTCTGCTTCCTTCTGATCTGGGCCAAGAAAGATATCCTCTGATGATGTTATTTGACCTTTGATGACATCCTCTGATATCCTCTGGGGGAGTATCCTCTGGTGCCTTCAGGATGCATCCTCTTGTACCCTCTGGATGCATTATCTGGCCTAACCTTTTGGTGACATTTCTATCCTCTAGTTGCTTCCTCCGGATGTATCCTCTATTGGTGTCATCCTCTGATTTTGCACAGCTTCTGATTTGATCTTCTAAGTCAAAATACTATTTACATAAAATACTTTTGTTAACATCAAAATTCTAAGTATAGAACCAACTTGGTTCCAAAAATCGCCCCCTTTTTTATGATGACAAAACTTTGTATTTTTGTTAACTATTTTTCTTTCTTTTGACTTTGACTCCCCCTAGGTCTATGCTTTATTTTGACTTTTTCTCCCCCTAAGACTAATGCCCCAGATTCTCTATCAAATACATCTTCTCTGTTGGAACCAAGTTGGTTCTAAGTACTTAGGATTTTGATGTTTACAAAAGCACTCCATGTAACCTTATTTTGTACCTTGAATTATTACATTAAATGCCACCAGAAGATAAAGGTTCCAGAGGTAGAAGATGAAGACACCAGATAATGCATCCATGGGATGCATCCTGAAATTACCAGAAGATATCTTTGATGGCCTAGATTAGAAGGAAGCAAAGTCAGAAGGACACCTGGACGAGACCAGAAGGAAGCCTGCCATAAGGAGACTTGATCCAGACAAGAACGAATCATAAGTTAGACTTATTCCAGAAGTTATTTTGACCAGAAGATGGCCTGGCATTGAAATGATAAAACAGCCCAGACTTGATCCAGACTTAATCAGAGGATAAATTAATGGGTCCAGAACAAGAGATTCAATCTAGATTTGACCCAGACCAGAAGATAGCATTGTTCAGGGTATGAAACTAAGCCCAGACCAAAAGAAATTATGTCCAGATTTGATCGAGACCTGATCCAAATTAGAAGGTAAAATGTCCAGACTGAAATATTATTTGTCAAGATTTAATTTCAATTCAATCCATAACCAGTTCAGAATTGGTCCAGATCAGAGGGAAGATGTTCAGATCAATGGTCCAGATTTAAGTATATGGCTCAGTGTTGGCCGAGATCAGAAGATTAGACCATGGCCCAGTGTTGGCCGAAATCAGAAGGTCAAAATGTGTGGTCCAGCATTGGCCGAGATTAGAGGATCACAGAAGATTAGATGATCAGAAAGTGTGGTCCAGGGTTGGCCGAAATCAGAGGATCACAGCAGATCACTTAGTATGGTCCTGATGTGGACTAGCGCAGAAGATCAAACGGTCCAGATTTAATCATGAGGATTAACGGTGGAGATTTAATTAAATTTGATTAAAGTATTAAAAGGATTTGTTACAAAAATAAGTTGAAGTCGTATGGGAGTTCTGAAGCTGGTTGCGGGAAGAAACTAAAGACAGGATTGGCCAGTTATTTTTGAAAGAAAATCTGAAGCTTAAAAAGATATGTTTTCTATTTAAGTGAAGCCCGATTGGTCAAGATATTTTTGCAAGAGAATCCAGCAAGATAAAACTCGAAATTAAGCTTGGAAGATACCCTAATCTGCATCTATAAAAGGAGGCTCAAGGCAGAATACTTAGCATTGAAAATCACAAAAGAGTCATACACTTCCAAAAGCAAACACTCAAGTTTTTAGTGAGGTTAATTGTGAGTTCCAGCTTTCCAGAAGCAAGCACTCGTGTTATTTTCTTTCCCTTGTGTTAGATATAAGTTGTTGAAGTAGAGTCTACAATCTGACGGAGTCAGAAGGGGTAGCAGATTACTTGGCAATTAGATTCAAGGTGTTGTAATTCCTTCTACAATCTGGGGTTGTCAGATTGATAGGAGAAGAATTGACTTAGGAAGTCAAGGTGTTGTATTCCTCAAGAGTCTAGGATTGTTAGACTGTTTGAGAAGACTGACTTGGAGGGTCAGTGGAACTGTTGTAATTCAAGGTTTGGATTAGTGAAATCCTTCAAGATGAAGGGACAGGACGTAGCCTCGTTAACGGTGAACCAGTATAAAATTATGTGTTTTTATTTTTACTTTATATCCGCTGCTAACTTTGTTTTATTCATACATCAAGTTTTGTTTTAAAACTGCAAAAACAGAAAAAGTATTCAAGTTAGTCAAACACAATTCAACCCCCCCTTCTCGTGTTTGCACCTTCATTCTCCCCCTTTGTCATCAGACAAAACGGATTGAAGGAAGAAGGATATCTTCTGACTTTTTTTTATCTTCTAGAGTACAAAAAATTAAATGACAGGAAATAAAATACAAAAAAAATAAAAAGTACTCCTCTACAAAGACTACTTGATCTAGTCAGATATGGAGATTATGTTGAGATGCTTCTTGATTAACTCGAATCGATCTTCAAGCAATGGTTTAGTGAATATGTCAGCCCATTGATGATATGTGTCTATAAACTGGATGTTGAGTGTTCCTTTTTGAACATAATCTCTGATGAAGTGGTGTTTGATTTCTATCTGCTTGGCTCTAGAGTGTAGGATAGGGTTCTTGGTTAGGTTTATGGCTGAAGTATTGTCACAAAACAAAGGGATATTGGTTTCAAAGATGTTGTAGTCTTCCAACTGATGTTTCATCCAGATTAACTGTGAACTGCATCCTGCTGCTGATATGTATTCAGCTTCTGCTGTTGACATGGCAATGGTGCTTTGTCTCTTGCTTGACCAAGAAATCAGATTATCACCTAGAAACGTACAATTGCCACTTGTGCTTTTTCTCTCTAATTTGTTTCCAGCATAATCAAAATCGCAATATCCACTCAGTTTGTATATGAGAGTTTTCTTGTAGAGCAAGGTAAGATGTGTGGTTCCTTCAAGGTATCTAAGGATTCTTTGGACAGCAGTTAAGTGGGATTCCCTAGGGTCAGCTTGAAAACGAGCACAGACACAAACACTAAACAAAATGTCATGTCTAGAAGCAGTTAGATAAAGAAGGAATCCAATCATACCTTTGTATGTTTTCTGGTCTACCTTTTGGCCGGATTAATCTTTTTCAAGTGGGCAGGTGGGGTGCATGGGGGTGGCCATAGGCTTACAATCATTCATCTTGAACTTTTTGAGAAGTTCTTTAGTGTACTTAGATTGGTGAATGAGTATACCTGTTTTGTCTTGCTGAATCTGAATGCCTAGAAAGAACTTAAGTTATCCCATCATGCTCATCTGAAACTCTTGCTGCATCAAATCAGAAAACTCTTGGCAGAGAGTGCCATTTGTGGATCCAAAGATACCACAATTGTAACACCCCGATTTTAAAACACAGCGCGGGTGCATTTTTTTTTTAAATAATTGAAATGAGTTTTCCAAAATTAATATCAAGGGAATTAAAATAAAATCAGTTCATTTCAAAGGTTATCACCCAATCAGTGTCAGAGTGCAGAATAATACAGCGGAAAAAGTAATACATTAATTCCCAAGATAAAATTACATTTCCCAAAACTCAAGACCCTATACAAAAGTCTAGACTGATCATGCACTAAGCTATAGTAGCACGGTCTCCACCGTATCCTCTATAAGTCTCGTCTTCAGCCAACCGTCCGTCCCTCTGCATTGTCCACGTAGACTCCGTACGTAAAGATCAGGGGAAAACTAACGACATTTCTGTCGTTAGTGTAACCGTCGGTAGGACGGGTTCGGGTAACATATGAGGGCAAAGCCCAAAGTCCACAATTTAATAGCAAGGGTCACCAACCAAAATTAACAAATAAGCACATAGCATATATCTCACAACAACACATATATTCATGGCATAATATATGACAATGATGAGGAAAATAATTATGCTCATTTGAAATTTAATGACATATATGTCTTTTCAAAAACAGCAGTCAATTATTATGAAATATGTGATAAGTACAATCAACACCTCAGCAAATCACAATCATTAAATCAGAAATTCAGATTCTGAACAGTACTCACACACATTCAATTTCCACTCATCATCATAATCCAATCGTGACCCACCGGTCAATCCCCCAATGCAATATGTATATGCTCATGTATACAATTTTCTTGGAATCACCAAGGTGCAGTCGCTCACAGACCAGCACACGTGTAGTCTCTCACAGACCAGCACGATATATATATGTCAGACTTTAACGGCCCTCAAGACCAGGGTGCAATCTCTCACAGATCAGCACCAGTGCAGTCGCTCAACAGACCAGCACGACTTCACAAATGGAATGGACCGTCTAATACACGCGGAACCATTCCGTAGCCCTGATACAATAGACCATCTAATACACGCGGAACTACTCTAAACCCAGATAGAATAGACCGTCTAATACACGCGGAACTATTCTATAACCATCATGGTCACTACAATTACATCTATTAGCCTCTCATAGGCCAAATACACAGAACTTAAATCCTCACACGGATAGAATGGACCGCCTATACTCGCGGAACCACTCCGTAGTCTGAGTAGAATAGACCGTCTAATACACGCGGAACTACTCTAACCCCGGATAGAACAGACCGTCTAATACATGCGGAACTATTCTATAACCCACGATTAATACTTAACTTCGCGGCCCATCACGGTCACCGCATCAACTCTGTGGCCCATCGCGGTCACCACTTAACTATGCAATGCATGAATATGCAGTGTTTTCTCTTCACTGAAAACAGTATGCGACATCCATGAATTTCATGCATTTCCATCATTTCTCAAAATACCTCAACACAATTATTTCCATTATCAACACATCAATGATTAAACATTCAAGTAATCATTATCACAAAGTTCCATTCTGAATTATCATAAGTCTTTTCCCCAACTCTTAAAATTCATAAAATAGTGTTGGAAAATACGAATCTGTATTCGAATACAGCTTCTCTGTATTCGAATACAGAAGCCAAAAAAAACAGTGCAGAATTACACTGTATTCGAATATAGCCATCTGGTATTCAAATACAAAGGCAGTCTCAGTGCACAATTCAACATCTTTCACTACATCAGTAAGGTTTCAAAAACTGCATCACCACCACTTCAAACTATCATAAAAATTCCATTTTAATTCATCCCAATACTCCCCAACACTTAGGGTTCATAAAACAATGTTGAAAACTTGGAATTTCTGAAAAACTCGAATCTGTATTCGAATACAGACTCCTTGTATTCGAATACAGAAGCATGAAACTGCAATTTTAACATTCTGTATTCGAATACAGCATGCCTGTAGTCGAATACAGAAGACAAAACCTTGAAAAATTCAATATTTTCTTTCAGATCCTTAAAGGTTGCAACACTTCATCCTCTCCTCTTCAAAATATTTCAAGAACTCCTTTTAAAATCACTTTAACCCTTCTCAAGGTTTCTTAATACTTTAAAATGCATATTACAGTGTTTAAAACTTGATTTTCTGGAAAACACGAATATGTATTTGAATACAGCTTCCTTGTATTCGAATACAGAAGCTAAAAACAGTGCTTCTGGGAAAACACGAATCTGTATTCGAATACAGATTCCTTGTATTCGAATACAGAAACTGAAACTAGTGAAAAACAGCATTCTATATTCGAATACAGCATGCCTGTAGTCAAATGCAGATGCGAATACAGTGTTAAAATTTCACTTCTGTATTCGAATACAACATGATCGTAGTCGAATACAAATGCGAATACAGAAGCAAAAATCCTTCCTCTGTATTCGAATACAAGTTTGAAAACTTTAAGTAAAACAGAAACCTGGAAGGTTGTATTCGAATACACACATGTCGTAGTCGAATACACCTTCGAAAACCAGTGAATTTTCAACCCTTTTCAAACTGTTTTCTTTTAACAACAAACAACCAAACATTATAAACAGATTCAGCACCTTTTTCCAGACGATCCTTTCCTCATTAAAATCCTTTTTCTTTTTAAATCATCAGCATCATCAGAATCATTTAAAACAGAAACAGAATCAAAATTATCAACACCAAATCATCCAGAAACAGAAACAGAATGATCAATCATCAGAATCATCCAAACTTTCAAGCCATCAGAACGTCATACAGCATTTCAGCTTTCACAACACACCAGAATAACATGCAAGCATTCAGCTTTCTCAAACATCAGAACATGACTAATGTTCTCAACCAAAACAGAAATCAACACACAGCAGCAAAACACCAACAGAGTGCATTTTTGCATTTTAAAAAAAAACTATTTTCAAAACAGTTTTATGAACATGTATTTTAACCATCTTTAAAATAACATGCAAAACATTTCCAGCTTTCCCATACAAGTAAAAACAGCATGAATGCATTCAACCAACAACAACCATCACAGAATCATCACATATCAACAAAAATGCATTTTCTTCATTTTTTTCAAGATGTCATTTAAGAAAAACAGTTTTTCTTTCAAAACTGAAATGAAATAACATACTTACAGCCCTAATGCAACTAGAAAGTTGGAAGGTGCCTTACCCTTGTTACGTGTTCTGCTCCCGTTTGCGCGTCCAAAACCGGTGAAACTGCAGCTTGCGTTTGCTGCTACGAAACTGGGTTCTTTAGCTCTGTAATGGGGTGGGGATTAACTTTAATGTTGGGGGGTTTTCTGGTTTGGTGTCTGTATTTCCAGTTACATGGAACTTTTCAGGAACTCTCTCTTTAGTATTTTGAAATCGTGAAACTGCTTTTCAGAAAACAGGAGGTAGAAATGGGAGAAGAGGTTACTGTTACATGCAACACTATTACATGTAAAATGGGAGGTATGGAGTTCTGATTTCTGCCCAGCCCCTCACGTGTACTTATAGGCTCACTTGAGTGCCACCTCTTTTGAAACAATGATACAATAATGCTGGATTTTCCAGCTGGATTTCTCAGCACTTAATACTTTTGCAATTAGCCACTAATCCTTAATTAATGGTCCGATTAATTTAATTACTCGAAATTAAATTAATTTAATCTTCATCCCATAATTTTAATTCATCTTCCAAAATAAATATTTATATATATATATATATATTCACTCAAAACATACATATATTAAATACTTTACAAATATTCCCAAAATACCCTTAATATTAATTCCAGAATTAATATTAAATTTAAGGGTCTTACATTACCACCCCCCTTAAATTAGTTTCGTCCTCGAAACTACATCTCGATGAACAACTGAGGATATTGTTCCCTCATCTTTCTCTCCAGTTCCCCAGTTGCGTCTCCAGTAGTCGGGTTCCAGATCACTTTGACTAGTGGGACTTTCTTGTTTCTCAACTGTTTAATCTTCCTGTCTTCAATCCTTACAGGGAATACTTCAAATGACAGGTTGTCCCTCAGCTAAATTGTATCCGGCTCGATTACATGTGACGGGTCTGCAATGTATTTCCTTAACTGCGACACATGAAATACGTCGTGGATATTGGACAGTATTGGAGGTAAAGTAATCCGATAGGTCAATGGTCCAATACGTGCAGTAATCTGGTATGGTCCAATAAATTTCGGAGTCATCTTTCTCGACTTAATAGCTCTGCCAACACCAGTTGTAGGCGTGACCCTTAGAAATACATGATCACCCTACTCGAATTCCAAAGGTCTGCTCCACCATCTCAGGTCCAACAATCGTACTCTCTCCATCCTTATACCAGCATAAAGGCGTCTGACACTTGCGTCCATACAAAGCCTCGTAGGGTGCCATTCCAATACTTGCGTGGAAGCTATTGTTGTAGGTGAACTCAATCAATGGCAACATCTCATCCCAGTTTCCTCTGTCATCCAACACACATGCTCTTAATAGATCTTCCAAGGACTGATTTGTTCTCTCAGTCTATCCGTCTGTTTGTGGATGATAAGCGGAACTCAATTTACTCTTATGAGCCTCTTCCAAAATCATTCTCCTCAAATCTGCAACATCCGGTACACAAACTCTTCCATTACATCTCAGAATGTTATCTGGTCCGACCCTTAAGCTCGCTTAATTCAAATGGGTGTAAATCAATGAAGAACTCCACCTTTCTCACCGGGGGTAATCCTGGAATTTCTGATGGAAATACGTCCGGATATTCTTTGACTAACACTACATCTTCTATGTTCACATCCATCTTGGTCTCCACGTTAGCCAATGATAAAAATTCCTGAGTTCCTTTTCTCAGAGATACTTCGAGTTGGTTAGCAGTCAAATACTGAACGACTCCCAATTCACTTCCTTGTGAGCTGATCCCATTAGAAACCTTGTACTTCTCCACCAGTACTCTGCATCCCCTATTAGCAGATACGTGGCATTGTTGTCCTTCACCGCTGCTCGGCAGTTAATCATCTCGAGGATTTTCTCCATCTCTTGAATCCACTGGTCTGCTCTTTCTGGACCCTCATCACCCTTGAATTTGGGAGGATTATGACGACAAAAATCCTCTAGTCCTCTAGATTCAGCCGCGCGACTCTCTCTTTCCCTCTTCTCCAGATCTCGTTGAATCTTTGCAACCGTATGTGCAGCAACAGACGCAGCCATGTTGTTCATCGCTCCAGCCATCCTATCATCCCGGCTGACGTTGGCTCTTGTAGTGTCGTCTCTTCTTTGGAGGCATTGTTCCTTAAAAACCATCATCAAGTAGAAATCTCGCACTACTTGGAATAATTCCAAATCTTAACACATCATTACTTCAGTCACACCACAACTTCCACAAGACATGATACTTTAACCACTTGCTCCTATGCATAATCAGCTAATGACTCAAAACAAATGTTTTTATCAGAGCTTTAACCCAAAACCTTAACCCAATGCTCTGATACCACAATTGTAACACCCCGATTTTAAAACACAACGCGGGTGCATTTTTTTTTTTAAATAATTGAAATGAGTTTTCCAAAATTAATATCAAGGGAATTAAAATAAAATCAGTTCATTTCAAAGGTTATCACCCAATCAGTGTCAGAGTGCAGAATAATACAGCGGAAAAAGTAATACATTAATTCCCAAGATAAAATTACATTTCCCAAAACTCAAGACCCTATACAAAAGTCTAGACTGATCATGCACTAAGCTACAGTAGCACGGTCTCCACCGTATCCTCTATAAGTCTCGTCTTCAGCCAACCGTCTGTCCCTCTGCATTGTCCACGTAGACTCCGTACGTAAAGATCAGGGGAAAACTAACGACATTTCTGTCGTTAGTGTAACCGTCGGTAGGACGGGTTCGGGTAACATATGAGGGCAAAGCCCAAAATCCACAATATAATAGCAAGGGTCACCAACCGAAATTAACAAATAAGCACATAGCATATATCTCACAACAACACATATATTCATGGCATAATATATGACAATGATGAGGAAAATAATTATGCTCATTTGAAATTTAATGACATATATGCCTTTTCAAAAATAGCAGCCAATTATTATGAAATATGTGATAAGTACAATCAACACCTCAGCAAATCACAATCATTAAATCAGAAATTCAGATTCTGAACAGTACTCACACACATTCAATTTCCACTCATCATCATAATCCAATCGTGACCTACCGGTCAATCCCCCAATGCAATATGTATATGCTCATGTATACAATTTTCTTGGAATCACCAAGGTGCAGTCGCTCATAGACCAGCACACGTGCAGTCTCTCACAGACCAGCACGATATATATATGTCAGACTTTAACGGCCCTCAAAACCAGGGTACAATCTCTCACAGATCAGCACCAGTGCAGTCGCTCAACAGACCAGTACGACTTCACAAATGGAATGGACCGTCTAATACACGCGGAACCATTCTGTAGCCCTGATACAATAGACCATCTAATACACGCGGAACTACTCTAAACCCGGATAGAATAGACCGTCTAATACACGCGGAACTATTCTATAACCATCATGGTCACTACAATTACATGTATTAGCCTCTCACAGGCCAAATACACAGAACTTAAATCCTCGCACGGATAGAATGGACCGTCTAATACACGCAGAACCACTCTGTAGTCCGAGTAGAATAGACCGTCTAATACACGCGGAACTACTCTGACCCCGGATAGAACAGACCGTCTAATACATGCGGAACTATTCTATAACCCACGATTAATACTTAACTTCGCGGCCCATCACGGTCACCGCATCAACTCTGTGGCATATCGCGGTCACCACTTGACTATGCAATGCATGAATATGCAGTGTTTTCTCTTCACTGAAAACAGTATGCGACATCCATGAATTTCATGCATTTCCATCATTTCTCAAAATACCTCAACACAATTATTTCCATTATCAACACATCAATTATTAAACATTCAAGTAATCATTATCACAAAATTCCATTCTGAATTATCATAAGTCTTTTCCCCAACTCTTAAAATTCATAAAATAGTGTTCGAAAATACGAATCTGTATTCGAATACAGCTTCTCTGTATTCGAATACAGAAGCCAAAAAAATAGTGCAGAATTACATTGTATTCGAATACAGCCCTCTGGTATTCGAATACAGAGGCAGTCTCAGTGCACAATTCAACATCTTTCACTACATCAGTAAGGTTTCAAAAACTGCATCACCACCACTTCAAACTATCATAAAAATTCCATTTTAATTCATCCCAATACTCCCCAACACTTAGGGTTCATAAAACAATGTTGAAAACTTGGAATTTCTGAAAAACTCGAATCTGTATTCGAATATAGACTCCTTGTATTCGAATACAGAAGCATGAAACTGCAATTTTAACATTCTGTATTCGAATACAGCATGCCTGTAGTCGAATACAAAAGACAAAACCTTGAAAAATTCAATATTTTCTTTCAGATCCTTAAAGGTTTCGACACTTCATCCTCTCCTCTTCAAAATATTTTAAGAACTCCTTTTAAAATCACTTTAACCCTTCTCAAGGTTTCTTAATACTTTAAAATGCATATTACAGTGTTTAAAACTTGATTTTCTGGAAAACACAAATATGTATTCGAATACAGCTTCCTTGTATTCGAATACAGAAGCTAAAAACAGTGCTTCTGGGAAAACACGAATCTGTATTTGAATACAGATTCCTTGTATTCGAATATAGAAACTGAAACTAATGAAAAACAGCATTCTGTATTCGAAAACAGAATGCCTGTAGTCAAATGCAGATGCGAATACAGTGTTAAAATTTCACTTTTGTATTCGAATACAACATGATCGTAGTCGAATACAGATGCGAATACTGAAGCAAAAATCCTTCCTCTGTATTCGAATACAGGGGCTCGTATTCGAATACAAGTTTGAAAACTTTAAGTAAAACAGAAACCTGGAAGGTTGTATTCGAATACACACATGTCGTAGTCGAATACACCTTCGAAAACCAGTGAAGTTTCAACCCTTTTCAAACTGTTTTCTGTTAACAACAAACAACCAAACATTAAAAACAGATTCAGCACCTTTTTCCAGACGATCCTTTCCTCATTAAAATCCTTTTTCTTTTTAAATCATCAGCATCATCAGAATCATTTAAAACAGAAACAGAATCAAAATTATCAACACCAAATCATCCAGAAACAGAAACAGAATGATCAATCATCAGAATCATCCAGACTTTCAAGCCATCAGAACGTCATACAGCATTTCAGCTTTCACAACACACCAGAATAACATGCAAGCATTCAGCTTTCTCAAACATCAGAACATGACTAATGTTCTCAACCAAAACAGAAATCAACACACAGCAGCAAAACACCAACAGAGTGCATTTTTGCATTTTAAAAAAAAACTATTTTCAAAACAGTTTTATGAACATGTATTTTAACCATCTTTAAAATAACATGCAAAACATTTCCAGCTACCCCACACAAGTAAAAACAGCACGAATGTATTCAACCAACAACAACCATCACATAATCATCACATATCAACAAAAATGCATTTTCTTCATTTTTTTCAAGATGTCATTAAAAAAAACAGTTTTTCTTTCAAAACAGAAATGAAATAACATGCAGTTACAGCCCTAACGCAACTATAATGCTGGAAGGTGCCTTACCCTTGTTGCGTGTTCTGCTATTCCTCTCGTTTCTGATTCTGCTCCCGTTTGCGCGTCCAAAACCGGTGAAACTGCAGCTTGCGTTTGCTGCTACGAAACTGGGTTCTTTAGCTCCGTAATGGGGTGGGGATTAACTTTAATACTGGGGGTTTTCTGGTTTGGTGTCTGTATTTCCAGTTACATGGAACTTTTCAGGAACTCTCTCTTTGGTATTTTGAAATCGTGAAACTGCTTTTCAGAAAACAGGAGGCAGAAATGGGAGAAGAGGTTACTGTTACATGCTACACTATTACATGTAAAATGGGAGGTATGGAGTTCTGATTTCTGCCCAGCCCCTCACGTGTACTTATAGGCTCACTTGAGTGCCACCTCCTTTGAAACAATGATACAATAATGCTGGATTTTCCAGCTGGATTTCTCAGCACTTAATCCTTTTGCAATTAGCCACTAATCCTTAATTAATGGTCCGATTAATTTAATTACTCAAAATTAAATTAATTTAATCTTCATCCCATAATTTTAATTCATCTTCCAAAATAAATATTTATATATTTATGTATATATATTCACTCAAAACATACATATATTAAATATTTTACAAATATTCCCAAAATACCCTTAATATTAATTCCATAATTAATATTAAATTTAAGGGTCTTACAAATATCATCAACATAAACTTGAATGATCAGAATATCATCTTTAATGAATTTTCTAAACAAAGTGTTATCTATTTGGCCTCTATCAAACTGATTTTTAAGTAAGAAATTACTAAGTCTGTCATACCATGCCCTACGTGTTTGTTTTAAACCATATAAAGATTTTTTAGGTTTAAAAACATGGTTTGGAAAATCAGAGCTTTCAAAACTTGGGGGTTGTTTGACATAGACTGTTGGAACCAAGTTGGTTCTAAGTACTTAGGATTTTGATGTTTACAAAAGCACTCCATGTAATCTTATTTTTTACCTTAAATTATTACATTAAATGCATCCAGAAGATACCAGAGGATGCATCTTGAAATTACCAGAAGATATCTTTGTTTGCCCAGATCAGAAGGAAGCAAAGTCAGAAGGAGACCTGGAGCAGACTAGAAGGAAGCCTGCCAGAGGGAGACTTGATCCAGACCAGAAGGAATCATTAGTCAGACTTAGACCAGAAGTTATTATGACCAGAAGATGGCCTGGCAGTGAAATGATAAAACAGCCCAGACTTGATCCTGACTTAATCAGAGGATAAATTAATGGGTCCAGAACAAGAGATTCAATCCAGATTTGACCCAGACCAGAAGATAACATGGCTCAGGGTATGAAACTAAGTCCAAACCAGAATAAATGATGTCCAGATTTGATCCAGACCTGATCCAAATCAGAATGTAAAATGTCCAGACTGAAATATTATTTGTCCATATTTAATTTCAGTTCAAACCAGACCCAGTTCATAATTGGTCTAGATCAGAGGGAAAAGGTTCAGATCAATGGTCAAGATTTAAGTACATGGCCCAGTGTTGGCCGAGATTAGAAGATCAGACCATGGCCCAGTGTTTGCCCAAATCAGAAGGTCAGAATGTGTGGTCCAGCATTGGCCGAGATTAGAGGATCACAGCAGATCAGTTTGCAAGTCCAGTTTGGCCAAGATCAGAAAGTGTGGTCAAGGGTTGGCCGAAATCAGATGATCACAGCAGATCACTTAGTATGGTCCAGATGTGGCCGACAGCAGAAGATCAAAGGGTTTAGATTTAATCATGATGATAATCGGTGGAGATTTGATTAAAATTTGATCAAAGTATTAAAAAGGATTTGATACAAAATTAAATTGAAGACTTGTGGAATTCATAAGCTATTGGCGGGAAGAAAGATTTGTTCCAGAATTAATTAAAGTCAGAATTGGTCAAAGTTATTTTTGAAAGGCAATCTGGAGCATAAAAAGATATGTTTTTTATTTAAGTGAAACCCGATTGGTCAAAGTATTTTTGCAAGAGTATCCAGCAAGATACAGCTCGAAATTAAGCTTGGAAGAGACCCTAATCTGCAACTATAAAAGGAGGCTCAAGGCAGAATACTTAGCATTGAAAATCACAAAAGAGTCATACACTTCCAAAAGCAAACACTCAAGTTTTCAGTGAGGTTAATTATGAGTTCCAACTTTCCAGAAGCAAGCACTCGTGTTATTTTCTTTCCCTTGTGTTAGATCTAAGTTGTTGAAGTAGAGTCTACAATCTGAGGGAATTAGAAGGGGTAGCAGATTACTTGGAAATTAGATTCAAGGCGTAATAATTCCTTCTACAATCTGGGGTTGTCAGATTGTTAGGAGAAGACTTGACTTAGGAAGTCAAGGTGCTGCATTCCTCAAAAGTCTAGGATTGTTAGACTGTTTGAGAAGATTGACTTGGAGGGTCAGTGGTATTGTTGTAATTCAAGGTTTTAATTAGTGAAATCCTTCAAGGTGAAGGGACTGGATGTAGCCTCGTTAACGGTGAACCAGTATAAAATTTTGTGTTTTTATTTTTACTTTATATCCGCTGCTAACTCTTTTTTACTCATTCATCAGGTTTTGTTTTAAAACTGCAAAAACAGAAAAAGTATTCAAGTTAGTCAAACACAATTCAACCCCCTTCTCATGTTTGCACCTTCATAGACTTCCTCACTTATATAACCATTTAAGAAAGCACTTTTGACATCCATTTGATACAAAGTAATATCATGATTTGCAGCAAAAGAGAGTAGGATATGAATTGCTTCTAACCTGGCCACTGGAGCAAAAGTCTCAGTGTAATCAATGCCTTCTTGGTGACTGTATCCTTGTGCCACAAGCCTAGCTTTATTCCTGACTACTTCACGTTTTTCATTGAGTTTGTTCCTGAACACCCACTTGATTCCAATGATATTTTTGTGTGGTCTAGATACCAGATCCCAAACATCATTCCTTTCAAACTCATTCAGCTCTTCTTGCATTGCAAGAATCCATCCTTCTTCTGCTAGTGCTTCATCAACAGTAGTTGGTTCAATGGTAGAAAGTAAACCAAACAAACTTGTTTCTTTAAATGATCTTCTGGTTTTCAATGGTTCAGTTGCGCTTCCAATAATCAGTGTTTCTGGATGTGAAGACTTGTACTTCCACCCATTCTTTCCTTCTAACTTGTCTTCAGGTTCAGCATTATCTTCGGATTTGCTTTCATCCTTTTCTTTCTCTGGTTCAGTTGTTTGATCTGCTCTTGCTTCCTGTGCTTCTGGTAAACCTTCAATTTCCTCATCTTGCTTTGACTTTTCAGAGTCAAGTTGTTTGTCATCAAACTTAATGTGTATGGATTCCTCCACGGTGTTAGTTTCTTTATTAAACAATCTAAAAGCTTTTGATCTCTTAGAGTAACCAATGAAGGTACACTTTTGAGATTTGGAATCAAATTTTGCAAGATTATCCTTAGTGTTTAACATATAACAAATGCAGCCAAACTGTTTGAAGTAGGAAATATTAGGTTTCTTACCTTTCCACAGTTCATGGAAGTGAATCAGCACTGCCTCAGGATCCAACCCAGACTCTGATTCTGGAAGTGAATCAGAAACAGAATTGGCTTGGATGGCTCACACAGACATTGCTTCTAAATCCGATACAGAATCTGATTCTGAAAGTGAATCATCAGAAGATGAAAAAGAGGTATTTTATGAACTCACTCGATCTTATTTAATTACTGCAATAAATGATATCTTAACTATCAATAACAAATAGTCTTTAAAACTAAAAAAACTTAGGGAAGAAAATAAGACTCTAACCAAAAAAATTGATGTTTTAAAGAATCAAAATGCAGAATGCAAAACAGAAAATACAACTCTTAAAACTGATATTGCTAAACTTAAATCTGAAAACCTAACTCTAAAAAGTAATATTTGTTCAACATCAAATACTGTGTGTAATTCTGATATGCATGAACAAGTTTTACAAGACTTTATTGTTAATGGTATGGAAAGAAGCAAATATGCTTCTATGATTTATGGAGTTAGTAACAATGGTAAAAGAGGCATAGGATTTGATGAGTCTGTAACTGTAACTAAACATATTCCCTATGATGTTTTATGTGCTGTTTGTGCTAAGAAATGTCACTCCAAATCATCTTGTCCCATGATAAAATCAAGGAAAGGCAAGAAACCTTTCAAGACTAACAAACCTGGACCCAACCAGATTTGGGTACCTAAAAACAAAATTATCTTTGTTGCATATGTCCTCAGCAATCAAGTTGAAACACCAGTCATGGTATCTGGAAAGTGGATGCTCGCGACATATGACAGGAGAAAAGTCTATGTTCCAAGAACTAACTTTGAGCAGAGGAGGGACAGTGGCTTTTGAAGGAAAGCAAAAAGGCCAAACCATTCGTCGAGGCACTGTTGGTAATGGTACTTCTTCCTCTATTAAAGATGTACTACTAGGCAAAGGTTTTAGGCACAATTTATTAAGTATTAGTCAATTAAGTGATAGTAACTATGATATTATAATTAATCAAAAAACATGCAAAGCTATTAGTCAGAAGGATGGATCAGTACTCTTCACAGGTTATAGGCAAAACAATATTTACAAGATAAATCTGTTTAGTCTAGAGAAACAACGGGTTAAGTGTCTAGTGTCAGTAAATGAAGAGAAATTAATTTGGCACCAAAGATTAGGTCATGCTAACCTTAGATTAGTTTCAAAACTAAATAAACTTCAACTGGTGAGAGGTCTACCTAAGCTAAGCTACAAAACTGAAATTATGTGTGAAGCTTGTCAAAAGGGAAAACAAACAAAAAAAATTTTCAATTCTAAAAATTCAATATCTACCTCAAAGCCCCTTGAGCTATTACACATAGATCTATTTGGGCCAGTAAAAACAGCTTCTCTGAGTGGAAAGAAATATGGGTTTGTTATTATAGATGACTACACTAGGTGGACATGGGTAAAAATTTTAAGAAGTAAGGATGAATCCCACAAACTGTTTATCACTTTTTGCAAACAAATAATGAATGAAAAAGATCTTAAAATTATAACAATTAGAAGTGATCATGGAGGAGAATTTGAGAACAAATTCTTTGAAAATTTCTGTAATGAGAATGGAATCTCTCACAACTTTTATTCTCCTAGAACACCCCAACAAATTGGAGTTGTAGAAAGAAAAAATAGATCACTCCAAGAAATGGCCAGAACAATGCTAAATGATATGAATGTTGCAAAACACTTTTGGGCATAAGCAATTAATACCGCATGTTATATTCAAAATAGAGTCTATATTAGATCCATATTGAATAAAACACCATATGAACTGTGGAAAGGTAAAAAGCCTAACATCTCTTACTTTAGACAATTTGGTTGTACTTGTTATATGTTGAATACTAAAGATAATCTTGGAAAATTTGATTCTCGATCTTAAAAGTGTACCTTTATTGGTTACTCTGAAAGATCCAAAGCATATAGAGTGCTTATTAGGGAAACAAATACTATGGAGGAATCTATACATGTTAAATTTGATGACAAACAGCTTGACCTTGAATAGTCAAAGCAAGATGATGATAGTGTAGGTTTACCAAAACCAAAGGAAGCTGATGTAGACAAACCTAGAGAGCTTGAAAAGGTGGAGGATGAAAGCAAAATAGAAGAACTCGAAAAATCTTCAAAGGATGAATCTAAAGATAAGTTAGAAGGAAGATATGGATGGAAGTACAAATCTTCACATCCCGAAACACTAATCATTGGGAGTGCAAGTGATCCCTTAAGGACCAGATCATCACTTAAAGAAACCAGTTTGTTTGGCTTACTCTCATCTATTGAGCCTACTTCTATTGATGAAGCACTGAGGGAAGATGGATGGATTCTTGTTATGCAAGAGAAGTTAAATGAATTTGAAATGAATGATGTTTGGGATCTAGTTCCAAGACTAGAAAAGAACATTATTAGAACCAAGTGGGTTTTCAGAAACAGGCTGAATGAAAAAGGAGAAGTTGTCAGAAACAAGGCACGACTTATTGCACAAGACTACAGTCAGCAAGAAGGTATTGACTACACTAAGACTTTTGCTCCAGTGGCCAAGTTAGAAGCTATTTGTATCCTACTTTCCTTCGCTGCTAATAATAACATGTCATTATTTCAAATGGATGTTAAAAGCGCATTTTTAAATGGTTATATAAGTGAAGAACTCTATGTTAAACAACCCCCAGATTTTGAAAGTTCTAAATTTCCAAACTATGTTTTTAAACTTAAAATATCTTTGAATGGTTTAAAACCAGCACCTAGGGCATGGTATGATAGACTTAGTAACTTCTTACTTAAAAATGACTTTAAATGAGGCAAGTAGACAATACTCTTTTTAGAAAATCAATAAAAGATGATATTCTGATTATTCAAGTTTATGTTGATGATATTATCTTTGGTTCTACTAATGGCACTCTCTGCCAAGAATTTTCTAAATTGATGCAGCTGGAATTTCAAATGAGCATGATGGGAGAACTTAACTTCTTCCTAGGAATACAAATTCAGCAAAGTCAAAAAGGTATATACATTCATCAATCAAAATATACAAAAGAGCTTCTCAAAGATTTTAAGATGAGTGACTGAAAACCTATGGCTACCCCAATGCACCCTACCTGCTCACTTGAAAAGGATGACTCAGGCCAAAAAGTTGATCAAAAAACCTACAGAGGTATGATATGGTCTCTCATTTACCTCACTGCTTCAAGACCTAATATTATGTACAGTGTATGTGCTAGATTTCAGTCTAACCCTAGGGAATCCCATTTAACTGTCGTTAAGAGAATCCTTAGATACCTAAAAGGCACTACCAACCTCACCCTGTTCTACAAGAAAACTCCTACACACAAACTGAGTGGATACTGTGACTCTGATTATGCTGGAGATAAACTCAAAAGAAAGAGTACAAGTGGAAACTGCACATTCTTAGGAGACAATTTAATATCCTAGTCAAGCAAGAGACAAAGCACCATTGCCATGTCAACAGCAGAAGCTAAATACATTTCAGCAGCCGGATGCAGCTCTCAACTCATTTGGATGAAACATCAGCTGGAACACTACAAAATCATGGAAACAAACATCTCTTTATATTGTGACAACACTTCAGCCATCAACCTAACCAAAATCCCTATCCTTCATTTTAGAGCCAAACACATAGAAATCAAACACCACTTCATCAGAGATTACGTTCAAAAAGGGTCACTCAACATCCAGTTTGTAGACACTGACCATCAATGGGCTGACATATTCGCTAAACCACTACCTGAAGATAGGTTTGACTTTATCAAGAAAAACCTTAACCTTACGTTCATCCCTGACAAATAGCCTAGTTTAATTTTTTTTGTTATTGTATTTTTATTTTCGTGCATTGTTTTTCAATAAAAAAAAGTATCAGAGGATCTCATTTCTTCCATCAAACCTTTTTGTCTGATGACAAAGGGGGAGAAGATGTATTTGATAAATAATATGGGGCATTAGACTTAGGGGGAGAAAAATTCAAGATAAACCTTAGTCCTAGGGGGACTCAAAGTCAAAAGAAAGTAAAAATAGTTAACAAAAATAAAAAGTTTTGTCATCATCAAAAAGGGGGAGATTGTTGGAACCAAATTGGTTCTTTCAATCAAAGTTTTGATGTTAACAAAAGTATTTTATGTAAATCATATTTTGACTTAGAATAAAAAATCAGAGGCTGTGCAAAATCAGAGGATGACACCACCAGAGGATACATCCAGAGGAAGCAACCAGAGGATAAAAATGTCACCAGAAGGTTTGGCTAGAGGAAACATCCAGAGGATACATCCAGAGTATACTAGAAGATACCTCCAGAGGATACCAGAGCATGTCATCAAATGCAAACATCATCAGAGGATATCTTTCTTGGCCCAAATCAGAAGGAAGAAGAGTCCAGAAGGAGACTTGGTCCAAACCAGAAGGAAGCTTGTCAGAGGGAGACTTGTTCCAGACCAGAAGCAAACATAAGTCACACTTGGTTCAGACTTAGTCCTGACCAGAAGATAGCATGGTTGTGAATAAGATTTAGTCCAGACTTGGTCCAGACCAGAAGATAACGGGTCCAGAACATAGGGACTTGGTCCAGACATAGTCCAGACCAGAAGATAGCATGGTCCAGAACATAAAACTTGATCCATATCAGAAGATATAATTGTCCATAACCTAAGACTTAGTCCAGATTTAATTCAAACTCAATCCAGATTTAATCCAGACTTGGTCCAGATCAGAGGATACATGTCCAGATTAAAAGATCAATGGTCCAGATTAAAATATCAAATGTCCATATTAAAATATCAATGGTTCAGATCAGAAGATCACAGAATGGTACAAATTAGATCACATGGTCCAGTGTTGGTCGAGATCAGAGGATCACCGAATGATACAAATCGGATCACATGGTCCAGTATTGGTTGAGATTAGAGGATCACATAATTGGTACATATCATATTACATGGTCCAGAGTTGGTCGAGATCAGAAGATCATACGGTCCAGAATTTAAATCATGATGCAAATCAGTGAAGACTTGATTAAAATTCGAAGAAGACTTGATTAAATTTTGATAGAAATTAGATCAAAGTATTAAGGGGATGTGATTCAAAACATCACTGAAGTTGAAGAAATTCAAATGCAATCTGAAGCTAAAAACATACGATTTTTATTTAAGTGAAACAGGATTGGCCAACGGTATTTTCAAAGGAAATCTAAGCAAGATCTATTTGCAGCTAGATAACGAGGCTTCAGGCAGCAGCATCAAGCATCGAAAAACACAAGAAATCAAGCTTCATATTCAACACAATCCGAGAGTTCAAAAGAGAGAATCACTTGAGTGCAAAAGCAAAATTTTCTAAGTGTTTTCAAGAGAGAAATTCAGTGCAGCAATCAGCTTTCCAGAAGAAACTTTGCAGAGTTCCAAACCCTTGTAATCAAACCCGATAGTGTAGATTCCTTCTTCAATCTAGGGTTGTCAGATTGGTAGGAGAAGACTTGACTGGTAGAGTCAAGGTGTTGTTTTTATTCCTCAAAAGTTTGGGGTTGTCAGCCTGTTTGAGAAGACTGGCTTGGAGGGTCAGGTGCTGTAATTCAAAGATTTGAATTAGTGGATTAAAGCCTTTAGGATGAAGGGACTCGATGTAGCCAAGTTAATGGTGAACTAGGATAAATTGTTGTGTTCTTATGCTATTATTTTCCGCTGCTAAGTCTGATTATTTATTCATCAAGTAAATCACATCAACATTCAACAAAACAGCAAAAAGATTCAAAGTTTGGCAAACACAATTCAACCCCCTTTCTCGTGTTTGCACCTTCAATAAAGTAGGGATCCTATCATTCCTCTATAAGTTTTCTGGTCATCTTTTTTTCCTGAATCGTCTTTTACAAGTGAATAGGTAGGGTGCATTGGTATAACCATAGGTTTGCAATCACTCATCTTAAACTTCCTGAGAAGCTCTTTTGTATATTTAGTTTGATGAATGTCTATACCTTTTTGACTTTGCTGAATTTGTATCCCTAAGAAGAACTTAAGTTCTCTCATCATACTCATTTGAAATTCAAGCTGCATCAATTTATAAATTTTTGGTAAAGAGTACCATTAGTAGATTCAAAAATAATGTCATCAACATAAATTTGAATAATAAGAATGTCATCTCCAATTGATTTTCTAAAAAGTGTATTATCAACTTGTCTCATTTCAAAGTTATTTTCCAGCAAGAAGTTATTAATTCTATCATACCATGCCCTAAGTGCTTGTTTTAGACCATACAGAGATTTCATTAGTTTAAAAATATGATTTAGAAATTCAGAACTTTAAAAAACTGGGTGTTGTTTAACATAGACTTCTTCACTTATATAACCATTAAGAAAAGCACTTTTAACATCCATTTGAAATAATGTAATGTTATTATTTGCATAAAAAGAAAGTAGGATACGAATAGCTTCTAACCTAGCCACTGAACCAAATGTCTCAGTGTAATCAATGCCCTATTGCTATATATAGCCTTGTGCGACAAGTCTTGCCTTCTTTTTGACCATTTCACCTTTTTATTAAGCTTGTTTATGAAAACCCACTTGGTTCCAATAATGTTCTTCTTTGGTCTAGGTACTAGATCCAAAACATCATTCCTCTTAAATTCTCTTAACTCTTCTTGCATTGCAAGAATCCATCCATCATCTACCAAGGCTTCATCAATAGAGGTAGGCTCAATTGATGAGAGTAAACCAAACAAGGTAGTATCTTTTAGTGATGATCTAGTCCTCAAATGATTACTTGCACTTCCAATTATTAGAGTTTCAGGATGAGATGACTTGTACTTCCATCTAGATCTTCATTCAGACTTATCTTGACAGTTTTGGACTTGATCAGATTCACCCTCTGAAGATTTGTCATCTTTTCTGATTTGCTTGTATCCTCTGATTTTTCAGGTTCTTCTGGTTTGTTTGCATATGTTTCCTCTGGTTCTGATAAACCTACACTATCATCATCTTGCTTTGACTTTTCAAGGTCAAGCTATTTGTCATATAACATAATATAAATTAGATAATTTAAGAATGAAACGATAAAACCTAAAGCACCAATTTTGTTTCTGGTAGTTTATACTTGTTTCTGAAGAAACAAACTTGTATTCTACTTTGGCTAAAATGTCCAGATTTTGTGATTCTCCTGAATCCTCTAAATTTTTTAGAACCTGCAAAATACTTATCGGGCATTGAAATTTAAGATCAAGCTTCTTGTTATCACAGTAAACATAATATTAGACAATAATTAAATTTAAAGAAAGATATATCATATATGTCAACAAATTCAGTTTTACTATAAAAACCCTCATAGTTTTTCTTTTCTCGTTTTTAGATTCTAAATTTTCATATTCTCTTATTATAAGCTCTGGATGAACGCATTTGAATTCCCATCCAGGTTTGTAGTCTTGATGAATTTGATTGGATGTTCATAGAAGTCTCCTGATTCTGATTGTTCATCTGACACTTCTGTTTCTGCTGATGGATCAGGTTGTTTTCGTAATTTTAGAACTGATGATAATTCTAAATCTTCTGGTAGTTCCAATTCTGTTGATATGTGTGATTTCTCTACCAGTTTTGATTCTTTTGATACTCTAGATTTTTCTAGTTCATAATATGGTTCTTCTTTTTCTGATAGTTATGGTTCATCAGCTGATTATGGTTCTAATAGGTGTTGTGCTAACTAGTTCTTCTTCAACCAGAGTCAGGTCTTGGGACAAAGACCTTTTCCCTTCATAAGTTGCTAGCATCCACATACCAGATGCCACAATTGGTGTTTCAACTTGGTTGCTAGAACATCTGCAACATAAACAATGTTGTCTTTTGGTACCCAAATTTGATTGGGTCCTGGATTGTTAGTCTTGAAAGGTTTTTTGTCTTTTCTTGTATTTACCATGGGAAAGGATAATTTAGAGTGACCTTTCTTATAACAAACATTGCACAAAGCATTAGAGTGAAAAAGTTTAAGTCCACTTACTGTTTCTTCGAAACCTAGACCTCTTTTACCATTTCTACTAACACCATAAATCGTAGATGCATACTTGCTTCTTTCCATACCATTAGCTAGAAAATATTGGAATACTTCTTCATGCATATCCAAATTACATGTAGTATTTTAAACATGGATATCTTTCAAGGTTTTATCTTTAAGTTCAGCAATATAAGTTTTCATATTTGCATTTTCTGTTTTAAGTTCAGTAATATAAATTTTCATATTTGTATTTTCTGTTTTAAGTTCAGAAATATCAGTTTTCAAAGTTGCATTATCTATTTTCTATTAAACACTTTGATTCTTTAAAACATTAACTTTTTTAGTTAGGTTTGCATTTTCTTTCCTAAGTGTTTTCAATTTTAAAGACAATTTGTGATTCTTATTTAAAAAATCATTTATAGTAATAATTAAATTAGATCGAGATAATCAGAAAATACCCCAATTTCTTCATCTACTGACTCACTGAATCCAAACATGTTGAACCCTTGGATATTTCCTCAAACACTATAAAGTGCTCAGCCATAATATTGAGCTCTAATACCAGTTGAAGGAGTAAACACGAGAAGAAGAGTTGAATTGTGTTTGACAAAGTTGATAACTTTTTGCTAATTTAATGAAGGCTAGTTTGGTCTTTATGAATTATTTATATAAGAAGCAGCAAACAATGAAAGCATAAATAATTGAACACATAGAATTATTCTGGTTCACCACTAACTTGGCTACATTCAATCCCCTCATTCAGAAGGCTTCAATCCACTAATTCAAATACTTTGAATTACAAAACACCTAACCCTCCAAACTAGTCTTTCCAAATAGCCTAACCCCAGACTTTTTGAGGAACTAACCACATTGCCCTACAATCCGAGTCATCTCCTAACAACCCCAGATTGAATAAGGAACTAAACCAATATCGGGTTGTATACAAAAGATTGGAACATTAAGTGTTTGCATCTAACAAAGTTGATAATAATAATAACTCTCACACTCTAAGAATTAAACAAATAGAAAATATTTTTAACTTGAACAATTGTTTCTCTCTTTCAACTCTAAGATGAATTTGAAATTTTGAGCTTATGAGTACTTCTACTCTTTTGATTTTCGATGATCTTCTTCTTCAGCCTTGAGTATCCATTTATAGACAAAATTATGGCTTTAATTTAGTCCTTGTTTAATGATGAATTGTATCTTCATTCCTTGCTTGGTCAACAATGATCTTATTCAAAACTATTCTAAACAAGATGCTTTTTGATAATATGTTCTTTAGCCAATTCTTTATTTTTGAATCCAATCTGAGCAATTCTTCTAGATTGATTTTGTTCGTATTTTGTTCAGATTGAGTTTGTAAATTCTTCAGATTCATTATGTTCGTTCAGATTGAGTTTGTAAATTCTTCATATTGATATTGTTCATATGTTTTTGTAGAAAAATCTTGATCAAATCTTAACCATGTCTTCTTTTCAACTTGGTCAAAGATTTTCTTCAATTATAAATCTGAATCAAATCTTATTTTAGATTTTCTTCAATTATAAATTTGAATCAAATCTTATTTTAGATTTTCTTCAATTATAAATCTGATTTAAATCTTATTTTAGATTTTCTTCAATTACAAATTTGAATCAAATATTATTTTAAATTTTCTTTAATTATAAATCTGAATCAAACATTATTTTAGATTTTCTTCAAAAACACAAATTTTCTTTCATACTCTGTGAATTCAAATATGATGTTCTCATAAAATACTTTTGTTATCATCAAAACTCTAAATATAAAACCAACTTGGTTCCAAAAGAGCTTCTCAAGAAGTTTAAGATAGGTGATTTCAAACATATGGCTACACCAATGCACCCTACTAGTTCACTTGAAAAAGATGAATCAGGGCAAAAAGTTGACCAAAAAACCTATAGGGGAATGAAAGGATCTCTACTTTACCTTACTACTTCCAGACCTGACATCATGTTTAATATATGTGTATGTGCAAGATTTCAAAAGGACCCTAGGGAATCACATTTAGTTGTTGTTAAGAGAATCCTTAGATACCTAAAAGACACTACGTACATAACCTTGTTCTACAAGAAACCTTCTGAATACAAACTAAATGGGTATTGTGATTCTGATTATGCTGGAGATAAATTTGAGAGAAAACGCTAAAAGTTAAAACTGCACATTTCTCGGTGACAACTCAACCTCATGGTCAAGTAAGATATAAAACATCAACTAGAAGACTAAAAAATCCTAGAAACCAACAATCCCATTTAATGTGACAACACTTCTTCCATTTTCCTAGCCAAACACCCTATTCTTCATTCTAGAGCTAAACACGTAGAAATTAAACATCATTTCATTAGGGACTTTGTTAAAAAAGGTGTGCTTAATATCGAGTTGGTAGACACCGAACATTAATGAGCTAACATATTCACCAAAGCACTAGCTGAAGATAGGTTTGACTTCATCAAGAAAAACCTAAACCTCATTCTTTTACCTAATTGATGTTGTTCCAACCTTAGAGTAGTTTAGTTTCATGCTTAGGATAAACTTTATGTTTTATTTTTATGTTATTTTCATTATATTATAAAAAAGGCATGTTTCACTTTCAAGTCTTTTTGTTTGATGACAAAAGCGGGAGAAATTTGTTTGATGATGCAGGAGAAAAAATACTTGAACTTAAGGAAAGCCTTAAGTAAGGCGGAGTCAAAGTATTTAAAAGAAAAGTTGTTATCAAAAATACAGTTTTGTCACATCATAATGGCGGAGATTGTTGGAACCAAGTTGGTTTTATACTTAGAGGTTTGATGTTATCAAAAGTATTTTATGAGAACAATATATTTAACTTCACAGAGTATGAAAAAGATTCGTGTATTTGAAAAAACAATCTAAAATAAGATTTTATTCAAATTTATAATTGAAGAAAATCTTTGACCAAGTTTACAAGAAGATTTGATAAAGATTTATCTACAAGAATATGTGAATTATTTACAAGAATATTTTATCAAGATTTATAACAAGAAGATATGAATTATTTACACGAAGATTGATCAAGATTTATCTACAAGAAGATATGAATTATTTATATGAAGATTTGATTAAGATTTATCTACAAGAAGATATGAATTATGTACAAGACGATTTGATCAAGATTTATCTACAAGGAGATGTGAATTATTTACAAGAAGATTTGAATAATTTACAAGAAGATATGATCAAGAATTGCTTACAAGAAAAAACACTCACAAGAGGATACATTTATTATTTGCAAAAGTATGATTCATATTTTGAAAAATGACAAAATACTGAATTGGACTTAGTCATATTCCTAAATGTGAAATTTCAAGAACCGGTCCAACAATATGTTCCCGCCCAGATCAAAGCAAGCAATAGCAAGGAAGTTTCATCTAAAGAATTTACAAAAAAAAAATCTTAACAAAATATGAACAGTATCATTATGAACAATTTACAAACTCAATCTTAACAAAATACGAACAATATCAATCTGAAGAATTTACAAACTCAATCTTACCAAAGTACGAATAGTATCAATCTGAAGAATTCACAAACTCAATATGAATAAAATACAAACATAACCAATCTAAGGTAACTGCTCAGATTGGATTCAGAAATAAAGAATTGGTTAATGAACATATTATCAAAAAAACATCTTGTTTAGAATTATTTTTGAATAAGATCATTGTTGACCAAGCTAGGAATGAATATACAATTAAAAATTAAACAAGGACTAAATTGAAGCCCTAATGTTATCGATAAATAGATACTCAAGACTGAAGAAGAAGACCATCAAAAAATCAAAAATTAGTACAAGAACTCAAGTTCAAAATTCCAAATTAATCATAGAGTTCAAAGAGAGAAACACTTGTTCGTATGAAAATATTTTCTAAATTTTTTTCTTAGAGTGTGATAGTCATTGTTATAATCAGCTTGTTATAAGCAACTACTCAAGTTCCAAACCTATGTATTCAAACCCGATAGTGGTGTTAGTGTGCCTTCAACAATCTAGGGTTGTCAGATTGTGTGGAAAAGACATGGATGGTAGAGTCAAGGTGTCCCTCAAAATTCTGGGTCATGTGCTTTGTAATTTAAGTTGTTGAATTAGAAGATTAAATCCTTTTAAACGAAGGGATTGGATGTAGCCAAGTTAGTGTTGAACCAGGATAAACTACTTGTGTCACTTTATTCCTATGCTCCTTAGTTTTGTTATTACTTCTACTCCAAGTAAATCATCAAGTCTGAACCAATTTAATCAAATAATGAAAAAGTTATCAACTTAGTCAAATACAATTTAACCCCCTTCTCGTGTTTCCATAGAAATTAATTTCTCTATCATACACTAAACTCTTATACTAAGCAAGTAAAATCATCATCATCATTCGACATTTTAATACTTGAACTTATTAACAAAGTACTATAATTATTAATCTCTAATAATTATCCTCATTCATCATCTTTATCATTTTTACTAACTTACCATTACATACTAAGTAATTAATTAACCCTAAATCACTTGCTAATAACTAATATTGTTGTTGGGATTAAAAATTAGTCGAGGATTCGGCTAACTGCTTTCAACTATGATTTCAATTTTTTTTTTAAACAATTATATTGTGGAAGGAACTATGTCCCTCAACTATGGGTTCTTTAACTACTTAAAAGAGTGTTAAGTATGATATTTTTTTAGTTTAAGCTACTAAACTAAGAAATATATAAAGTAAATGAAACTAATAAAAAAAATATGCATAAAAAGCTTATTTGATTGATTGAATGTGTTTAAAAATAATACTAGTACTGATATTTATATGCAAAATTAATCCAATTGGCCACAAGTTGTGGCCTACTTAAATGTAGCCTTGCTCGACTAATTACCATGTAATGCGTGATAATTTATGCTTATGCAAATTCTTGATGCCCCACGATCGACTCATCTTTCCTATCTTTTCGACATGTCCCATTGGCAAAATCCATACATGCCTTTTATTGGAATTATGCCTTTGTGTTAATCGTTAGAGGTGCTAAAAATGTGGAATATGAGCACAACTGTCAAATTATCAAGCTTCTGTGAGCTTTGCCTCATTCCTAAGCCTCTGCGACCTATGTGAACCTTTATAAACTCAAGAAAGATCCAACTAACTCATATTTGACTGTTTCTTGCACATCTTACTTCCAACTAAGGGAAATTCGGTTACCTCAAAATTTGACTGCTTGCGATTCTCGTCTACAAATTATTTATTTTTAGGTGTAAGCAAATGTATATAGATTATCTAATAAATTTAGCATATAGGGTTATATAAGTTTTTAATCTCTATAAAGTTTCAATATTTTTAATTTAATCCTTAAAAAATTTTTTTGTCCTTTTGTTTAATTCAACTCATTTATACCCTTCGAATTTTTGAATGATTTTTTTCAGGTATGTTTAGAACTTTATAAGAATTCCCCTACGTTTGATTAAATATAAATTTTTAAATGCCAAAAAGCTTAAAATTCATATTTAATTCATTATTTATTAAAAATTTTAAATTTTTGTAAAGGAAATATATGTTTATAATATACTAAATATGACTGCAAAAGATCATTTAATAATTTGAAAGGTACATATGAGTTTACACAAAAGTAGGAACAAGAAATGAAAACCGAAAATTTTTACTAAAAATAAAATGTTAACATTTTATTGGGACTAAAATTTGTTTAACCCTAATAATTAATTAATTAACTTACTAATTTATCATCAACTATTAACTATTTACCTATTAATTACTTAATTAAAATGTTTAATTATCTAATTAATTACCAAATCATTAACTTTGATTAACCTTTAGTAACTCATTAATCATTAACATCATTAATTAAATATTGGTTTAAACATGTCTTTGGTCCTTGCACTTATAACATTTTTTGATTATGGTCCTTGTAAGTTTTTTTGTTTAGTTTACATCCCTATAAATATAGTTTAATTATAAAATAGTCCTTTCATCCAACGTCCGTTATAAAAACTGTAACTCCGTTAAACCTAAATATAATTAAAATATAATTTTTTTTAACATAAACATAAATTCCAATATAATAAAATTATAACATTTTTTAACCTAAAATTAATCCCAAATATTTCACTCTTCTTCCCTAAAAAAACTTCAAATTAATAACTTCAAATGGTTTCTTTTAAAATTGTAGGTTCAAGTTTAGAGCATCAGCACTCACAGGTTAATTGCAATATAGCAATTTGTATTATATTATGAAAGATAGCGACAATATTAAGATAATATCGGTGGGTTTCTTTTGAAATTGTTGGTTCAACATTTTTTTTTAGTTTTTGCCTTCTATAACAATCGTTTCATGGTCAATCCTGCTTTGGAATTTATTGGTTGACCAGATTTTTCAAATTCAAATCGTTGATAATGTAAACAATCGGTTCATTGTTTTGAACCAATTCTCAAATGCTAGCATCAATTTCACCTTTTCCATCCATTCACACAAAGAAAATTGAAGTGAATCAATCGAAAGAAGAAACAAACATTCACAATTTTGTACTAATATTGTAGTTGGAACCCTAACCGTAATTTACGTAGGAGTGTAGTTTTTTAGGGAAGAAAAATGAAATATTTCAGGTTAAGTTTAGGTTTTTTTAGGAAGAAGAATGAAATATTTTTGGTTAATTTGTAGTTAAAATAGGTTATAATTTGATTATATTGGGGTTTATTTTTAGGTTAAGAAAATATTAAGTTTTAATTATATTTAGGTTTAACGGCATTATAGTATTTGTAATAGAATTTAGATGAAATCACTATTTTAAAATGAAACTATATTTGCAGGAATGTAAATCAAACAAAAAAATTTACATAATACCAAAATCAGACAAAGTTATAATTGCTAAGCCAAAGACTTATTTAAACCTTAAATCTTTTAATTAATTAACTGTCGTTTAAATCTATTACTATTACTAATTACACTTAATCATCATTCTATGTTATTAACTAAGTGCTATGAACTACTGGTCTACTTTAATCGATAAATCCTACCGCAATTTTCGATATTTACTCATTAATCGCTTTTTTTATTCGTATAAATCAATTTTTCTATAACTTACTCAATTATCTGATGTTACATTTAACTAATCGACTTTTCATAATCTATTAATCGATTTATGTTGATATAACTACCTACTCGATTATGGCTTTTCAGTTAATCTATTTTCTAGTTTAATTATTTCATTAATACTGTAACTAAGGATTTACTAAACTCAAATAAACTATTGACGCGTTTCTTGATCAACACTTAATCAAATTACAGGTTTTATATCTAACTAATCAATTTCTCTGACTCTAATAGTTGATTAATCTACAATTTTCTTCACTAATCAATTTTACTAAGTTCATTAATCAATTAATTTTAGCTTGTTTTCTCTTCCAGTTTTAACTTTTTGATCAATTAACTTCTTTACGGTAATTGATAATTTTATATGTAGATTTAATTGCAGTTTTAATACCTCTATTTTTACTGATTTACGAAATTAGTGTCATATTTTAAAAATTGATAGTTATTGTCCATCTTTCTGATTTTTTAACTAAATAATGATTACGTGAGATACAATGATGTAGAATGATTAACACCCATGATATTGAAATAAAACACCGTAAAAAGATAGCTTTCAACTTCGAAATTTTTTCATATTTTCAATTTAATTAATGATATATTTATAATTAATGTATCTAGATGGTTCTATATCATAGAATTGTATGTCACATCATTTAAAATATGTCAAATCGTCATTTTTTAGTTCAAAAATCTGAGAGAGGAACCAAAACGGTCGGCTTTTAAAATAGGGGGACAAATTCCGTGAATCGGTAATAATAGAGGGACTAAAACGGAAATTAAGCCTTACATATAATAGAAACATATCATAACCGATTGTGTTCTTCAGCAATAACATTAACATAATTATTCAATACAAGTAATGTTGAATATGGGAACTTGAGTTCGGGAATGGTGGTGAACGACAGTCGAAGAAGGTTCTTGATCCTTTGTTGTTAGCTGCCCATCGAAGAAGTATACTTGTACACACTCCAATGATCAAGTAATAATTTGTCAAAGAATAAGAGGATCTAGGATTACAATTTATGTGTACCTTTATGACCTCAGTGGTCCTCTTTATATACAGAGTTTTTTTAGGGTTTCTAGAAGGTTTTCGTCATGATCATCAAAGGGGGATTTTGTGATCTTTGGATCACCCTCAAATGTAAGATGTGTTTCTTCTAATAAGGAAATGGTAAATGTCATCTGGTGGTCGTAATCATGGTATGATTGTCATCAGGTGGCTCGTATCGAGAGTAAAATGAGTTACCGTATCTATCATCACCGAATTTCCCTTCGTCCATCTAGTGGTCATGATTCGAGGTCTAGTGAGTTACAGTAGAGATCAACTCCAGGTTCTACTCTTGATGGTGGCTAGCCCTAGTTTGAAGAAGTTTCTATGATGTTATTTGATTAGGTACAGTCGATCCGAGAAAACTTATCCTTATTTTGGGCTTGACCTACAGGATGCTCTGAGTCCCACCAAAACAATAATCATGATCAAAAGTGAAGGTGCAACACAAGAAGGGGGTTGAATTGTGTTTGACAAACTTTAATTCTTTTTTCTAATTAGTTGAATAATGAGCAATCAGAGTAAATAAGTAGCAGATAATAAAAGTTAACACCTCGAATTTATACTAGTTCACATTTAACTAGGTTACGTTCAGTCCCTTCCTTCAGAAGGACTTTTCACTAATTCAAACTCCTTTGAATTACAACACCACTGAACCTTTAAGCCAGTCTTCCCAAACAGCCTGACAACCCCAGACTTTTGAGGAACAGCAACACCTTGACTATACCAGCCAAGTCTTCTCAAACAGTTTGACAACCCCAGACTTTTGAGGAACAACAACACCTTGACTATACCAGTCAAGTCTTCTCAAATAGTCTGACAACCCCAGACTTTTGAGGAACTTCACAACCTTAAACCTACAAGCTATGTCTTTTTCTAACAATCTGACAACCCTAGATTTTAGAAGAAACTTCAACACTATAGGATTTTATACAAGGAATCAAAATTAAAGCTGAGTAACAACTTCTAGAAAGTTGATACTCACAACAAGCTTAGCTTGAACTTGAGTGTTTGCTTCTGAAAAATTTATGATGACAATCAGCCTCACACTCTAAGAAAAGAGCACTTAGAAAATATTTATCTTTTAAGCAAGTGTTTCTCTCCTTTGAACTCTTTGAATACTTAGGAATTTTTGCTTGAGTTCTTCTATTTTTCGATGCTTTATTCTTCAGCATTAAGCCTCTATTTATAGTTGAAATTAGAGCTTCACTTTGATATGTTGCTTTACTTCTGGTGTGTATTTCGATTGATTCTGTTTTGAGAATATTCTGGAGTATTTTGCTCATATTCTATTTTGAGCATACTTTCAGCTAGATTATGTTTCTGGAGTCTTTTGCTCCGATTATGTTTTGAGCATTTTACTCAGATTTTGTTTTGAGCATACTTTTAGCTTCTAATGATGTAGCTTCTGATTTCTACCTCTAATGAGATTCTCTGGAATTATCCTCTAACGAGATCCTCTGATGGGAACTTCTGATTACATCTGGGATCTTCTTATGATATCATCTGGTGATATCCTCTGATGATATCCTCTGGTGATATCCTCTGATGACATCCTCTGATGATATCCTCTGGTGATATCCTCTGATGATATCTTGTAGTGACCATCGTCTGGTGACTATCCTCTGATGACTTCATCCTGCTTCTGATTTGTATCTTCTGATGACGTCATCTTCATCTTCTGGTGACCATCCTCTGATGACTTCATCCTGCTTCTGATTTGTATCTTCTAGTGACATCATCTTCTAGTGGCATTTTTCATTCTTCTTTTAAGTCAAATATGTTATTTTCATAAAATACTTTTGTTAACTTCAAAACTTTAAGTGAAAGAACCAACTTAGTTCCAACAAAAAAGTCAACAAATAATATTATACACAAAATTAATCACACAATCATTAACATATACCAATCAATCAAGGCAAAGAATATATAACGTCGTATATGAATGGAATATAAGAAACCATGCAACGTTAACCATGGAATCACTTCCCTCTAAATCAATATAATAAGTACTATCACTTTTCACTCCATACCTATGTTATATTCACAAATCAACAAGAAAAGTATATGAAGAAATTGTTCCAAAGTCCTTTAATGGTTGTATAAGGCTTGAATATAAGAAATAGCGGTTTTTAGAAATCAAAATAGAAAAGAGTGAACATTCAATGAAAAGGTATAAGAAGAATACCTTGATAGTGATTTTGAATTAATTTAAAATAGAGATATTTTCTTTGAATTGATGGTTTAAGCTTTGGGGTTGAGTTTTCCTTGAAGAAGAGAAAGACAACTCTAAGGGTTTGCAAAGAATGACTAAAAGGTCTAAAACATGATCAAATAGGGACTTCATGTCTTTTAGGTCGAGTTAGTTTAGTAAAATCTGAATTATTTTAAATTAGGGATGTCTGAGATTAGTTCTGTAGTAAAAATAGGAGAAATATGTGTGTTTTGTTTTGCATTAAGTGATTTATTTAAAGCATTGATCGATTAACGTTGTGCAACAGCTACACTATTGTATTGTTTTTATCATAACTTGTGTTATAGAAGTCTCAATGGCGTGTTCTTGGTGGCATTGGAAAGCTAAGAGAAACACCTACAACAACGATAGAAATAATGTATATTTGAAGCTTCGTTTGTCATGTCATAGTCTACATTTGTGTTGTGTTGCTTTCGGAAGTGTATATAGAGTTATAGATATCGGATTGAGGTCAAACCAAAGCCAATTGAAAGATAATAAAAAAGGCTACAATATTAATTGAGGAATCTTAATCTAATTTAGTCTTTAAATATGGCTAAATAAAAGAAATACATAATGGTGAGAAGGTCACAATAATCAAAATTATTATTATGAATTTGATTTGAAATACGAACTGTTATACTTTTTATTGTTCGACTCCAATTATAATAATTGTGATTGTTGAGAGACTGAGCTATGAGAACAAAACCAGAATTTTCTCTTGGATGAAGGAAATATGGGTTGGGTGGATCATGGGTGGGATCTTTAGGGTATCAATTTTGGAAATTGGAACTAAGTTGTTCTAAATATGAAGAATCAATATCTACCATGATTAAGATTGAATGGAGGAAGAAGAAGGGTTTGAGCGGAAAGGATAAAGTATTAAAGCTCTAATATTATATTACAATTGATATAAGATAGTGTACGCTGAACATTCATTTTTTTATTGTTCATTCAAAAAATATAAAAAAATGAGAGATACGATAATATTGAAAAATCAATACAGATGAATAAAAACTAAACTAAATTAGACCTAACTCTTTTTTAATAAAAAATTGGATCTAACTCAAGCATAAACACGGTTGACATAAATAAAAGCACATAAGAGCAATCGTTATGACATAATATAATATATTTAACTAATCTAAAGTGAAAAATAAATAAAACTAAAAAATTAAGAATTAAAATTATTATTACTTATAATTAATCATATATATATATATATATCCACCTTTAATTTATTAATTACCATTGATATTACTTATTTTATTTTCTCGTTTAATCTTAATACAACAACTAAAATCTAATCACTTATATTATCAAAACAGTTAGATTAGCAAAACCTTTTATAAATATAATTAATCCAAAGCCTCCACAAACGATCTCACCGCAAGACAGGGAGTCCACCCTCGTCACAGAGTTTGTCGGCATGAAGAGATCTAGATGAAAAGCCAATGTCAAAACCGTAAATAACTTGTAAAATTAGTCTAAAGAATCTACACAATCAACGCAAACTAATAATTCCCGCTGCATTAAACGCGGTTTCGCTTTCCACACTTTCGGTACAAACTTTCCTATTATTTTCTTTACTTAAAATAACAGCAGAACAAAAATGTTAAAAAAATGCCCTATTTGTTAAAAATTCGAACTTAGAAAAAAAAACATCAAAACTTATATAATTATATTTTAAAACTGTAAAAAATATATTTTTTCTACTTCAAAATTATTTTTTACTTATTTTTGTTTTTTTAGCAAATACTATAAAATATTCATTACAAAACAAAAAATCAATTAATTAAATTTAAATAGTTAATAAATTTTAACTAAAGATGATTATTCGATGATTTTGATTTCGAATTATAGTTTTACTTACTTAAGACGACTCCTAAATTATTAAAGTTTGTTTTTTATCAAAGGGTTAAAAAAAAACTATTATTTTATTTATTTATTTATTCTACTTCCGTTTTTTCTAACACCAAAAACAAAATTCTGAACCCGTGAAATCTTGTTTTATTGGTACAACTACAAATACAAATTTGTTAAATCTCTTTCACACTAGTGACCACAATAACACAAACTCTTCTTTCTTTCTCTGTCACTAAACCACAATAGCACTATCAGTGACGCAATGAAGCTTCAGATCTCGCTCTGATTCAATCAGAAAAAAGAAGAGAAAGTATTGAAGTGATTCATGGAATCAAAGAGATGAAGTTTTACATATCTGCGAAGGGAATAAAGAGAGTCACGATATCAAACGGCGGTAGAGGATCGGCAAAGGGAACAACGACGGCGGCAGGAGTTCCGACTGCAACTGGTGGCTCCGGTCGCCGGATTTCACTCCGGACGGTTCTTCCGGTGGTGCTAGTGCTCGGGATCGTGTTGCCGTTTATTTTTGTAAGGGTTGCGATCTTGGTTCTGGAATCTGCTACTTTTTGCTCATCATTGGGTAATTTCTCTCCAGTTCCATTTTTTATATTTCGGTATTGAAAAGAATTGTTTATTTTGCATTTTTTCTGATGATTTTGTAAATTTTAATAAATTTGTACTCACTGCATTTACTTTTTTTTAACAGTTCGGTATCTGATGAACTTTTTTTTTTTTTTACAAAAAATGGTCAAGTGTTTTTCAATCTTTTCTCATTAAAATATCTATTACGAATTTAATGTCTCATGCTTAAATAAAACTATTATTGATGGAAGAAATATATGGAAAACAAAAAAAATATTTATTATAGAATCAGGAGATAAGGTTGAGTTGAACTGTTGAAGAATGACCGGATGAAGTTCTTATATCTTTAATATGTTTTCTAAATTTAGTAAGTTAAAAATGTTTTAATAATTTTTTTGAGAAAATAAAATTGTATTAAAGATTCTATTGAAAATGTATTTAATTTAATTTAACATTCTTTAAAATAAGTTTATTACAAAATGAGTGACTAATTTAATTGTTAATTTATTACAAAATGAGTGGCTATTTTAATTGTTAATGCAATATTAAATACCCTTTTATTCTAATTGTAACTTTGAAACTAAATTAGTTGAATTGCCATTAATCAATATTTTTCTACAAATACTTTAAAGAAGGTTGTTAAAAATAAATAAATTTTGAAGAAACATATTATTTTGTTCTTAATTTACATAAAATAGTTAATTTATTTTGAGATGGTATTTATTTTGAAACGGTGGAGTAGGTGTTACAAAGGTTTATCCATATGTTTAGGGTAATATACTATATGTTAAATAAATATTTTCTTTGTCTAATTTATTATAAATATAAATTTTTACATATTTGTAAAATAATTTTGAAACAAATTCTATAACTGAAGTTATATTTTTGAGTAAAAAGTTTTTGGTTGAAGTTGTAGGGTAATATTTTTTAGAGTTTTATTTTCTTTTTTGTTAAATTTTTAATGTTTTTAGAGTTGCATTTTTTTAAATTATTTTACAGGAGTTCCAAAAAGATAAAAACTAAAGAAAAAATTTGTAAAAAAAGAAGAAGTTTTATACAATAATAATAGTAATTTCTTTTATCGAAAAGTTGATGTGAGTTTGCACATTGGTGAAAATGATTGTCGCAGAGTGTGCTGGGTGGAGGTTTTTCAGTGGGGCTGACACGTCACTGGTATGTGTCTTTATTTACGTAATTATATTATCCTTCTTGTTTCCTTTCTATTTGACATTTTTTTTAAATATATATTCTCCACTTTCTCAACAACTACTCTATTTTTTTATATTTTGGCTACACGTACTTTATCCATTGTTTGTCAAAATTTGGCGAATTCACGTTATCAGAGTAGCTTGACTTGCCCCTAGCTAAGCTAGTTAACTCCAGCAATAAGGCAATCATAATGATTATTATAGTAAAATAAAATATTCAAATGTGGATTCTTAATTAATTTTATATAATTTTCTGTGGCTAAGGAAAAGGTAGGGTCCTTTTTCTAATTAAGTGGCTATCAACGATACCTAGTCTAGTTTGAAAAATGTGATCCGTACTTTATTAAGAAAATGCAACTAGTAGTGAAGACCGACAGCGGATGAAGAAACATATTGGCGGAGATTGACAAGAAAATAGTAAATAGACATACAGAATCGATAAAACCATGAAAACGTTTTATATTATATAAACTTCTCTCAACAATAAATTTACACTGTTCAAGGCAAATGAGACCAGAGTTATAAGAGGAAAGAATTACGGTTTCTTTTTTCTATTTTTTTTAAATTCTCTAATATACTATTTATATAGTAAAATGCTATTCATCTTTTTACCTCCAAGAGTCCTATTCCCATATCACGGATGATTTTTCTTTTTCAGTAAGAGGTTGCATCATCTATAACATTTTAATTTTTTTATGTATAGTTGCAGGGATGCAACCTCCTACTATATTATTATTTTGTTTAAATAAATAAAAAATTAAAAGATAGTAGATGGTTGCATATCGAAGATGCGACATTCTACTTCTATTGAAGAAAAAAATTATTATGCATGTGGTCAGAGGACGGGAATGTGACTTTCTTAAGGTCTAATGTAAGACATTTTAATATATAAATTTTAATATAGGATATTTTAAAAAATAAAAAAAACGAATATAAAAGAAAAAAAAACCAAGAATTACATCTCACAACAATATTATTAATAGTATATTTTGTAATAAAAAACTAAATTCTATATATAATACCGGTCTTTCTCTTTTTTTTTTCAATCATCACCTTGATTAAATTTGATGCATTTTCAAATTTCATTGTTTACACTAATAATCATAATTTTAAAAAACTATTATATGCTATCATAAAGAATATACTTTACTTAAAACTAAACCACTTAAAAAAAATTCACTTAAAGTTAAACCATTTCAAAAATCTCCCCTTAAAAGTAAACTACTTCAAGAATTTTTACTTGAAGTTAAACAATTTTAAAAATCTCCTCTCAAAAGTAAATCACTTCAAAAATTTTCATTTGAAGCTAAACCTACTAAAAAAGATTTCTTGAAACTAACAACTCAAATAATTTGTACTCTGGAGTTAACCCACTCAATAATTTTTATTTGAAGAAGCTACTTCTAGAGTTTCTTCTACATACTGCAAATTAAAAGGGAATAAAAACTTTAAAACTAGGAGAAGAAAAAAAACACTCTAAGACGAGTATAAGAGAAGAAAAAAAATCAAATATAAATTTAAAATATTTTCAATTAATAAAAAAGTAGAATTTATATAAATAACTTTGGTCCCATATTCCTTACAATACTAATAATATGATACTTTTAGAAGATAATTCAATTTTCAAGCAAAGCCAACAAATTTGCTAGAAAAAGATTCTACCACAATTAGGAGTTGCCTTTGTATAACTATATAATTGTATAGATACAACTTATTTGGTGGTTAGAAAAGATGGATACAATTATGATAAGATAGAATATGCACATGATAGAGTCTTATTCTATCTTGTGTTTTACTTGCATCAATAAACAAGCTTAGAAGGCATATATTGGTGTATAGACTTTTTCTCAAACATTTCATAATTTTTGGTATATTACATTACCAAAAAATAAATAATAATATGATATATAATTATATTTGATTTGGATCGATGAGGTGGGATCGTAGCAGAGATATTAGTTTTTGTTTATGGTAGTTTTGCATTTCTATTAAAAAATTGATTTGTTTAAAATTTATAATAATTTTCATATTATTATCATGTTTAATAATTTTAATTAATTTTTTAATGTTTAATAAAATGAAAAAAGTACTCTTATGATAAAATGACACGTAAGTTTTAAAATGAATTATTTAATATGTATATTAATATAAATTAATACTTATATATTACTCCTATTGTTCCACAATGAATGAATTATTAGACCATTTTATATAAATTAAGAAAACTGTATAAATTGCTTAACACATAAATGTAAAAGAGAGAATAATATTTTAAATAAAATATCCTTATCAAATATCAACATATTTATCATTATCATTAATACAAAGTTAAAAAATTGAATTGAAAATGATGCACATATAGTATTTATTAAAGAGTACAATGAGAAAAAATAATTAATGTTTCACTGAAAATGGAAAGGATTGTTCATTACTAAAATAAGATTATCAAGTATTAACATATTTGCCGTTATCATTTTTGCAAAAGTAAAATATTAATCTGAGAGCGATACATATAATATTAATTAGAGAATAAAATTAAAGTAAGTAATTAATGTTTCATCAAAAATTGAAAGGGTTTTCATTTAATGACATTTTTTTTTTATAAATGGATCACTCGATGATCGATCAAAGGAGTAATAAATTTAATATAAGTTTTTATTTTTGTTTATATCTATATTATATTTCAATTGTATTTTTTGAAATATATTTTAGGATAAAATATGACTAGAGACAAAATATAAAAATGACAAACTAACCATTAGATTATGAATGATTATTTATCCTATTTCTATCTCTCTTGTCTTATTTATCAAATAGATTATATATAGTTTATAAAGTAGAAATTAAGGCAAGATAGATAAAAATTGGATAAATTATCTTTAGGTCACTATTTATTGATTCAAGGACTTAAATATTGATTAAACAAGTTAAAATGTCATGGTTAAATAATTAATTGAAAATATAATTTAATATTGTTTGAGTTAACATGAAATACTTAAGAGCCCTTGGACGAGATAACCCAATCTGTCTCGAGTAATCATTGTTTCCTCATTCTTCTAGCTTATAGACTTAAACATCTTATTATGCATACGTGAATATGTGTTTTTATTTATAATAATAATATTAACAATAATAATTAATAATAATAATATTAATAATAATAATTAATCTTTGATTAATTGCAATGCTAAGTTTTAACAATACTACAATGTAATCATGCATTGACATAATGACATGTTATACAATGGTTATTGGTTACACTATGAAAAAAATTAACTAAATTACAATGAATTAATTCCTTTAAAATGTATCAATATAAAAATAATGAGTAAAACAAACAATACAAAAATATCAATATTATCAATTGTCAAACTTAAAATTTTAATGTTAATAATTTTATCACATTAATAACAAAAATAAAAATAAACTTAATCAAAATATGTGTACAAAAGTTTATGTGTCGTTGTCAATGTATTTCAGCTTTTCTGAAATCTCCATATCATGTATTTGTCAGGCGCTTGTGAGTAGTAGTTATCAACGAAATAACGTTAATATTGATGATTTTAATTTAACATGAAGTACCTGTGAGCCCTTGGACGAGATAACACAAGCCCTCTTCTAGTTCAACAAGTGGTCGTATCTATCTTGAATAAATTTTGTCTCTTCGTTGACTCTTACATAAATATGAGTTCTGATTCACAGCACTGTTAAATAAATTTTTAGTTCTATAAACTTATCAAATTTTTTTTTTAGTTTATATAAAAAGAATCACATATTTTAGTTTCTACAAATTATTTTAGTATTTGGTAAAATAAAAATCTTTTAACTTTTAAAATTATAAATGATATTTTACAAATATGTTTAGAACATTATTAAAAATTCATCCATGCAAATTTAGAATGAATTAAATTTCAATTTTTTTAAATGACATATATTAAAGATAAAAATTCTTAAAATTTAGACCTAGAAATTGAGTTTTGATCGCATTTTTATTGTAAATATGTATAAAAAAATCATTTAAAAATACATGTCGATGTTCAAGCAGATTTAAAAATGTTTGGATAACAATTTTGTAGAGACTAAAAAATGTTATTTTTTTTATATAGACTAAAAACGTAATTTCCAAATTTTTTCATGATTAAAAATTTATTTAATCATTTTATAATAATTAATTTTTGATTAACTGCAATGCTAAGTTTTGACACTATGACAAAAATTAATTAAATTCAAATAATGTATCAATAGACTTAATAACAATACAAAAATGTCAATATTATCAAAATTAAAATTTTAATATTTATAATTTTTTCACATTTACTAGAAAAAATTAAAAATAATCAAAACATAATCAAAATGTGTAGAAAAGTTGATATGTGTCTGTGTCAATGTATTTCAGCTTTTTTGAGATCTCCATGTCATGAGGTTAGAATCTTTTGTCATACGCTTGTGAGGAGTAGTTATCAATGCAACATCATTTAAAAAGAGTAAAAGACAAATGAAAAGTTACAAAATCATGTGTATTCACAAAAACCTGACCAATTATCCTGAACCCACCACGTGTTTTATTTTTTGGTACATCTTCTCATATTTTTTGTTCACGTGATTATCCTTTTTTATTGGATTAATCTTGGGTGGTTATCTATTTCTGTCAAGGGGTCATGAAAAATGTTGACCGGCTTGCACAGAAGGACTTCGTAATATTTACAGTACAAAAATGTACTCTTCACCAAAATGTATTCCTTCTAAAATAAAATATAAGCAGCAGTTTTGAAAAATTGATGTATTTAAATATAAACAAAAATTGAATTAAAATTTAGATCAAATACATACTCCATTATAATTTAACTTTACTTTTTTTTTTTTTTTTAATTCGAAACCATTAAAAAATTTTCCAATTTCGCAACAAAATCATTTTGGCGGTGCATTGTCATTACTTGCACAAGTTGCATTCCTCAATCCGGGCATGACCATGCCACTTGTACTGCAATTTGTTTTATCCTCTACTTCTACGTTTTCTGAAAGTGCTATCTTTACAACTTTTTATTTCTCTGATTCAAAATGTGTTCACCCTTCAGGATCTTTCTTTGTCCTAAACATTGACTAATCAACATTGAGAAAAGGAGTTTTGCACTTTCTGTGTTAAATGAGACAAGTCAATAAGATTGTTTATCAATTAACTAGGATGGCGACATGTTTAGCTAGTTTCCAAAATGTTTGTGGATGTTCCAACATGTATTGAAGAATTAATTATTAATGAAATGGCTTGATCCTGATTTTGTCTAAAAAAAACAGAGAAAAGGGATTTTATACTGTCAATGTAAAATAGTTTTACAGTAACATCACACCACTTTGCCCCACTTTTATGGTAAAACAAGACAAAATGGATAACTCAATGTAAAACTATTTTACATGGAAGTGCACATCATGAACATCATCCAAACATGTCTAAACTAAATTTTATATGTCTAGAATCACTTTTAAGTCTCTCAATCATAAAACCAAACATACACTTACAAGATTGACTCTTTGGATAAGAGAATGTGGACTAAGCACATGTTTGGGAGAGCATTCAATTATCTCTACCTTACGGTACCGTGATAATAGAGAAGCTTGATAGCTTCTGATTGGACGTATGTATGGTTTTGACTCACTGTCCAAATAAACACCCAGTAAGTGTATGTTTGATTCTACCTTGTCGAAAATAGATGTTGTAAAACTAGTTTTAGTTGAAGTGAATATAAGGTAAAATGATTTATGTTTGAGTATGTCATACATCACATGTTCGCCTAAATTGAACAATAAATTTGAGTGTAAAAATCATGTTTGAAGTCAAAATTAATTCTAACCTAGAACTCCATATACAAAAATCAAATTTAGATCTTCAGAATCACTTTCGACTCGCCTAAAAGTGAATCCAAACTTGCACTAATACAGTGTTTTAGAATTGATTTGGCTAAATCAATTTTATATACCAACCACATATTTGCATTTTTACTAATAAATCGACTTAAGACAAAATTAATTTTGATGGTTTCCACAGTGTAAGTATAATCAAACACATTAATATAGTTCGTATTGTTGTGACCATTGGAAACTTTTAATTATGTTTGCACCCTCTTGCACTCTCGCACCCCTTTTATTATATTCTAATAAAAAAAGAATTTATGTTCTGGTCTTTTTTCTTTGGATGTATATGAAGAAACTCAGAGATGAGCTGACCAGAGCGCTAATGGAAGCAAATGATGGTAATGTTAATGATAATGAAGGAGCAGGGTCATTCAACGAACTTGTGAAAGAGATGGTCTTAAAACAAGACCTCAAAGCTTTTGCTTTCAAGACCAAAGCCATGGTATAAACAATTTACTTTTGGTAGTTACTCTATATAATGATAATGATGTTTCCTACATATTGCTTATGGTGTGCATATTAAACTGATAAACATACCATAGTAATGCATTAGATGTTCACAAAATTAAACAAAAGAAGAGAAAAGAAAGGATATTTATATAATTTTCCTTGCACAACTGCAATTTGTGGCATACATTATTCTTCTGATTTGATATCTGTAGAGAATATGTTATTGATCTGGAATGTGGAATAAGAAGTTAGCATAAGCTTAAAGTATTGATTATTCCTATTCCAACTTTAATCTCTATATTTTTCATGGTAGTTGCTCAAACAATCTAAAACTTGGCTTGATAAAAGTAAGCTAAAATGCAAGAAATCCCCTTAACTATAGGTTATTTTCAGAAAACACTTGTGGGTTCAAAACACTACAGTTCATCTTCAATTTAATTGTATGCTATGTTGAACAATGTGGCAAGTTTAAGGAGTTGTGTTGTCATGTTTTGAATCACAGGCGGTGTATACATTCCGGAAATTTTATTATGAGCGTTATGAGAAATGTCGGTAAAGGATTCATCATAATCAAAGTCTGTAAATGGGTTGCTTTGTTAACTTGTTTGCCAGTTATGCATAGCAGCATTAGCATAGGTTCTTGTCAGCTACAGATAGTCGATTCAGTAAACAGATTTTATGAATTTTTTTACCTCTTAACAAATGATGCAATTTCTTTTGGATGTATTCAGTTATCACAGATGGAACACAAAGTGCAAACAGCAAGACAACAAGAGTCAGTATATTGGCATCTAGCTTCACATGGTGTTCCCAAAAGTCTACATTGTCTTTGTCTTAAGTTGGCCGAAGAATATGCTGTAAATGCCATGGCTCGATCTCGCCTACCTTCTCCCGAATTTTCTTCTCGCCTTGTTGACCCTACTTTTCATCACCTAGTTCTCCTAACTGATAATGTTCTTGCCGCCTCTGTTGTTGTTACCTCTACAATTGAAAATTCATTCAACCCTGAAAAATTAGTTTTTCATATCGTTACCGACAAAAAAACTTATGCTTCAATGCATGCTTGGTTTGCCACCAATTATATTCAATCAGCTGTTGTGGAAGTTAGGGGATTACACCAATATGATTGGTCTGAAGAAATGAATGCTGCTGTTAAAGAGATGCTTGAAACTAATCACTTAATTTGGAAGCACTACTATGATAAAGGAAAGAACATCGATTATAGTAAATTGGAAGCTTTAAGGCCTAGTAGCCTTTCCTTGATGAATCAACTCCGCATTTATATGCCCGAGGTAATTAGTTATTTTTGGCAGCCTTCTGATTGAGTAATAACTAATAACAAGCCTGAATGCTTGGTAATGATTGTTTCATGATCGTATGACTACAACAGCTTTTTCCAGATCTCAAAAAGATTGTATTCTTGGATGATGATGTTGTAATACAACATGACATTTCTTCTTTATGGGAATTAGATCTTAATGGCAAAGTCAGTGGTGCAGTATTCAAGTCATGGTGTGAAGACAGCTGCTGTCCTGGAAGTAAATACATGAACTACTTGAACTTTTCACATCCTCTCATATTGTCGAATTTCGATAGTGAACGGTGTGGATGGATCTACGGCATGAAAGTATTAGATCTTGAAGCTTGGCGGAGGACAAATATAACAAACACCTACCAGAAATGGTTGAAACTTGTAAGTGTTTATTGATGTGATGTGCTTAATTAAGTTAGCCTCTACATTCTACTATAAAATGTGTAATGGTTTTCAATATGCATAAATATTAAGGTTTGTTTAAATAAACAACTTAATTAAGCGCTTATAGCATAAGCATAAATATAAAAGTTTGTTTGCATAAACTATTTCTATTAAAAAAAAGTTAAACTGTTTTCATATACGTTATATGTTTTTTTCATTAGCTGACTGTTTCCTTAAGCTCTTCCAAACCATCCCACAAGTTCTTATGCAAGTAGACATGTTAAAATAAAAAATCCCAACAAAACCTATATAGATTTAAATTCTTAATTTTCCTTCGGTGTTTTTTCTGATTTAAAATTTTTATACACTATTCAATTATTATATAGTATGTTAAGCAATATTAATTAGTCTCAAGCACTGCAGTATATTCTGCATACCTGTAATAACATTATTTAGAACTGCTTTATGTTTTGAAGAGTGCTAGTAAGTAACAATACACTCTCTAAAATTTTCTTTTCAACACTCACTATGAGATCCACATAAATTTCACCCAATTAGAAATGAGAGTGTTGAAAAGAGTGTTAAAATAGCAAATTTCCTATGTTTTTGAAGACATACAGTATATACAAAAAATTTGTTCAATCTTTGTACTTGTATACTGTGTCATATATGTCAAAAGAAAAATTTCATTTATTTCATAATGGTACTGTTTTATTCCTTATTATTTTCATTATACACTAACAGTATATATCTATCTGATTTCACAGAACCTTAAGTATGGGACAACATTGTGGAATCCAGGAATGCTTCCACCTGCCTTGATTGCATTTGATGGTCAAGTGCATCCTATAGATTCATCAATGCTTGTGACTGATTTAGGTTATCGCTATAAATCAAAAGAAATTAGCAAAGAGAATCTAGAAGCTGCTTCTGTTATCCATTTCAGCGGCCCTGCAAAACCATGGCTTGAAATCGGTTTCCCTGAGTATCGAAGTTTCTGGACCAGATATGTAAATTTCTCTAATAAGTTTATCAGAAGATGTAGGATTGCAGAGTGAAGGAACAAAGTTCTTCCACTTCACATATTTATGATGATTGAATCTGTGACGCCGTATTGGATTAGAGGGAAGAAGGTTCTGCCTTCAGTCTCTGATTCATGCATTCTGTATGATAATCATTATACTACACCATGTTCATATAGATAGTAAATAGATGAAGCTATCAAGCAGTATATGCAGTTAAGAAAGATAAAAGCATCATTGATCTCGCCGTCTGACAATACTGTAAATTTGTTTTTGAAATGGAGAAATTGTTTCGAATGTTTCGAAATTTCAAAGAGACGGTTCTTATGTCTCTGTTGTATAAAAACTTTAGGTAATCACTTACTGACAGCTTTAAGTTTCATCCTTTTGGTCTTATAAAGTACCTTTGTTGGATCCAGCAAATTTAATCTGTATCATTGTTGCTTTACTTACACTTGTTATTTTCCTTCCTATTTTGTGTATGTGCTAAGAACACAAGAAATAGTGAAAAAGTTTAACATTTGGTGTACCGATATTTTTTATATAGGGAAATATTAGTGGTTAGTTTCTTAGTAGCAGCAATTGAACCATGAACTTTCTTCTCGATACTTCTTCAATGTCCATTTTAATTGCAGTTTCGATATATGATTGTCCATGAAACATTGCAATTCCACGTTAGGATTTGTTCTTATTGAGATTCAAGGTGTTTCAAAAATTTGCTACCAAAGACTGAGCTGATATTGTGTATAGTACACCATGGAACCTTGGATGAACAGATATTTTAGCTGGTATTCATTCAAGCTGAATGATAATTAGAGGAGAAAAACATACTATAAGGGATCTAAATTGAATCCTAGGAAGATGTTATATTTCTGATATGATACTAAATTTGTTTGACAAATATTGCTATGTTAGAGCTGAAATTGCTAATGCTAGATTAGACACGTAGGTTGATTCTAGTTTAGGCTTTTATATAGACTTTGTTATTCCTGCAATGTTTGAGAATGAGACCACTTTGTTAAGGCTGCCAAAGAAACTTTATGGCTTACAGGATTAGTGAAGGAATTGGGTGTTGAGTAAAGTGGAGTTTGGTTGCATTGTGATAGAAAGAGTGTCATTTATTTGGCAAAGAATCATGTGTATCACGCCAGGACCAAATATATTGATATGAGCTTTCACATGATCAGAGAGTTACTTGCATCTGGACATATACTACTAGAAAAGGTTCATACTTGAGAGAATGCACCTGACATGTTGACCAAGCCAGTCACCAGTAACAAGTTAAAGCACTACTTGGACTTGTTACATATTTTTCAGTGTTAAGAAGGAGTTGTACCCTCCAATTGTCCAGATGTGAGCGCCATACAATAAATCTTCATAGGAATTTGATATTTGTCAATCTAGATATTGTTGAGTATGACTTATAAGTAGTATTAAGTAGGCGACTTGGCCCAACTGATTGTCGTGGGGGCAACTAGGGGTGCGATAGCTCTCCACGGTATGGTTTAGGGGTATTGTTGTAATATAAACTTTATTATCAATATTTATCCACAATTTGTACTGTCTAAACCTTAATTCATTTATCTAATAAAAGGGAATTACAACTTCTCTATACTTGAAGATATATACATCAATGGCCGAAATTCGTTACTATTTGTGATTTCTCTGTTTATTCTTTTAATATTTAATATTGTGTTGCTGTTCTAAGACAACCCATATAGATATATGAACTTGGATGTTGCATTGGTTTTCTATTCCTATTAATCTAGCTCAGCAACTTTTTGGTGTCTCGCTATGGTTGATTTAAAAAAAGAAAACCTAAGTAGTGTTTAACAATTTAATTTTTGAGCCTGTGAAATTATCGATGAGTGCTATCCGATTTATTTAAGATTTTAATAGAGAAAACCCACCTAAAAAAGACAACCTTGTCACTAATGCGGTGCCATCACGAACCCCATTCCTATTGGTTCTGCAAGATTAACGTGGATGCGGGATAGTTTGAGAACGAGAAAACTAGGTGAGGACTAGTAGCAAGAAATTCTCCAGATTTGATGATTGCGTCTGCAACAAAATTTGAATGGATTTCTGTTTCTCCACTGATGAAGCTAGAAGTAAGTAAGAAACATAACAAGTGGTTAATGAAGCTAGAAGTAAGTAAGAAACATAACAAGGTGGTTAATGAAGCTAGAAGTAAGTAAGAAACATAACAAGGTGGTTAATGAAGCTAGAAGTATATTTCTTACAAAAAAATAACAACAAAAAAAGTATATTTCATACTTTTTCTTATATATTAACTATTGGGAATTCACCAATTATTATAATAATAATAATAATAATAATAATAATTAAATAAATAAAAGAAAAGACAAAAAAAGGGAACAAAGTCATTTATTAGACTTGGCCCATGTAAAAGGAAAAAAAAAAGGATTTTGAAATTTCTAATATAACAAAAAGTAAATAGTGCTGCTTGAAGAAGAAAAAAAGAAGCCGCGTCCTAAAAGGAAAAGGAGCCGCACACTAACAAGATAGGAAGAAAAGAAAATTGACTTCTGATGGTGGTAATTGATGTGTAACAAACTTGTTCTGTGTGATCTACAATTTTAATATGTTATTTCTATCATTGAGTTTGTTATTTTAATATACAGTTTTAGTAGTTTTACCGAGTTACTTTGAAATACCCACTTTAGTGGAGGGTTGTTTGTTATTTGTTGAGTTTCCACCATTTGGTGATGGTTATTGTTGATTGATGATCCCTAGTGTTACTAGGAAGACTGTACACATTAATTATTTTAGTGGAAGTTTTTATTGGACTAAGTCATGTGGTTTTTATTCTCTTAATTTGAGGGAAGTTTTTCACATTAAAAATTGTGTTTGTCTAATATTTAATTTTCTGCCAAGTATTGTTGCTATGTGGAATTGTATTTTTCTGTTTGGCCATTTATCTGCACAGGTTGGAGAAAAATATTCTACATTATTAAGATAGTTATCTATGATTTTTCCCAACAAAATGGTATCTAGAACTCAGTTGATTTGGTTTGTGCATTCAAATGGAGGAGGAAAATAAAGGTCTGAATATGATTAAGCTCAACTCTTCTAATTACACACTTTAAAAGACTTTCATGGAAGACATTTTATACAGTAAGGATTTGTATGATCCTATTGAGGGTGATATTGCTAAACCCTAAGATAAATCTGTCGTTGACTGAAAGAAGATGAATAGAAAGGCAGTGACCTTGATCAGACAGTGGCTGGATCTGAGTGTATATCTACATATTGAAACTGAAATAGTTGCTAACAAGATATGGGAGAAATTAAAGGAGTTGTATGAATGAAAGAATGTGCAAAATAAAACATACTTGATTTAGAAGCTGGTGAATATGAAATACAAATATAGAGATTCAATGGTAGAGCATATGAGTATTTTTCAGAATATGGTGAATCGGTTGACAACGGTAGATATTACATTAGATGATGAGTTGCAAGCATTGTTATTATTGAGTTCTTTTCCTGATAATTGGAAAGTCCTTGTTGTGACGTTGACCAATTAAGCTCTAAGTGAAAAGTTGAAAATGTCAACATTTTTTATATTGAGGGTATCAAAGTTACTTTGGTGGTGGTATATGTAAAATCACCATAGGGTCTCTAATGATTGCAAATGAGCAACGTTCCACCTCTCTATAGGATGCCTACGAAGCTATGCAAGAAAGAAGATAATGCAATTGAAGATGCCTTTTCTAATTTATGGCATATATGCCTTGGTCACTTAAGTGAGAAATGACTCAACATACTTGCGAAGAAAAATTTTCTTCATGTGAAAGGTATGTCCCTAAAAACTTGCATTCATTGTTTTGCTGGAAAACAACATAGAGTTTCTTTTCATAATACTGGTCCTCATAGGAGGCAAAATATTCTTGATTTAGGTCACACTGATGTTTGCATGATGAATAGTAAATCTCTTGGTGATGCATCATATTTTGTTACTTTTATTGACAACCAATCTAGAAAAGTGTGGGCCATTCCTTTGAAATCTAAAGACTAGGTACTTGGAATCTCAAACACTTTCATGCAAGTGTTGAAAGAGAAAAGGGAAGGAAATTGAAATGTGTTTGATCAAATAACAGTGGTGAATACAGAGGACCGTTTGAAGAGTATTGTAGAGAACATGGTATCAGGCTTGAGAAAACAGTTCCAAAGACACCTCAACATAAAGGTGTTGCAGAGAGAATGAATCGTACAATTAATGACATAATCAAATGTATGCTCTCTCATGCAAAATTTTCGAAATCCTTTTGGGGTGAAACAATGAAAATTGCAATGGATTTGATCAATTTTTCTCCATTTATTCCACTTGATGATGATGTTCCAAATAGAGTGTGGACATGGAAAGATGTCTCTTATCGTTATTTGAGAGTGTTTGGCTACACATGTTTTGTTCATGTTCCAAGAAATGATATGTCCAAGCTTGATAGTAAATCCAAATAGTGCGTGTTCGTTGGTTATGGTGGTGAAGAATTTGGTTATAGATTGTGGGATCTGGTTGACAAAAAAATTATCAAAAGTTGAGATTCAATATTTCTTGAAGACCAGACTATTGAAGATTTTGATAAAGTTGAGAATCAAATTCCATAAATCACATCGATGTTGCGCTTAAGCCCCCTGCATAAACTCTTGTTGATATGGGAGATATACAGGTAGATAATGAGAATGTAACTGATGATCATGTACCTCACAATCATGAGCAGGTTCCAGGTGAGCCACTAGTTGAATTTGAGTTGAGAACGTCAACCTTCTTAAAGATATCTTCCACATGAGTATAATGGAGAGTTAGAGTACTACCAAGACGCTATTATAAATGTTGATAAAGAAAAGTGGTTGAAGGCCATGCAAGAAGAAATGAATTCCTTGCATGAGAATCACACATTTGATTTGATAAAGTTGCATAAGGGCGAAAAAGCACTCAATAACAAATGGGTATACAAGATAAAGGTATAAGAGAATAGTTCTCAACCAAGATACAAAGAAAGATTGGTTGTGAAAGGTTTTAATAAGAGAAAATGTATTGACTTTGAAGAATTTTTTTCACTTGTGGTGAAGATGTCCTCTATTCGAGTTGTGCTTGGGTTAGCAGCTAGTTTGAACCTATAAGTTGAACAATTTGATGTGAAAACTGCATTCCTTCATGGCGATTTGGAGGAAAATATCTATATGGAGCAACCAGAGTGTTTCGACGTTAAAGGTAAATAGCAGCTTATGTGTAAATTGAAGAAAAGCTTGTATGGGCTCAAGCAAACACCTCGACAATGGTAAAAAAATTTGATTCTTTCATGGAGAAACATGGGAACAGTAAAACTACTTCTGACCATTGCGTGTTTGTCAAATATTATTTTATGATGATTATATTATTCTCTTGTTATATGTGGATGACAAATTGATTGTTTGTCACAACACTAAGAAGATTCAATCTCTAAAGAAAGATTTGAGCAATCTTTTGTAATGAAAGACTTGGGTCCTACAAAGAACATTATGGGCATGAGAATTACTCGTGATAGGAATAATGATAAATTATGGTTGTCTCACCACAATTACATTGAGAAGGTGTTAAAGAGGTTTAACACGGCCCCTTTTACTCATTGCAAACTGAATTTTGATCAATGTTCTACAAGCGAGAAAGACAAAGAAGGGATGAAGAAGGTTCCTTATCCATTTTCAATTGGTAGTTTGATATACACTATGGTATGCACAAGGCCATATATTGCTCATGCGGTTGGAGTTGTTAGTCGGTTTCTCTCTAATCCTGGTAAAGATAATTTGCAAGCAGTGAAGTGGGTTCTTAGATACTTCATAGGCACTTTCAAAGTGTGTTTATACTATTGAGGTGGTGGACCTGTGTTGGATGGCTACACAAATGTGAAAGTGCAAACACGAGAAGGGTGAAGTAGAAAAATTGATTTACAAGGAAGGGGAGTTTGATTTGTAAATCTCCCTTTTTAAAATTTCTTGAAAAACTTCAGTTTAAACTCAAGAAAGTTCTTGGTTAAGGAAGCAGAAAAACGGAGAACGTTATTGGTTTTATCAGAAAACGGAGAACGTTCAGATTAGTGTGTAAAACCGAAAAACAATTTTGTATTTTAATCTTGAAAAATAATCAAACTTAATAAAGAGATTAAGGATAAGAAATACCACACACAGATGTATCCTGGTTCACCCAACTTGGGCTACGTCCAGTCCTCACAATTGTGAGATTTTCCACTAAGTGTTTAAAACAAGAACCTTCTTGGTTTTACAGCACCTAGCCTAGATCAACCTTGATCTTTGTTTACAGAATTTAATCTAATTCCACCCAGAAAGAGATTTAATCAAATCACATATCAACCTTGATAGGATTTCTTACAATCTACCCCAAACTATACTTAACTCTTATAGTTTGAGTTTTACAATAATGATGAGATTGTTTAGAATCTGAGATGTCTCAACTCTTGTTTGAGATTCGATTCTTTACAAAGAAATCAGTATAATGTATCAGAGTAAAACGAATTTAATCAAACTGATTCTTGTAAGTGATTTGGAGAATTTCAAGTATGTAAATGTGAATGATTTTGAGAGACTTGTTAGCACTTGAACTTCTGCGTTTTCCTTGAGCTGCGGCCTTCCTTTTATAGGCTTGAGAGCATTAAATGAAGGTCAATAGAGCTGTTGGTAGTGCCCTTGTCAGGCTTGACCAGAGGCATTATTTCTGAATAAAAATAAACCAACTTTTGACTATTTTTATTTTCTGTTCAGACTGAGCTGTGTGTTGCGTTTTGGATCAAATTTTCTTGAGTAATTAATAATCCTTTAATGCGTCTGATAAGTGATAATATTGCTGGCTTGATCTGGAGCTTTGAATCATTTAAAGCAGATTGAAAACGATCACAGAATGTTGTTGCAGAAAGCTGTAGTTGCTGGAGATTGATGATCAATCTGGAGCTTTAGCTTTTGGATTTCCTGGAGATTGATAATCAATCTGGACTGATTTCTGAACATACTGGAAGTTGTCTTGATGCATTGTACATTGTCAAGATTGTTTATCAGTCTTGACAGTAAAACTGGAGAGTGTTTAGTTTCTACTTGGGCAGCTTGATTCATGGCCTTTTTTCTTTGATTGTAATGATCACATATGTTTCTTGTCATGTATTCTTAATACTGATGTAAATACCAGAGACAATAACTTCAATTAAGTGATGGAGAAAGTTTGGTCTTTATGCTGTCACAGCCTGGCGAACATTCTCCGTTTCCAGAATATGTGAAGAATGTTCTATGCCTTTGTTTATGCTGTTTTCTTTGATTCTTTTGAAACCTATCTTTGAATTAACACACTCAAAAGCACAGGTTAAATTAACAATACATTTAGAATCATAATTAACAATCTTTAATTAACCTTTGTTTATTTTCATCAAAACTTTAAAAATGAGAGTTTGTCTTAACAAAGGGGGGTTGAATTGTGTTTGTAATACTTGAATTCTTTTTTTGTTTTTGATGATTATTTAAAATCTGATATATAAGCAAGCAGAATTAGCAGCGGATAAAGTAAAATAATCAACGCAAAGATTTATTCTGGTTCACCATTAACTAGGCTACATCCAGTCCCTTCACCTTGAAGGATTTTTCCACTAATTCAAAACCTCTTAATTACAACAACACTATTGACCTTACAAGTCAGTCTTCCTAAACAGTCTAACAATCCTAGACTTTTGAGGAACACAACACCTTGACTTCACAAGTCAAGTATTCTCCTACCAATCTGACAACCCCAGATTGCAGAAGGGATTTCAACACCTTGAATCTAATTGCTAAGTCACCTGCTACTTCTTCTGACCTTCAGATTGTAGACTCTACTTCAACAATATAGATCTGACACAAGGGAACGAAAAATAAGAGTACTTGCTTATGGAAAGCTTATACTCACAATTAACCTCACTGAAAACTCAAGTGTTTGCCTTTGGAAGTTTATGACTCTTTTACTGATTTTCGATGCAAAGTCTTCTGCCTTGAGCCTCCTTTTATAGATGAAAATTGGGGTTTGTTCCATGATCAAATTCGAGCTGTATCTGTCCAGATTCTCTTGGAAAAATAACTTGGCCAATCGGGTTTGAGCTTTATGCTTGATCCGAACCTTTTTGCTTCAGATTTGTTCTGAAAATAACTTTGGCCAATCCTTTTCTTGTTTAATTCTGGACCATATCTTTCTTCCCTCCAATTGCTTTTAAATTCCCTCCAAGACTTCAATTTTTTTTTTGTATCAAATCCCCTTAATAATTTGATCAAATTTCTATCATAATTTAATCAAGTATTTTTCGAATTTTAATCAAGTCATCATTGATTTTCATCATGATTAAAATCTGGACCGTATGATCTTTTGATCTCGACCAACTCTGGACTTATGTAATCTGATCTGCCCCAATTCTATGATTATCTTATATCAGCCAACACTGGACCATATGATCTGATCTTCTGATCTCGGCCAACACTAGACCATATGATCTGATCTTCTGATCTCGGCCAATACTAGGCCATATGATCTGATCTTCTGATCTCGGCCAACATTGGGCCATGATAATTAAATATGGACCATTGATCTGAACATTTTCCCTCTGATCTAGACCAAGTCTTGATTGAATCTGAATTAAATCTGAACTTATAATATTTTAATCTGGACCATTGATCTTTTAATTTGGACATTTATCTTCTGATATGGATCAAGTCTGGATTAAATTTGGACAATCATTTCTTTTGATCTGGACTAAGTTTTATGCTCTGGACCATGCTATCTTCTGGTCTGGACCAAGTCATTTGTTCTGGACCAGTTATCTTCTGCTCTGGACCAAGTCTGGATTAAGTCTGGACTGATTCTTATATTCACGACCAAGCTATCTTCTGGTCAGGATTGAGTCTCACTTATGTTTCCTTCTGGTTTGGAACAAGTCTCCCTCTGACAGGCTTCCTTATGGTCTGGACCAAGTCTCCTTTTGGACTCCGCTTCCTTCTGATCTGGGCTAAGAAAGATATCATCTGATGATATTATTTGTCCTTTGATATTTTGCCTTTGATGACATCCTCTGATATCCTCTGGAGGTGTATCCTCTAGTGCCTTCAGGATGCATCCTCTGGTACCCTCTGGATGTTTCCTCTGGCCGAACCTTTCTGGTGACATTTCTATCCTCTGGTTGCTTCCTCTGGATGTATCTTCTGGTGGTGTCATCCTCTGATTTTGCACAACTTCTGATTTGTTCTTCTAAATCAAAATACTATTTACATAAAATAATTTTGTTAACATCAAAACTTTGATTGATCGAACCAACTTGGTTCCAACAATCTTCCCCTTTTTGATGATGACAAAACTTTGTATTTATGATAACTATTTTTCTTTCTTTTGCTTTGACTCCCCTAGGACTATGCTTTATTTTGACTTTTTTCCCCTAAGTCTAATGCCCCAAATTCTCTATCAAATACATCTTCTCCCCCTTTGTCATCAAACAAAGAGGATTAAAGAAAGAAAGTAGATCTTCTGACCTTTTTTTTTCACAGAGTACAAAAAAATAAATAACAGAAAATAAAAGACAAAAAATAAAAATTTAAAAAATACTCCTCTAAAAAGACTACTTGATCTAGTCAGATATGGAGATTATGTTGAGATGCTTCTTGATGAACTCAAATCGATCTTCAGGCAATGGTTTGGTGAAGATTATGTCTACAAACTGGATGCTTATTGTTCCCTTTTGAACATGGTCTTTGATAAAGTGATGCTGCTCATATGTATTCAGCTACTGCTGTTGACATGACAATGGTGTTTTGTCTCTTGCTTGACCAAGAAATCAGATTATCACCTAGAAACATGTTGGAACCAAGTTAGTTCTAAGACTTAGGATTTTGATGTTTACAAAAGCACTCAATGTAAACTTATTTTGTACCTTGAATTATTAAATTAAATGCCACCAGAAACTGAAGAAATCAGAAGCAGAAGATCAAAGGGAAATGAATTCTGGAATTTCCAGAAGATATTCTAGGATATCAAAACATCACCAGAAGATATCTTTGCAGGCCAATATCAGAAGGAAGAAAAATCAGAAGGAAACATGGATCATACCGGTGGAAAGCCTGCCAGGAGGAGAGTTGTTCCAAACCAAGAGGAATCAAATATCAAATTTATTCCATAAGTTATTCTGACCAGAAGATGGCCTGGCAGTGAAATATTAAACTGCCCAGACTTGTTCCAGACTCAACCAGAAGCTAAGTTTATGAGTCCAGAACAAGAGAATCAATCCATATTTGACTCAGACAATAAGAGAGCATGATTTAGGGCATGAAACTAAGTCAAGACAAGAAGAAATGATTTCCAGAATGACCCAGACCTAATCTAAAATCAAAGGTAAAATGCCCAGACTGAAATATTTATTGTCCAGATTTAATTTCAATTTAATCCAGACCAAAGTCCAGAATTAGTCCAGATCAGAGGGAAGATTTCCAGATCAGTGGTTCAGAATTAATTATTTGGTCCAGTGATGGTCCAGATCAGAAAATCAGACCATGGCCCAGTGTTGGCCGAAATCAGAGGGACATAATGTATAGTCCAGCAAAGACCGAATTCAGAGGATTATAGCATATCAGGTGCGCATCCAAGATGGCCGAAATCAGAAGATCAGAGGGTCAGGAAGTATGGTCCATGGAAGGCCGAAATCAGAGGATCACAACATCACAATCAGTATGGTCCAGATGTGGACTAGCGCATGAAGATCCAATGGTCCAGATTTATTTAGGAAAATTATACGGTGGAGAATTTAATTTATTTTGATCAAAGGATTAAAAAGATTTGTTACAAAAATAAAGTGAGGTGTTGTGGAATTCAGGAGCTGTGGTGGGAAGGAACTAACTGATTTGATTGGCTAATTATTTTGAAAGAAAATCTGAAGATATGTTTTTTATTTAAATGAAGCCCAATTGGTCAAGTTATTTTTGCAAGAGAATCCAGCAAGATTCAACTCGAATTTAAGCAATGGAAGAGGCCCTAATCTGCATCTATAAAAGGAGGCTCAAGGCAGAATGCTCATAATCGAAAATCACAAAAGAGTCATACACTTCCAAAGCAACCACTCTCAAATTTTCATATAAGTCAATTGTGAGTTTCAGCTTTCAAGAAGCAAGTACTCAGTTATTTTCTTTCCACTGTGACAAATCTAAGTTGTTGAAGTAGAGTCTACAATCTGAGGGAGTCAGTAGAGGTAGCAGGTTACTTGGCAATTAGATAGGGTTGTATCTAAGTTGTTGAAGTAGAGTCTACAAACTGAGGGATTCAGAAAGGGTAGCAAGGTACTTAGCAATTAGATTCATAGTGTTGTGAATTCTTCTACAATCTGGGGTGTCAGATTGGCTGAAGAACATGAGTTGTTTTTCCTCAAAGAAGTCTAGGATTGTTAGACTATTTGAGAAGACTGACTTGGAGGGTCAGTAGCATGGTTGTAATTCAAGGTTAAATTAGTGAGATCCTTCAAGGCGAAGGGATTGGACGTAGCCTCGTTAATGGTGAACGAGTATAAAATCTGTGAGTTTTTATTTTTATTTTTATCCGCTGCTAACTCTGTTTTAATTATACATCAAGTTTTGTTTTGAAAGTATTAAAACAAGAAAAGTATTCAAGTTAAGTCAAACACAATTCAACCCCCCTTCTCGTGTTTGCACCTTCAATTGGCATCAGAGCTCGGTCTCAAGGCTGAGCACTTAACAGTGTTTGAGGAAAGGTCCAAAAGGTTCAATATGTCAGAAGAATTGGGAGGCAACATCAACAGACCACCAATATTTGATAGAGAAAGGTTTGAGTATTGGAAGGACAGACTGAGAAGTTTTGTCATATCTGAAGATCCTGAATTATGGAAGATGAAATTCAAAGGATACACTGCACCTACTGATCCAGAAGATCCAACTAAGAAACTAGACTTGGATGATATGAAACCAGATCAGATCAGACTACACAGACTTCATCACAAGTCCAGAACCATCATGGTCAGTGCAATCACATTCAAGGAATTTGATAGATGCACAAATAAAGAAACAACAAAGAGTATATTCGATAGTCTGGTTCTGACCTATGAAGGAACCAAGCAGGTTCAACAAACAAAGGCTAACATATTGGTCAGAAAGTATGAGCTGTTCAAGATGGAAGAGGATGAAGACATTGATACAATGTTCTGCAAATTCCAGACTTTAGTATCAGGACTGAAAGTATTAAACAAAAGCTATACCCTTGAAGATCATGTCTGGAAAATTCTGAGAAGTCTACCAAAAAGGTGGAGACCAAAGGTTACTGCAATTCAGGAAGCTAAGGATCTGAGTACCTTGAGGCTGGAAGATCTGATAAGCTCACTCAGGTCTCATGAAATAGAATTGGAAGAAGATGAACCTAAGAAGAAGAAGAATCTGGCTCTAAAATTGAAACAGAAGAAAGCTGCAAAGGCAGAATCAGAATCAGAGGATAGTGATAGTGAATGTGATGATATGGCTTACTTAACTAAAAAGATGGTTAAGATATGGGAAAACTGAAAGAGGAGAGGTTCCCAGAAGAAACATAACAGCAAGGAAGAATCTGACAAGAAGAACATCATCTGTTATGGATGCAATGAACCTGGACATATCAAGTCAGAATGTCCAAATCTGGAAAAAGGAAAACAGCACAACAAGAGTTCTAGATACAGAAAGAAAGATCTGATGGCTGCCTGGGATGTATCAGAATCAGAGGAAGAATCTTCTGATGAAGAAGAGGCAGAAACAGCAAAGATAGCTCACATCAAGTCTGCTTCTGGACCTCATAAAGGCACGAATTCCAGAAGGAAAACAGGCAGAAGGAAGAATGATCGAAGCAATCATTCGGGCAAATCTGGAAGCACATCAGAGGAAACAATTTTGTCTCTGATGGCTCATACCAACTCAAGTTTTGAATATAGCTCAGGCTCTGGAACAGAATCAGAAGATGAAGACAATGAGGTATTTTCTGATCTGTCTAAATCTGAATTAATTGAGACTTTAAAAGACTTGTTAAATGCAAACAATAAAAGGTCTTTAAAACTGAAAACTCTTAGGGAAGATAAGGAAAATCTAACCAAAGAAGTCTAAGTTTTAAAGAATCGAAATTCTGAGTATGCAACTGAAAACAAAATTTTAAAACTAATGTTGCAAGAGTCAAATCTGAAAACCAAACTCTGAAGAGTAATAATTGTTCCACTTCTGAAACTGTTTGTAAATCTGATATGCATGAGCAAGTTTTTCAAAACTTTATTTCCAATGGAATGGAAAGAAGTAAAAATGCATCTATGATTTATGGAAACAGTAATTCTGGAAAAAGAGGTCTTGGTTTTACAGAAACAATTACTGAAAATAAAGCTGTTCATTCTGATGTTTTGTGTATTGTTTATGCCAAGAAAGGTCACTCTGAATTATCTTGTCCAATGGTAAAATCTGAACAAGATCAGAGAGCTGTTACAACTAACAAACCTGGACCCAATCAGTTCTGGGTACCAAAAAAACAAATTGTCTATGTTGCAGATATTTTGAGCAACCAGAAGGAGACACCAACAATGGTGCCTGGACAATGGATGTTGGCAATGCACAAGCAGAAGAAGGTTTATGTTCCAACATCTACCAAACAGAAGCAAAGTGACTCTGGTAGAAGAAGAACTGGTCAACACAATACCTATCAGAACCAGAACCAGAATTATAGGAGGAATACGAAATATCATAGATATCACACGAATCAGAACAAGAACTGGAACCAGAATCAGAACTGGAACCAGTATCAGAGGAACGGGAACTAGAACCGGAACCAGTATCAGAAGCACAGAAACTAGAACCAGAACTAGAACTGGAACTTGTACCAGAAGCATAGAAACTGGAACCAGAACCAGAACTGGAACCAGTATCAGAGGTACAGGAACTGGAACCAGAACCAACACTGGAACCAGAACTAGAACTGGAGGCACAGAAACTGGAACCAGAATCAGAATCAGTACCAGAACCAGAACCTGAACAGGTATCAGTATCAAAGGTTGAGGTATGATCATCAGAACTACTTTAACTATCAGAATAAGTATGATTATCAGAATCACCATAAGTTCCAGAATCACAAGAGGAATATGGTGTATGAGCCAAAACATAAATTAAAGAATCAGAATCAAGAGAGTTCTTCAAACTCTCCAGTGAGATTCATCAAGACTACAAACTTGGAAGGGAATTCAAATTCCCTCATCCAAACCATGTAATCTCAGAACATACAGATTAAGAATCTGAAAATCAGAAGCAAGAGGATTTTCAGAGTTGACATAGAGGTTACATCTTGCTGTAAATACTATTATTTAATATTTATGTTTACTGTGATAACAAGAAGCTTGATCTTAACAAATCAAAGCTAGATAAGTATTCTACAGGTTTTCAAACTATCAGAGGAACCAGGTGATTCACACGAATTGAACACCTCAGCAGAAACAACATTCCAGTGGGTTCAAAAACAAACAGAAACCACCAGAAGCAGAACTAATGGTTTGGCTCTATTGACTTAAATTTTAACTTATTTGATTTACATTATGTAATATGACAAACTGCTTGATCTTGACAAATCAAAGCAAGATAAAAATAGTGCAGGTTTACCAGAACCAAAAAGAGCAGAAGCAGAAGCACAAGAAGCTGAAGATACAAGCAAGTCAGCAACACACCTTCAAAAGATAAATCTGATCAAGTCAGAAACAGCCAAGATAAGTCATAAGAGAAATCTGGATATTTATCAGAATCTAAAGCTGTTACAGATTCATCAGAATTAGAAGCTGTTACAGAATCAGAAGCTGATACGAACCAAGCAATGTTGATGAAGCTTTGGCAGAGAAAGGTTCGATACTTGCAATGCAAGAAGAGCTGAATGAATTCCAAAGGAATGATGTTTGGGATCTGGTATCCAGACCAAATAAAAACATTATAGGAACCAAGTAGGTGTTCAGAAACAAATTAAATGAAAAGGGTGAAGTTGTAGCTCAAGGATACAGTCAACAGAAAGGTATAGATTACACTAAGATTTTTGTTCCAGTGGCCAGGTTAGAAGCAACTAGAATTTTCTTATCATTTGCTGCTAATCATGATATAATGTTGTATCAAATGGATGTTAAAAGTGCATTCTTAAATGGCTACATAAATGAGGAAGTCTATGTCAAACAACCCCTTGGATTTGAAAATTCTGATTTTCCAGACCATGTTTTTAAACTCAAAAAATCTTTATATGGTTTAAAACAAGCACCAAGGGCATGGTATCACAGACTTAGTAACTTTATGCTTAAGAATGAATTTAATAGAGGCCAGAGTGATAATACATTATTTAGGAACTCCATTAAAATTGATATTCTGATTATCCAAGTTTATGTTGATGATATCATATTTGGATCGACTAATGGCACTTTGTGCAAAGAGTTTTCTGACCTAATGCAGAAGGAGTTCCAAATGAGCATGATGGGAGAACTTAAGTTCTTCCTGGGAATTCATATTCATCAAGGTAAATCAGGTATACTCATTCAGCATTCCATATACACCAAAGAACTTCTTAAAAAGTTCAAGATGAGTGACTGTAAGCCTATGGCCACCCTAATGCACCCAACCTGCTCACTTGAGAAAGATGAAACCAGTCAAAAGGTAGACCAGAAAACATACAGAGGTATGATTGGATCCCTTCTTTATTTAACTGCTTCTAGACCTGACATTCTGTTTAGTGTTTGTGTCTGTGCCCGTTTTCAAGCTGACCCTAGGGAATCCCATTTAACTGCTGTCAAACGAATTCTAAGATACCTTAATGGAACCACCAACTTACCTTGTTATACAAGAAAACCCCCACCTACAAACTCAAAGGTTTTTGTGATTCTGACTATGCTGGAGACAAGTTGGAAAGGAAAAGTACCAGTGGCAACTGCACATTCTTAGGTGATAACTTGATCTCTTGGTCAAGCAAAAGACAAAGCACCATTGCCATGTCAACAGCTGAAGCTGAGTATATATCAGCAGCAGGATGCAGTTCACAGTTACTCTGGATGAAACATCAACTTGAAGATTACAACATCTTTGAAACCAATATCCCTTTGTTCTGTGATAACACTTCAGCCATAAACCTGACCAAGAACCCTATCTTACACTCTAGAGCCAAACACATTGAAATAAAACACCATTTCATTAGGGACCATGTTCAAAAAGGAACCTTAAGCATCCAGTTTGTGGACACTGATCATCAATGGGCTGATATCTTCACCAAAGCATTGCCAGAAGATAGGTTCGAGTTCATTAAGAAGCATCTCAGCATTACCTCCATATCTGACTAGCTCAAATAGTCATCTTAGGAGTTTTTAATTTCTTGTAATTTTATTTTCTGTTTTTTTAGTTTATGTTTTTACTTTCTGCAGTTTGTAAAGAGAAAAACAAAAAAATACAAAAATAAGTAGGACCACTTTTTGGCTGATGACAAAAAGGGGGAGAGAGAAAGAGAGAGAAAGGAGAAATAAGTAAGTAGAAAAGGAGAGATAAAAAGAAAGGAGCGAAAAAGAAAGAGTGAAATCAGAAGGAGTTGAAAAGGAAAGGAAACAGGGAGAGAGAAAAACAAAGAAAGAAAAGAAAGAGTGAAAAAGAGAAGGGGTTGAAAAGGAGAGGAAACAGGGTGAGAGAAAAACAAAGAGAGAAAAAGAAAGAGTGAAAAGAGAAGGAGTTGAAAAGGAGAGGAAATGTGAAGAGAGAAAAAGAAAGAGTTGAAAAGGAGAGGAGAAGAGAAGAAAAGGAGAGAGAACAAAGAAGGAGTTGAAAATGAGAGTATCAGACTTAGGGGGAGAGATTGGTTACAGGGGGAGTAATTCAAAGTTTTCGAGTTATAAGTTAGCAAAATAAGTTAAGGTTTTGTCATCATAAAAAAGGGGGAGATTGTTGGAACCAAGTTGGTTCTAATACTTAGGATTTTGATGTTTACAAAAGCACTCAATGTAAACTTATTTTGTACCTTGAATTATTAAATTAAATGCCACCAGAAACTGAAGAAATCAGAAGCAGAAGATCAAAGGGAAATGAATTCTGGAATTTCCAGAAGATATTCCAAGATGTCAAAACATCACCAGAAGATATCTTTGCAGGCCAATATCAGAAGGAAGAAAAATCAAAACGAAACATGGATCATACCGATGGAAAGCCTGCTAGGAGGAGAGTTGTTCCAAACCAAGAGGAATCAAATATCAAATTTATTCCAGAAGTTATTCTGACCAGAAGATGGCCTGGCAGTGAAATATTAAACTGCCCAGACTTGTTCCAGACTCAACCAGAAGCTAAGTTTATGAGTCCAGAACAAGAGAATCAATCCATATTTGACTCAGACAATAAGAGAGCATGATTCAGGGCATGAAACTAAGTCAAGACAAGAAGAAATGATTTCCAGAATGATCCAGACCTGATCTAAAATCAAAGGTAACATGCCCAGACTGAAATATTTATTGTCCAGATTTAATTTCAATTTAATCCAGACCAAAGTCCAGAATTAGTCCAGATCAGAATGAAGATTTCCAGATCAGTGGTTCAGAATTAATTATTTGGTCTAGCGATGGTCTAGATCAGAAAATCAGACCATGGCCCAGTGTTGGCCGAAATCAGAGGGACAGAATGTATAGTCCAGCAAAGGCCGAATTTAGAGGATTATAGCATATCAGGTGCGCATCCAAGATGGCCGAAATCAGAAGATCAAGAAGTGTGGTCCAGGGAAGGCCGAAATCAGAGGATCACAGCATAACAATAAGTATGGTCCAGATGTGGACTAGCGCATGAAGATCCAATGGTCCAGATTTAATCAGGAAAATTATACGGTGGAGAATTTAATTTATTTTGATCAAAGGATTAAAAAGATTTGTTACAAAAATAAAGTGAGGTGTTGTGGAATTCATGAGCTGTGGCGGGAAGGAACTAACTGATTTGATTGGCCAATTATTTTGAAAGAAAATCTGAAGATATGTTTTTTATTTAATTGAACCCCAATTGGTCAAGTTATTTTTGCAAGAGAATCCAGCAAGATTCAGCTTGAATTTAAGTAATGGAAGAGGCCCTAATCTGCATCTATAAAAGGAGGCTCAAGGCAAAATGCTCATAATCAAAAATCACAAAAGAGTCATACACTTCCAAAGCAACCACTCTCAAATTTTCATATAAGTCAATTGTGAGTTTCAGCTTTCAAGAAGCAAGTACTCGGTTATTTTCTTTCCACTGTGGCAAATCTAAGTTGTTGAAGTAGAGTCTACAATCTGAGGGAGTCAGTAGAGGTAGCAGGTTACTTGGCAATTAGATAGGGTTGTATCTAAGTTGTTGAAGTAGAGTCTACAAACTGAGGGATTCAGAAAGGGTAGCAAGGTACTTAGCAATTAGATTCATAGTATTGTGAATTCTTCTACAATCTGAGGTGTCAGATTGGCTGAAGAACAGGAGTTTTTTTTCCTCAAAGAAGTCTAGGATTGTTAGACTATTTGAAAAGATTGACTTGGAGGGTCAGTAGCAAGGTTGTAATTCAAGGTTGAATTAGTGAAATCCTTCAAGGCGAAGGGACTGGACGTAGCCTCGTTAACGGTGAACTAATATAAAATCTGTGAGTTTTTATTTTTATTTTTATCCGCTGCTAACTCTGTTTTAATTATACATCAAGTTTTGTTTTGAAAGTAATAAAATAGGAAAAGTATTCAAGTTAAGTCAAACACAATTCAACCCCCTTCTCGTGTTTGCACCTTCAAACTGAAGCTTCCAACAAACTCTTGTGAATGAAGAAATTCCTACATGAGTTAGGCCTCAAGAAAAATAAGTTTGTCTTATTCTGTGATAGTCAGAAAGCGATCCATCTCAGTAAGAATCCGACTTATCATGCAAAGTCGAAGCATATTGAGGTGCGGTATCATTGGATACGAGAGGCACTGGAAATGAAGTCTTTCTCAATTGAAAAGATTCATACCTATGAGAATGGCTCAGATATGATTGTCTTGCGTATGTCAAAGATGATATGTTGTAGAAGATGGTTGGCATGGTTGAACAATATCTTCCCACTTGAGTCGTGAAGGGGAGATTTGTTGGGTGGACTCACTCCCCAAGTGGAACCCACCAATTTTTACTAGTATTATTATTGTTATTATTATTAAAGAAATAAAAGAAAAAAAGGAGAAAAAAGTGATTTATTAGGCTTGGCCCATGTGAAAGAAAAAAAAAGATTTTGAAATCCCTGATAAAATAAAAAGTGAATAATGGCGCTTGAAGAAGAAAAAAAAAAAGGAGCCGCACGACACAAGGAAAAGCAGCCGTACATTAACAAGAGAGAAAGAAAAAAAATGGACTTACGGTGGTGGTAATAGATGTGTAGCAAACTTTCTCCGTTTGATCTACAATTTTAGTATGTTATTTTTACCACTGAGTTTGTTTTTTTTAATATACAGTCTTAGTAGTTTTACCTTATTTGAAAGTTACTTTGGAATACCCACTTTAGTGGAAGGTTGTTTGTTATTTGTTTGATTTCCACTGTTTGGTGATGACTATTGTTGATTGATTATACCTAGTATTACTAGGAAAACTCTTGTGTACCCATTAATTATTATAGTGGAAGTTTTTACTAAATCCCGCAGTTTTTTGTCAAATGTTATTACTCTGTGGAATTATATTTTTCTGTTTGGTCATTTATATGCACATGTGGAAAAAAAATATTCCGCATTATTGAGCCAATTATCTTAGATTTTTCCCAACATTAACCGCATTGTAATGTTTCTTAATTACTTCATTTTTCTACCTTTGATTAGAGGTGCTGATCTACCTTTGATTACAGGTGCTGATCATTTTCTTTTGCAGCTATAGGTCAACCGTTGGATAATCTATCAACGTGACCTCTAACTCTAGAGAAAAGAGAGGATCCAAATCCATTATCTTTGAAGGTGGTTCATTATAATTCTTTCATTTTTACGGTGAATTGAAAATGCACTTATTTTTATTATGTATAATTTTCTTTTTGCAAAATGTTTTGTATAATGATGAGGTAAAATGTAAGGTAAACGCTTTTTGATTCCAAAATAATATAATCCAGATTAACATACAATCAATTGTAAGTCACATGATTAAATTTGTGTACTTAGACACCGTACTCTATTAATTTATATGTTACAAATAGTTCATTTTAAGACTAATACAAAAGGTGAGATGTTTTTTCTTGTCTTAATTACTATGAAGTAAAAAGTTCAACAAGGACACTACATACGACAAAGACACGGCATAACTTTTACTTTAAAAAACATAAGACACCGATACATATATAATTATTAAATAAAATGTGAACATTATCTATAAAAGATCTAAATTAAGCAATTTATTTCACTACAAAAAAGTTCTTATGCAAAATATAATAGCTTTTTACTATAATTCATTCATATACTACGCTAAAAAACTAAAAATAATATAATCAAAATTAATGTCTTCAACCCTTTATTGATCATCTACTTCGACACATCTTTTAATTCCCGTAGAAGTGTCTTTAGAAGCATTCAAGAAGTGTCTAAAGTGTGTCGAAACAATGAAAAAAAAAACATAATTTTTGGGGACACTTGTTTGAGTAGTCCGACATGTGTTGTACGAATGTCAAACACCGACGAGTGTGGACACTAGGACACGCCTAATCTTAAAGGTGTGCATGCTTCATATTTGATTCACAAAGGAAAAAGATCTTTGTAATCTCAAGTTTAACTGAGAGGTAGGTCAAGTCACTAAAAATTGTTTAAGTTAGAATTAAATTCAGATACTCCTTCCTATCAATTCAACTGAAACTTATTAACCACTTTAAAATTTAACCCAATTACTTGGTTTGAGGTTTAGAAACTAGTTCATTTGAAATAGGTCTTTTATGACAGCAGGCCTAAACAAATGCATACAAATTATAAAGAGTGATGTTTAGAAACTAGTTGTTATTAAAAGATACATAAACAATATTATTATATGACGTATGGTCGCAAATTCATGTTCTTTTCTAGTTCAAAGTCTTAAGAACTCTAGTAGTAAAGTAAATTCTAAAGGCAACAGTTAAATAAAAACAGAGACATGTATGGTTCTTTACTATATAGACAGACACACTACATGCAACTATTGAATTCAAGTAGCTGATTAAACGATTTGAAGAGAGTTTCATAACTTCCATATTGGCCTTTTCCAGCATATGATGATCACCTGTATTCAAATCAAAGATAGAAAAAGAAAGTAATTAAGAAACATACCAATAATATGGTTAAAACCTATGAAGCATTCGTATACTGACACGGACATCGGATACAACACTCACATGTTGATACCAATAATAATTTGAAAAAATAAATTAATTGAATGTAATCTAAGTATCAATATCGTGTCGGACACTAGTACATGCATTCCATTATAGGTGTTGGTGCTACAAAAGTTAAAACCGACTAGAAGTATATTTTCTTACCAAAAAATTATGACAACATAAAAGGTAGTCGGAATTTCTCACCTTTTTTTTAAATCTTCTTTCAGTGATAATTAAGAAAACTTTGCAATATTTCAAATTGATAAAACCACAAATGAAACTTGTTGTAACAGGGCAGTCATAGATAGTTAATAGTAGAAGACAAATATGAATGAATGCTTACACAAGTTGGAGAGCAGTTTGGTCTTGGCGCGAATACTGCTGATCCGATCCAAGGAGATTTACAGGAAAGAAATTTCTGTCATATGATTGTGAAGGTAAGGACTCAGAATATGTTTCTGGCATCATATTTTGCTGTTGTTGTTGAGCTCTTTCATGTTCAGCTATCTGCAGTACCATTTAACATCTTTTTATCATTAATTCATTTGATTCAATTATAAATAATGATACAATAATATATATATATATATATATATATGTGTGTGTGTGTGTGTGTGATTGATTTCTCATAGGTTCTTGTTGTGTCCCTGTGTGTGTTATAGAGAATGAGAGAGACCTTAGCTCGCAGATAATTGTTTTGGTTTTGCAGATCAATTTCCTGCATATTATCAATAAAATTTTCACATGTAAGTATTTGCATGAAACAAAGAGGATTTATTTCCATTTTGGCAAGTTTTTGCTATACAAAAAGTATATAAACAAAATTGTAAAGGAAATTCATATATATAGGATCTACAAATGCAACATTTTTAAGTACCATGAAAATCATTACTAATTTAGAACATACAATTTATTTATTTCACATTTTCAAGGGCAACTAACTGTAGATATAAAATGGAAAATAATTACATATGTAAACTCTAAATAAAAACTATTTACATATAGGTATAGGGATCATAAGTTAAAAAATTGAGCATAAGGACCAAATATATAATACACTTAACATTATTTTATTTTATCTAAAAGTTTGCAGTAGTGGAAGTTAAACTTAATGAATATATATACACTTCAATTATTTGGTGAAACATTTTGTCATTCTAACTAAAGTAAGTTTGAGAGCAAGAATAATATGAAAACAACTTAACAATAACAAATAACAAATGGATATTTGATAATGTTCAAGTTATGGCAATAAAATAAAGAACATGTTTTTAAATTTAATGACTTCAATAAAATAAACAACAAGAATAAAAAATGTGAAAAATTTATGTAAATGGATTCAAACTAATTTAGGAACTAAGCCCAACACAATAAAGGTGTGAAGAGTGTGAGTGTGGTTGAACAACTAGGAAGGGTATTTGGTAGTATTTTTGCAAGTTATAATTTATTATTGGGAATTTCATAATCAATTATTTACCTTAGAATTCTTTTCCTATATATCACTCATGTTCAATCGATTAGGACTTTGCTTTGTAATGGATTTTGAGTATCTCTTCTACTCTTTTGAATAGATCTTTGCTTATAAAACAAAATGGGAGAGAGAAAGTATAAAGTAACCACTCATGTTACTTTGTTTATTTTTGTTTTTCTTCTTGTCAAACTATTCATCATTTCCCTTCATATTTTTTCTCGTTAAACTTCCATCCCTAATTTATATTTTTAATTGTAAATTGTGAATGTAGGTAGGTTAGATTCTAACTCGTGCTCAACTAGTATTGGCTTAATGAATTACTTTTTTTGGGGTGCAATTAGTGAGTGAACTTCTAGAAGGTCTACCAATGACAACTCAATGCTCTTTTCCAAAGTCATGACAAGATAAAGTGAAGTGCATAACAAAGGGTATGTGAGACCCTTTGTGAGAAACAATTGAAAACCTGGCTTAACTCAAACTAAACAATTGTTATTGGTTTATTAAGTCTTGATTTACCCCTAACTCAAACACATCAAACTCAATTGTGTTCATCCCTAATCTTTATGAAGTGTTACTTCTATCATCTATTTAGAATCGTTAATATCGGAGAAAAAAATACGACAACAACTTACTATGTTGACAATATGACATTTTAGTAAACAAGTAAACTAGACATTTGTTAAGCAAATGAAAGTAAAGCAAATATTAAAGGACATATAAATTAATATGGGATAGAATATAATTACCCGCTTTTGCATCAACTCCACATCAGCAAACAACGTTTCATGCTGGAAATATTCAAGTACATCAGTCCATAAAATTAATAAAGGTGTAACATGGAAGAAAATAATATGTATCATATTAGTGAAACAATAGTTGTAAATTATTTTAACGGAAAATCGTACTCCAACTCAAATACAGAGTAAACCAACTAAAGAAATTTAAAATCCCATGTGATCAATGCCTACATCCTATCATATGGGTACAATCCAAATGATCAATGCATCACTCATAATACAAACACTTATCCCTCAAGATACAACTATTTCATATATTAGAATAGCTGATCTATTTGACTCATGTCTCAGTCCCCCGATCTATTTCAGTTTAACTAGTCGGTTAGCCTTAGTTTTACTAGCCAATTAGTCAACTTGCTCCATCAGTCCGCTGGTCAGCCTACCTCCATGTCTTTCTCTCAATCAGCTTGATAGTTATTTCTCAGTCAAGTTCACCGTGAACTTGCTTGTAATAGCTTATAAGATATTTGTCCTACGTTATTATTAGTTAATTATTTATGTTATTTCAGTTATGATTATGACATATCATCTCATCTCTTCTCTCCTATTATATATAAAGAGATTGAGATGCTACATTAAAAATTAATTCATTTCATTTTTTAATATATGAGGAATTATTTAGTAAAATATTCAATATATGAGGAATTATTTAGTAAAATAGTTTTATGTTATTTCTTAATATTATATACTCCAAATAAATCAAACTAACAAATGCCTAGTTCAGAACAATTCCAACTTCTCAGTAAAACTATGAAAACAACAGGAAAAAAATTCCCCGACATCTATTGTGGGCCACACTAAAATAGTATGATGTAGGAAGGTTTGCGGTCAGGATCGAGGAAGAAACGACTTTCGGACAAACGCGGCGGGAAATGTGGAAAACGATCGTCCGATATCAGATTGCCTATTATTATATCTTTTCCGGATAGGGAATCGCACCACGGTCACAAGTCATCGCTTTGCCATGTGATATGGGCTCCAGATCCGTTTTGGGCTCGTCTTGGGCCTCAAAATAACATTTTAAGTTTTTCCTGTAATTTTGGACTTTTCCTGTTTTGCCTAATTTTCGCACTAGGGTATCGATTATTTATTTAAAGACTTTCTATACTGTAACCGAGACCAGAACCATTTTTTTAATTGAATATTTGATTTCGAGAGTTTTTTCTCTTCTGGTGAATTCCAGAACTTTATCAGATTTAGCGCTTGCTAATCTTTTGTAATTTCAACTGCGTCATAGTAAGTATATGTTTAAGCGTGAGATCATGTTAAAATATTAATCGAGGGTGAGATATAAAATAAACTTCAAAAGAGGTTTGTCATTTTTTGTAATGTATAGATTTTTACTTATAAATTTTAGAGTGTATTATTCAATAAAAAAAACTTATTAGTGTGTGTTTTTTTATCATGTTACTATTTGTTGGAAACAATAGAATGAGATATTATAATTATTTTGTTTATGGATAAATATATTTTTAGTTCTTGTAAAATTTCATTATTTTAATTTTAATCATTGTAAAATGAAAATACAATTTTTAGTCTCTACAAAATTATCATGCAAGCAGTTTTAGTCACTACAATTAAGACAACATATATCTTTTAATGAATTTTTTCATGCATATTTATGACATTATAAAAAATTCATCCACAAAAAATTATAAGCTCAAAATTAGATTTCTATGTCTATATTTTCATTGTTTTCATCTTGATATTTTAACATTTAATATATTCATATTTAATTCATCTAAAGTAAAAAAAAAATTAGCTTTTTGTGGAGGATTTTTTAATGTTATAAACATGAGTGCAAAAAATCATTTACAAATTTTAAAGTTAAATAATAATTAAACATATTTTATTTTAGTAAAGACTAAAAGTAATATCTAAATAATTTTGCAGGAACTAAAAAGTATATCTTTATTTTATAATAACTAATATTAAAAGGTTAAAATTTATATCGACCAAAAATATATATTTTTTTTTCTCATCAACAAATTTATTATAGAAATTATAAAGGATATTCTAACCTAAATAAAAATGCTTAAATACTCTGTAAACATTTTAAAGGATCATTGCACAAATTTGAAAATACAAAATGTAGTATGACTACCCTTCCCGCCTACAGACCAAAACCAATAAATATTTTTTATAAATTAAAGTTATAGAAGCTCCTGCATATACATAATTTCATATGATTATAAAAAACATCCCAAAATTCACTTTGGAGATCAGCTGCTAGAAATCCCTCTACTAATATTTGAATCTTCATGTCAATATTACAAAACACCTCTTGGCTCCATTGCTTCAGGTCTCCTTAAGAACTTTCAGTTTTTTTTTTTTTTTTTTAAAATAAAATAAAAACTACTCTCTTCGATGCTTTTTAATGTCATTTCTTTAGAATTTGTTTTGTTCCATTTTATTATTCGTTTTCAAAGTTTTATTAACTATTATTTTGTCCCCCTGAAAACAACTACTTCCTCCATTCGACTTTGGTACTTTTAATCTTGACTCACATGTTAAAAAATAATAAATTTAAGTATATTAATCTTTCTTACGTTTCATTCATTAATTAAAAATTAAATTTATTCAATGTATATTTTTGAGTTTTAAAGGTACAAAGAAAAAAAAACATCAATAATTGTATCTTGGATCTAAAATAACCAAATTTTTGGATGGACAAAAATAAAATACTTAAAGGCTAAAGGGAGTATTGTTTTGTCAAAATTATCTTAAGCAATTTATTGTGCAGAAAGAAATAATGAATTAAGACCATATAATGAATTAAGATCACAAATAGTTAAGAGTATTATAGAAAATAATTTTGTTTTATTAAAAGCAACTTTTTTTTTATATCTTCAAAAGTAACAAAATTAAATAGTTTCTTAGTATGTGTAAATAAGTTTTAAACGACCATTTAAATATCGAAAAACTGATTTTTGATACTTGTCGACCGGTCCATAAAATAAATGGCCAAAACTTATATTTAAAACTAACTCAAATAATATTCTTATATCAAGCTAGCTATAGCAAACTTTTGCACATTTTATACTAGTGCATTATGAATTTTGTGTTGGATTGTATGCATGTATGGGTATAACTAGTTTTTTTTCTTTTGTATTTTGTCGAAGGGTATACATAGCCTGTCCTTATACCAAATGCCTGAATAATTGTAATGTTTAGTGAATAATTATATTATATATACCTTTCTAGATCTTACTCTGCTCAAACCTTTCTCCAATCTACCCTCAAGATTCTTTAGTTCCTTGAGACTCAAAGATCCTAGAGCTTCACCAAGGATGTGTCTGCAGGAAAAATAAATGAGTTATTTAATGGATAAAAACTATTGATAAAATATGTATATAAAAAAGAAACTAACCTATTAAGATTCTGAATATCTCGAATCTGTCTTCTCAATTTGGATGATTCTTGCTGGTAAAACTAATATTAGCAAATAGTGTTAGTGAGTCAACCTTGTGGAGGACGATTAGAAAGTAAAGTAAATTATGCTTTGTGTCCATAACAAAAATGAAGGGACGAGAAACACATATATCAGACATGACACTGACACACCGGAATCGATAATAATATAAAATAAAAAATTAATTGAATGTTATCAATGTGTATGTGATGAAACCAACACATGTTGGACGCTGAGGCACACATTTAATCATAAATGTCGGAAACGATATATTCAATTTTTATGTGCTAAAATTAAATAACCATAATATATTTTGCTAAAGCGCCGCAAATGATAGAGGATACTATTAGGATGTCAACGTAACTGTGTGATGTCTCTATTGTCCTATAATGCCTTTGCATTCTAGCTGAGAGAGTGATAATGTTTATTTTTGCAATGGATTAGAGTAGCCCTTATACTCCTTTTTATAAAATTTGCTTATAAAAAAAATAACCATAATATAATTAGGTACTTAATTTTCACAAATTATATTTGATAAATATTATATACGAATAAATTTAATTACCTGGGTATTAGCTTCAGATACAGATTCTGCGTTAGTGGTAGCAGAACATGCTTTTTTGTACCTTTCAATAGTTGCTCTAACACTGCAAACAATACAATCAATTGTAGAAATATTAGGGCAGATCACAAAACCTTGATTTTAGTTTTGCTTCCGAAGGACTAAAGATGTTGTGTCAGTATATATATACACTGATCACAAACTCTGAAAATTAAAATTAAACTATAGAAATGAATGTGATGAACTTCAGAACTTCTCATTGGATCGTACTCTTTTTCATTTAATTTTATTTTCATCTTTTTATCTCAAAATATTTCTTAGACTTACATAGCCAAACTAGATGAAGCTCAATCTATGTATATCAAGTTCCATTCTTTGAATTCTAATGAATCCTAAAGAATGTAAAAGTAAAACCTTTCTCCCTGTGTTTAAAAAGTATATAAAATGTATGTAAATACAAACTTACTTTTCTAATGAAATTTCCAAAATACATAATTGAGAGTAGGTAGAGAATTCATGTCAAGTGTTGAAGCTTTATTAACATAAACATGAAAGAGATAAAAAAAGATAAGAAGAGAGGGCTGCTTTTCTATTGCCTATTCTTAGCTTATGAAATCATGGTCTTACTTTTCAATGCAAAGGGTAAAAATCCAAAGATCAAGAAAGAATAATATCTAATATTATATATTTATAAAATATACTTCTTGTTGTGGAGACTATTTTTTTTTTTTTTTGAAATTTAAAAGAAAATTAGTAACTTCAAAATTTAATAAATGAATGAAAATGGAAGACTTTCCACATAAATAATCCATATCTCGTGTGAGCAATGGATTATATTTTAAAACCTTTATTAAATAGAATATACGTGGCTTTTTAAGTAATTACAAAAATATTAATTAAAGAAAATTTCAATTTTAACTTATAGAATAAAATATATATCTTAAGATTTCTAATAAATCTATATATGTCATATTATAAGTGTCTTATTTGAGTCTTTTTAAAGTTTTTAAGAAATGATTAATCAGTTGTTTATTTCAATGTTAAAATAAGTTTTATATACTAAAATTCTATTATCATGTCTCCCAGACTCTATTGTTTTATCTATTATTATTTTTTCCTTTATTAATAAAAAACTAAAATGATATTATTAATTGATTAATTGATATACAATAAATAATGATAAATTAGTGAACAAAGTTGTTGATTTTTTATTAGCAATATAGATAGACAAATAAGATGCGACAAATAAATATTATAATTGATATCAACATTTAATTTATATACACCATCAGGTTAAATAAATTTTACACTAACAATGAATCATAATTATTTAATATTTAAAAATATTTGATTTGTATGATAACCACCTCTAAAGTAATAAATATAAGTTGGTTGTTGTAATGTATTAATAATAAAAATATTTTAGCCACATGCAAATTAAACTCTTGATATAAAAGAGAGTTCTTTATAGTTTTAATGAATCAATAATTAAAGTAGTCTGATTGCATAATATTTTCAAAACCCTTTCTGCCAGAAATTGGTTGTGGAAAACAATGAGTCATGGACATTTATAATACCCATGCGGGTTAGGAAACCCTAACTGAAACATGCTTCCTCGACCATATTGTAAAGGACAAGATTTATGAAGAGGTGGGGAACAGAATTTATACTTTTGTGAATAATCATAATAATCATATAGGTACATATACAATTGGTGACTAAAGTATTAGAAACATATGTTTTCTTTTTTCAAAGGAATTTGAAGTATTTGTGACCTCAAAAAATCCAAATTTTTATAGTTAAACGTTGGTGGTTACTTATTAATTAAAGAGAGAAAATTTATTTGCATCAAAGATCTAATCTTGAACCTCTTTCATAAAACTGTTCCAATCCATATACAACTGGATTACTCAACTCATACTCTTCATAAAAGTTGAGTAGTATTTTTTTCCACTATGATGGGTTTCGAATATTTTTTACTAATGTTAAAGTTGAAGTAGCTCTTGTACACCCTTTCAATAAATATTTTTTTTATAAAAAAAAAACCTAATATTTGGTTTTTTATTTAAAGTGTTCAATTATTACTACCATATAGGGTTAAAATTCAAAGAATATATTTTTCATAAGAAAATTAATTTGTATGTATAAAAAAAGTTTGTATGAATTTGATTGTTTTGGACTGTCCTGTAGTCTTAAAATATGAATGGATTATGGTGTAAGTAGTGAAACAGATTGAAACCCTTCAACCAAAAACAATTGAAACCCTGACTTGCAATTGGATGAGAAAGAGTAATGATGAAGTTGAATAGAGTCAATGAGTGCATGACAGCTTTATCTGGCAGATTTTTGTAAGTTTCATGGTTGGTGACATATGTGAGGAGAGAGAGAGAGAAAAGATTGGGAAAAGGTTAATAGCATGGGAGAATATACACAAACAAGCTAAGATCTCTCTGACCTAGAAATCTTTGTAACCCTAATTAAAGCTTTTACTCTTGTTCTTCTATATTGTTTATAAAATATTCTTAACTCCTATTTCTATCTTACCTCAGATCTGAAAAAAAAGAATTCCAAAAAAACAATATATTGGAGAAAGAATAAAAGGACTAAAAAAAGAGATAAATGGAACAAACACAACAAACGCCTAAAAGAAAGAAAAAAAAATTTAAACAACAAAAGAGGAAGAAAAAAAGAATTAAAAATGGAGTTTTGGGAGAATTGGAAGTAATTTTTTAAGGATCGTGTTTCCCTATTTTGATTAAAAAAAGTAACTCAATATATATAAAGTTGTGTAAATTAAGAGACATGTTTAAACTTTGAAATACATAAAATTTAAGACAAATTACCAAGCATTTCCATTAATAACAAAAAAAAAGATGACATAAACTAAAAATCATCAAGATTTGTTCTCAAAAAAAAAATAGAACCTTGATGATTTTTAGGATAGAAAAAGTATAAAATTAAACCTGTTGTTTGCATACTCATACAAGCGACCACGAGTTGAGAAGACAACAAGAGCAACTTCAGCATCACAAAGAACAGATAATTCATAGGCTTTCTTCAACAATCCATTGCGTCGTTTGCAAAAAGTGACTTGTCTATTTGTAGTGTTTTCAATCCTCTTGATTTCAATCTTCCCTCTTCCCATTTTCTTTTGAGAAGATCCTTCTCCATCTTCATGATTTGGAAGTTCCATGTTTTGAAGCTGTGAAATTCAAGTTATTTTTCAAAAACCTAATTAGTCACTAATATCCTTAATATTCCATCATTAAATATGAAACATTTTTTTATGACATGAAATATAAAAAAAAGGGTGACTATATATTTATGTGCCTTACAATTTAGTGCGATCTAGATTTTTTGTATGCAACTAAGCATGAAAAAGAGAGAAGGAAAATTTAGTGTAAGATTTGAAAGAAACAAGGGTAACTATATATTATAAGTGTTGGTTATACCTTTTGTAGTTCTTTGGTGTAAAGATGCAACTATGATAAAATGATTGCAAAATATAGAAATGGGTTGGCCTAGCAAAGAGGTATTTATGGAATGAAAAATAGACCCTCCAACAATTACCAAACTCACACTTAAAATTTAACTTCTCGTGTTGGAGAATTAAAGAAGAAAAAGAAAGAGAGGGAGAGAGAGAGGATTACTTGATATTCACCTTTCAATCTCCATTAACCATTCATTATTTTCATGTATGGGAAAAAGGAGAGAGAGATAATAAAAGGGTCTTCTTTATGAAAGTGACTTTGTTAATGTGGGGTTTGATTAAATTTCAATGAGAGGAACATGAACATAAAAGTTTGCACGCAAAATTACCAAGCTACAAATTTTAATGCCTTCAAAATTCAAAGAGTGAGAGAGAGAGAGTACGGCAGGGGCGAATCAAAAAGAAAAAGAATTAAACCATTTTTCTTATTCTTGTATTTTGAAACTTTTGGCCTTTTACTCCAAAGAATATATATCTACCTAGTAGATTTGTTTCCACCCTGACACTATGTACCCTACAACATCATTTTTGCTTTTTGGTAAAAAATTTAATCTTTTTTTAAGCAAACAAATATTTATTGAAGAGAAAGTACAAATGATTTATCTTTGAAAATCTAGGAATACATTCTGTTAGATTGATACACCACTCTGAATAAAAATCAACTCATAAACTTGGTTGTTAGACTGGAGGAGTTTGGAAATGCAATAACAAGATATCATTACCACCTTCAACTAAATACTAACAATATTAAGAACACTAATTATTAATATTCACTTTTTAAAAAAGAAAAAAAAGTTACTCTTGTACTCTTTTTTTTTTTGGAAGGCGAAGATGATAATGTATATATATAATAGAAGTGGAATACAAGGAGTACTCAAAATCAATACAAAAGAGCAGAAGGAAAATGCGTTGCCATCATCCACCCAAACCACCTGAAGATTGTGTAGCATACTTGTATGGAAAAATCACAAGTTAAAAAAAAAAAACGTGTTTAGCCAACTCTTGTACTAATCCACAAAGGGCACACATAGATGTCCTTATATTTTGAATGACTTGACGTTGTAAGAAGGTTGGTATAAATTGAAGCTTTGTCTAAAAGCTTCATATGTGTTCAAACTTTTTATGCATTATACTTCTTTAATATATTTTTATTATAAAAAAAAATTGAACCCTATATAATTTTTAACAAAAATAACCTCAATGAAACCGCCTTAATTTTATTCAATAAAAATAGAAAATCACTACTTTAAATATTTGAAAATATTAAGGGCTCGTTTGATTCTCTTCCTAAAAACTCTATTTTAGTTTTTTAAAATTTAAAAACTAAAAAACTTGTTTGGATTACTTGTTTTTAAAAACTGTTTTGTAAAACTATTTTCAATATTATACTTTTTAAAACTAAAAAAGCAAAACAGATAAATGATGTTTTACTTCTCATTTTTCAGTTTTTTAAATTCTCTAGTCAAAAACTATTTTAAAAATTTAGATTACCAAATAGGTTTTCTCTTTTTCTCATCCCTAAAACTGTTTTTAAAACAAGTATCTCAAACAAGTTTTTTCTTTAATTCTATTCTTTAAAACAATTTTTAAAATCAAATTTATAAAACAATTTTTAAAAACTAAAATGCAAAAGTGTTTCAAACAGGCCCTTAAAATCTTTTAACAATTTTCAAAAACTTAGATTACTATTATTATTATTATTATTATTATTATTATTATTATTATTATTTAGTAAATAAAATATATGAAACAAGAGTACAAGAGGAACTCCAAATGTTAGTGAGAGTGTTGTGGATATGTGGATAGAATCATCGACTTTCTTATCACTTTATTCTCTAAACCGTACTGCAATTAGGAGAATAAATTTTGATAGAATTCCATATAAAATAATTTATTTTAGTTAAAAGTAAGTTAAATATAAATTGATTTATATTTTGATACGTTAACGTAAACATGATTTCTATAAATTAAAGTTATTAGGATAGTCATCGGTCAAAATTGCTTTTAGATGTATAATTAGAAAAATGGGTTTCAATTGTATTTAAAACTATTATAAATTAAACATAAAATTTTACAAAATATATAAATGAATATTATTCAATTCACCAATAAATCATTAGAAATATTTGATTTTTATACTGTTAAATTTTTAATACTTACAGTGTATTACAATTAAACTCTTATGATAAATTTTTTTTGTTTTGTATTCTTTATTAAAAATAACTTCAATTGACAAAATAAAATGATTTGGAAATATAGAAAATTTATTTATACGTAGACAATTAAAGCCAATAGTGTAAAGAAATATGAATAAATATTTGTGTGAGACCAATAAATTATCAAAATCGATTTCAAGCTGCCGCAGAAGCTAGGAATTCCAGCTTCAATTGAAATCAATTCTAGACGTACGGCATAATTGCTTTGATTTAATGGAATCCAAACAACTTCATAAAAAGTAAAAATCACGTCTGGTATTGGCAACCTACGTTTAATTAAAATTAATTTTTGTCTCAACTATGACGACTATGAAATAACTAAATTCTTGAAATAACAAAATTCGACCACATAGTCCACATTTGTATATCCAAAGAGTCAATCTCGTAAAACAAGACCATTGGTAGGAATAACCAAACTATAGTTTGATAAATGGTTAAAACTTAACATCCTCTCTCTTGCATTATTACAATTTTGATTATGGCAGGGTTTTTATGACGTAACGAGTAGGGTTATCACGTGAAGTACTGATCATAATTTTCAATTCTTCTTATTACACTTAGCTAGTTTTGTGTTGATATGAAAAAGTCAGTCTTATATGTTCAGTTTCTATTTTTTCTTTCTTTTTGCCATTTCTGTAATTTGATTTTGATGGATAGCTAATCTCTGCAACTACCCTAATTAAACATTTGAATAGCAAAATGTGTTATATAGGGCAACAGTGAATTGAGTAGTTTAGGAATATCAAATAAAATGAGATTTACAATGCGAGTGTGAAATGGTTAAATATTGATCACATAATCATACATAGATGATTAAAGTTAGAAAAAATATTCATGTGACTTTTTTAAGTGATTACGTGTCACTTAAATAACACTTAATCACGATTATCCATGTATGATTATATGGTCAAAATTTAATTCTCATATTCTCTCGTTATAAAATTTTGACCATATATATATATATATTGTTTTTTTTCTTGCATATACATATTTGTTTTTCTTTATTTTAATTAAATTGGTAGTATCTACTTCTAAGAGACGACGTCTATGATCATTAAAGTTTTAAATATATATTAAAAGTTGTTTATCGTAGACTATGATTCATATTAGAATTTGTCTTTATGTATAAGTAAAAACAAGAGCACCCAACAAGTGGCACATAAACTGATCTTCATTTTATGCGTGAGACACTATTATTATCCTTTTGTTTAGTGTTTTGAATAAGTGAGTAAATTGATGCATGATGGACAAATAATTTCAACCTTTATATTTATTTATCCCATACTTATATTGTGAACTCTCAATACATTATTCTTCTCACTTTCACTCCACTTCTACTCAGTTAAAGCTATGCCACTAGGATCCTGTTGGTCGCCAAAACTCCTTCAGCGAAATAGGTCCTTGTGATTCGATGTCGCTGATTCAAATAAAGTAAAAATAAAATTTAGAGATAGCAATAGACAAAATTCATCTCTTATTTGATCGCTAATTGTTAGAGATGGATATTTCAATATTTTCATATAATGGGTAATGATGCTGTCAAATTCATTTGCTATGTGTTTTGACTGAGAGGAAGAGAAGTGGAACTGAGGAAAAAAAAAATAAACTATTGAGGATTCACGGTATAAGTGGATGGATAAATAGATATAAATTTTGAAAACGTGTGCATGTTAAACATAACCTATATATATGGGTGGAAATTTATTGACTCCAAGAGTAATTCTCACTTGAGTTAGTTCACTTAATAACCCTTTGTAGACATAAATTTCACCAATCCAATCGTTCAATGTTTTTATATTAGCTGATAATGTTTCAACAAGTGTACTAAATCATTGCAAGTAATAATTAAAACGGTAATACTTAGTGTCGAACTCAAGGATTGCGTTATACTATCAAATTACGTTTAGTTACTAAAATTGAACAAAAAATTTTTGAATTGATTGAAATAATATTTGAAACTAACAAAAGTAATTAAATTTAACTTTTATAATAAGAAGAATGTCAGGTGTGAGTTTTACTTTTGATCCAACCTTTGTTTATAATTTGATCCTAGTTGCTAAATTCCTTTATTGAATTATTATCGAACTCTCTTTATTATTCTTGTCCTAATGTCTTAGTAGCAGAACCTTTAATTTCATAGTAACCCTTAATTCCTTAGTAGATTTAAGATTAGAATTGAGCTTTACAGTACGTGAATTCTCTTATTAAACTACTGCTCTGCAAATAATTCAATTGGTTTCATAACCTGCATCTATCCCTAAACTACAAGTCCACTTCCGTTTCAAAATATGAATCGTAAAACATTTTAAAGTTGATCAAGAATTAAAAAATATTAAGCACAAATATGAGAAAAATAATTCAATAAACCTATTCATATAACTAGAAATCAAATCATACAAATAAGGGTTTCATCTTGTTTCACTCATCCCTAACAAATAGGATTTAGTTACTCACGACAGAGATACAAAAGATAGAGATTAAAGAAGAATTACTAGAAAGATTCATGAATGATTCTTGATAAAACTCCTTCAATGGTGTTAGAAACAATCGTCTATGAGTTTCTCTGCTAGGGCACAAGTCTCCAAACTACCCAATAGCCAAAAAGATCCCTAGAAAGTGAGAAAAACGCAATTTTATGCATTTTGCAGCATGTCACGCGTCCCTGGCGCAGGATTTGCATTTCAAGCGCATTTGGACAGATTCTGTGGTGCCGACATGCGCCCCCGGCGCAGGTTTTGTACTTCATGCGCACAACATCTTCTGTCTGGCGTCTACTGCATTTTTCTCATCTTTTTGAATTTGGTTCTGATGTCTTAGCTTTCATTTGCACTTAGTTTGACTCCAATTGGACATGTACAACTTAAGATATAGATGAAATACTCCATATAGGTCATGTTGATTTCTCACTCAAATTCAGCACCACACTAAAACAAAGAAACAACACAAAACTACGAAAAATCTTCACTTAATCAAGAAAATAAGAATATAAACATTTTATTAAATCCAAGAACTAAAGTCAACAAAATATATCAAACAACTCCTTAAATTAACTAATCATTAAAGATAAATAAGACTAAAAACAATGAAAATATGCATATGATGGAGAGTTATTGTTAGCTTAAGGATATGCGTAAAAAAATTATAAAAATTAGATATATGCATCTGTAGGATTTTACGGTCAATATTTCATTTGTATTTTAAAAATTATATTATAGGTTGAATTGAACTTACTTGATATAAATAGACACAGACAAAAAGGGGTTGCTGAAATACAAAATGTCTTTTTGACTTTCGTTTGATTGTTTTGTAAGTGTTTTCTAATTAAGATTAGACAAGACACTTCCTAAAAAAATTAATGTAGCCACTAAGATTAATGTTTGTTTATTGTGACTTTTCTTTTATTCTATCAATCAGCCCATGACTCATATATCACATAAGTAGAAATGACATATTTGAATGAAATAAAAAAAATTCACTTTGAGAACTGTGAGTGAGATTTTCTCCTCTTTAAGTTCTTGGTTTTGAACTTATATGAGTCCTATCAATGACATTTTTACCATTGTAACAATTGCTCTTGACTTATCAATCATTTTGATTGTAACACCTTATTTACCATTTCTTTCCTCAAATCCACATTTTGTTTATTTATTTTAATTTTTTGTAATTTTAGTAGTTTTCTCTCGCAGAACAATAGGATGTGAATTTTGGGTTTCTCATCATTTGGTAATCATAGCTTAGGTCCGAATGAATCGTTATTTCAACAACAAAAAATTACTCATATTCTACATAGACATTGTTTGCAAAGTTTGAATTATTTTATTGGTTCAACATAGAAGACAAACCAAGAAAAAAAAATATATTCTTTACTAGATGTCTTGTGAAAAATAAGATATGTAATTTGACCATTGATAGAAAACATTGGATCAATATGGATAGTATAATCATGGTTGAAAAATTTGGATCTTCCAATTTTTTAGCATCCTCAACCATACTCACTTGAAAGCCTTAAGGACTCAAGAGTTTAAAGATGTGAGTGATGTGATGATGACCAAGCAAGTACAAGTGTCATTCAAGCTTGAGAGATATGAAGATAAAGTGTTATGTGATGTAGTTTCAACAAAAATGAAGCACTTGCAACTTGGACAACCATGGACATAACGACAAGCACGACATGATGACAACACTAACAAGTACTAATTTTTATTTAGTTGCAAATTTATCATTGTACCATTCGATTAAGAAATGTTTTTAAAGATCAAAAATCAATTAAAAGAATGAGTGAAAAAAATAAAAGTGTGCCTTTGAAAAGGAAAACAATAAGAAAGAGGAAAAGGATAAGGAAAATGATGAAAAAAAAATTTAAAAGAGGAACAGGAAGTGGAGAAGCATGGATATGGTAAAACTACTTCTAACCATTGTGTGTTTGTTAAGAAATTATCTAATGATAATTATATTATTCTCTTATTATATGTGGATGACATGTTGATTGTTGGCCATGACACCAAGAACATTCAATCTCTAAAGAAAGATTTGAGCAAATCTTTTGCAATAAAAGACTTGGGTCCTACAAAGCAAATTTTGGGCATGAGAATTACTCGTGGCAGGAAGAATGGTAAATTGTAGTTTTCTCAACATAATTACATTAAGAAGGTGTTAGAGAGGTTCAACATGAACAATTGAAAACTTGCTAGTATTCCAGTTGCTAGTCATTACAAATTAAGTTCTAAACAATGTCCTACAAGTAAAGAAGGCAACATAGATATGAAGAAGGTTCCTTATGCATTCACAATTGGTTGTTTGATGTACGCATTGATATGCGCAAGGCCAGATACTTCTCAAGCAGTTGGAGTTGTTAGTGAGTTTCTCTCTGTTCCTGGTAAAGATCAATGTCAAATTGTGAAGGTGATTCTTAGATATCTCAAAGGCACTTCCAAAGTGTGTTTATGTTTAGGAGGGGATCAACCTATGTTAGATGGCTACATAGATACTAATATGGTAGGAGATCTTGATTCTAGAAAGTCTACTTCTTGTTATATGATGACTTTTGCAGGAGGAGTTGTGTATTAGTAATCGATGTTACAAAATGTGTTGCTTTATCCACTAACAATGTTGAGTATAATACAACAAAACAATGAGTGCAATTTTTTACAAGTGTGCCTTTCACAGGAAGAAAACTTTTCTTTGCAAGTATATTGAGTCATTTCTCACACAAGTGACCAAAGCGCATATGCCACAAATCAGAAGAGGTATCTTCAATTGCATTCACCTCCTCCTTGCATAGCTTGCAAGGTTTATGAAATTATCATCACATGCAATGTAGACATCATTAGTAGATGCAACTACAACTACAATTATATCTTTATCATTTTTCTTCTCTTTGTCTTCGTCTCTTTCCTTTGATTGATCTTTCTTGAGGAACCTACAATTTCTTTTTATGTGATCTGTTTAGCCACCATTGTAGCATGTCATTTCTTTTCTAGTCATTGACTTGCTTCTTGACTTGCTACGAATTTCTTAATTGTCGCGCCTATGGAAGAGTCTAAATTGACTGTCCCCCGTGACTCTGTAACTAGTGTTTCTGATTTTGAGTAAGAACTAGTTAAACCATGCACACGCCGTTCTTTGAGCTTCTTCATTCCATATGCTCTCTTTAACTATTGGCATTTTTAACATTCCAGTTGGAGTTGAATTAGTCAATGTCACAACAAGGATTTCGTAATTATCAAGCAAGGAACTCAGCAATAATAACGTTACAAGAATGCTTTCCCTGTCTTAATATTTTATATTCATCAGCTTATGAATCAAGAATGCTTTATGCACATTCTTCCGCTTGTACAACTCTTTTAATTTACCCCACATTTTCTTAGCATTTGATTAAGTTTAACATGTGGATATACAATTAGATCCAACCATAGTCTGATCCAGGTCACTGCTTTTCTATTCATCTTCTTCTAGTCAGCATCAGATTCATCTTTGGTTTTAACATTGTCACCTTCAATAGGATAATACAAATATTTGTTGTATAACATGTTTTCTATTAGAGACTTCCAAAGTGTAATTAGTAGAGTTGAGTTTAACCATATTGAAACCTTTATTTTCCTCCTCCATTTAAATGCATAAATCAAACCAACGTTGTTCAAGATATCACTTTGTTGAAAAATATCTTAAAATAGTTATCTTTGATTTTTTTTCCAACAATTAATTGATGAATTTAGTTGGAGAGAAATAATGTTTTTTCAATAGGAAGGTATATCAAATAGTTTCGAGGTAGTAAATCAAATGAAAAGGACGTTGTAGTTATGATTTGTTAATAGTAATTCGAGAAATAATTAAAAATCTGGTCTTTTTGAACTAGTTTATTAATCCAGCACCTTGTATCCAAAATGTGCAAAAATTGACTTGTAATTGATTCTGATGACCCTTATACTCACATCCAAGGTTGTTAAACTCTAAATCATACCTAAGATATTTGGGATATTGAAAAAGCATTGATCGTAGGATCGTAACACGGATCTTAAGATCTCACAAAATAGACAAAATTATTCCATAAAATTAAGAAAAATAACCTTAACATAAATTTTTTCATTGGTTCAATAAAAAGTCACAAGCTGAAACAGAAAAGGCTATTACCATTGTTTCAAATAAAAAAGAAAACCTATCACCATCATCTAACAATATCTAAAACTTTAATTTAGCAATTCATCCAAGGCATTGTGATCAAAATCAACATCTTCCATACAATCTTCATCTCCTTCTCCATCAAATTCATCATCAAGGTTGTGAATCTCGAAATCATCTTTAGGGGAAGCATCCTCAACTCCATTCCCTTCTTCATTTTGATTGCCAAGATCAATACAGTGTGCTGCACACAGTGTCCCGTAGAGCCTATTTCTTTTTAACATTAACATTGCACCAGCAGCTTTGTAATTTGCTGCATTGTCGGTCGCAATTTGCATGACATTTTCTTCTCCAACTTCTTCTACTACTCGATCAATCATCTGATATATTTTATTGGCAGTTTTTATTATATGAGAAGTATATATTGACTTTAAAAAAACAGTGCCTTCTCAAAATTGTCCTCCGTCTTTTGTCCATCCACCCATCACTCATAATAGTACAACTTGTCTTCTTCCAAGTAAGTTTGTGTTCTTCAATGACCTTAGTTGTCTCCTCCATCTTTTGCTTCAAGTACTTTGTTCTGATTTGATGATAGGAAGGTGGCTTAAAACCAAGGCCATGTCTTGAAGCCATCTCCAACATCCTTTTAAATTTATCACTCTTTGCCACATTAAAGGCTATGGCATTATTGTAGAAGAACAAAACTATTTCTAGACACACTTCTTCTTTCAAATTCTTCTTAAAAATGTTGTTAATGGTGGCTTGAGTACTTACTACATTTCTCTTGAAAAGTTTTGCATAGGTAGCATTCGCATCCTCCTCCAATGACCTTTTTCCTTTTACTTTTTTTCATTATTTGTATCATTCTCTTATGATTTCTTCAATGATTTATATTTCAAGGATTTTACAAGTTCAAACATGTGTTTCGTCACATCATCAGGTACAACATCACATGCAACAACTTTGAATTATGTACCAGCCAAATGATGTTTCAGTCTGTACACTCCTCCAATAAATATTTTTCCACAATAATTGCATTTTATTTTTCTGGTTCCTCCATCAATAGATACACCATGTTTCCATGCTATATCAGTTTTGCTTCCTAATTAATTTTTCTGCACTCTGGGAGGTGCAAAACCAGAACTGTAGGCAACGAAAACAAATGTAGACATGATTGAAATCGTGAGACAACAAGAGAAATTGCATATTGCAGCAAAGAGAATTGAGGAGAGTTTCATATATGAGATTGAGAAGAGTTGTAGAGATGAGAAGAATTTATAGAAGAAATAGAAGGAGGGAATCTGAAATTAAATTATTTAATTTAAGTATTAAAAATTCCAAAGTTGTAAAGCAATTAATCATTGAAAAGAAACCAAGTCCCAAGTTGCTGCCTTCAAAATCAGATTTTAATATAATTTAAAACACAATGTCATAATTGGTTAGGTTTTTTTTAATGTGAATTCTCGTTTTTCAAGAAAATTAGGATACAAACCGACTCATTAACACAACTGTAGAATTTGAAGGTGAAGAGGTGCAAAACTGGGCATGCGGGTCGAAACGGGTTGAAACGATACTAAACGGGTTGGATCTTCCCGAAATGACGCTTCGTCTTCGCGAAACCGCTCTTTCTCTGCGCACTGCTCCCACACTCTTCATCTATGAGTTCTCCAACGATTTTACTTTTTCTCTAACACTGTTCACGCTTAAAAACGCGTAAGATCTTACGATGTTACTCTTTAGAGCTACCTCCTAACAACCTTGCTCACATCATGCTTTAAAAAAATATCATAACATGTTTAGGCGTTGTTTAGAGGCTACTACATGACCATTTGTACAATTTCTTATTTTTTAAACATCTTGAAGGTGCTTCAGTTGGATGTAGAGATTTTTTTATGTTAAAATGTAATTTTGGTCTTCTATTTTAATAAATTTATAGTTTTAGTCTTTTTATTTTGTCTTGTAATTTTAATCTTCTATTATTAAAATTATTGACATTTGATTCTTCTTGTTAATTTGAGTTTCAGTATAGTAATATAACAATAATTTAAGTGATGTGTATATTATGATGTGAAAAATTACCGTGATATGGAATTTAAATTACTTAATACCAATTGAATATTTTTTTAAAAATAAATAAATAAATAAGATTTTCAAAATTTCTTTTCTTTTGCTCTAAAAATTTATGAAAAAATATTTTGTGAATGTTGGTTGGATTTCTTAATTATTTTTTTAAGTTAAAAAGATAAATAAAATAAATAAAAATCCATAAAAATGATAAAAATGGTTTGCCACCCCAGAAATTTCTAATAAAAAAGGAATCAACTATTGGATCTGTGTTGTGACAATTGCTGCAAGACTTTAATAGTGAAGTTGTTGATGAAGATTATATGTAGCAAATTCCAAAGCGTGTTATTACACTAGTCTTTAGGTTCGATTTGCCTCCACCAACCGGATACAAATGAGATAACTAGCGAATCCCCTTCAGGGTACTTTGGAAAACCTTGATGTGATTTGTACTATCACACCAATAGTATCTTTCAATAGTATGTTACAAAAGAATGTTTCTTATTCTTCACTCATGCATTAGAGAAGAATAAGATGACTTAGAATATAAGAATGGGTGAGAAAAGTAGATGACAATCTCCAAATTTTTTTCGTTGTTTTTTCATTATCTCCAAAGTGACACTATTTACAGAAAATAATGTCACGTCAGAAAAGACTCCAGCAAATGTGTCTTTTCATTTTATTCAACAGTTGCGCCTTTTCAAAAATAATTTATACAAAACCACTAAGCTAACAATTATATTATGTCAATTAGACCTAATTATACATACATATATTCACCAATATTTTGGAAATATCTCACAATCCCCCACCATTTTCATGGTTTCAGATAATGGTATCTTACGATTTGAGCCACTACTTAGTAAGCTATGGGTTTCACTTATCCTGAATAGATTGGTAGACAAGCTTTGAACCAATTATTCATTAGAACAAGTGTGCACAACTTACACATGAAATCTCGGTATTATCGAAAGAATTATAAAGATGACACATTTAATAAGGCCTTGTGTCATGTACCCTTTTGATAAGGCCATAGGTAGACTATATCAGAAATACACTCATAATATGTATTTCAGCAAATTCATGTTATATGTCTATTAAGAGTAAAACTCAACCTTCCAACTTTGTACTTATGGTCCAATTACTTTCAACCCTTGGGATGTATCTATATTCAAGTACTTGCAATCACTCTAATAGTGTACTTTTATCATTTGAACTCAAGATTTGATGCTACTCAAGTGTGAGTTGATTTTCCACCATTGATGATTAATTAGATATGGGCTTGAGTCCCATCCCCAATGATGTCTTCAACACCATGTCCCTTGTCAGACCTTTCGTCAATGGATCTGCAAGATTCTTTTCAGTTCTTACAAACACTATGGATATTACTCCATTTAAAATTAAATCCTTTACATAGCTATGTCTTAAACCAATATGTCTAGATTTTCCATTATATACTTGATTATATGCTTTGGATAGTGTGAATTGACTATCACAATGTATGGATATTGGTGCCATTGGCTTTGTCCAAATTGGTATCTCATACAACAAGTTTCTTAGCCATTCAACCTCTTTACTACCTTCATCTAGGGCAATGAATTATGTAGCCACGGTGGAGTCGGAAATGCATGTTTGTTTCTTTGATCCCCAAGAAACTGCACCTCCACCAAGGTTGAAGATCCATCCACTTGTGGAAGCATGATCCTCAACATAAGTTACCCAACTGGCATCTGTGTATCCTTCCAAAACTGAAGGATATCCACTATAGACTAAACTGTAGTTAATTGTTCCTTTCAAATATTTTAATACTCTATTAACAACATGCCAATGTTCTTAACTTGGATTGCTTGTATACCGACTTAATCTATCAACAACATATGCTATATCAGGTTTGGTGCAGGTCATAGCATACATCAAGCATCCAATTACCTTTGAATAATTTAGTTGTGCCACAGAACATCCTTTATGGGTTTGTAAACTAACATTTTGATCAAATGAGGTAGATACAGTTTTGCAATTAAATTGATCAAATTTCTTTAGCACTTTCTCAAGATAGTGAGATTGGGATAAACCAATATTTACACCATCTCTTATGATTTTAATTCCTAAAATCACATCTGCTTCACCTAAATCTTTCGTATCAAAATGTTTTGATAAGAAAGTTTTAGTTTTTTCTACCTCATCTAGATTGGTGCCAAAGATTAACATATTATCCACATATAAACAAATCAGAATACCATTTCCTTTGTGAAATTTACTATAAATACACTTGTCAGATTCATTTATTTTGCATCCATTAGAAAGCAGAACTTTATCAAACTTTTGGTGTCATTGTTTGGGTGCTTGTTTTAACTCGTATAAAGATTTAATCAATTTACACACTTTATGTTCTTGTCCTTTGATGACAAATCCTTCAGGTTGTTTCATATACACATCTTCATCTAACTCTCCATTTAGGAAAGCAGTTTTAACATCCATTTGATGGATTACAAACTTATAGATAGAAGCTAGTGCCAAAAGCACTCTTATGGATGCAATTCTTGCAACAGGTGCATAAGTATCAAAATAGTTGATACCTTCTTTTTGTGTAAACCCTTTCGCAAAAAGTCTAGCTTTGAATTTATCAATGATACCATCGACTTTCGTTTTCTTCTTAAAGATCCATTTACAACCTATTGGTTTGGATCCAGGTGGGAGGTCAACTAATTTCCAAGTTTTATTCCTCATAATTGAGTCCATTTCCTTTTGGATTGCTTCTTTCGAAAAGGTAGAGTCTTAAGATTTATTACCTCTTCATATGTGTCTGGGTCACTCTCTAAATTGTAGCAAATGGTCCATAACTGTTGATGGAATCATTAGTACCTTCTACAAGGAACATAAAGAACTCTGGTCCATAATTTTTCTCTTTTCTAGCTCTTTTAGTTCTTCTAGGTTCTGAATATGTCAAAGTATCATTATTAGATACATTATTTTCTAAACTTTGTACACTAGAACATACAATTTCTTTGGGATGTGGAATTGAGTTAAATCTATTTTTCTGAAAAATGGCATCTCTTGACTTAATCATTGTGTTAATAGGATATGTGTGATTAGATTCAATAACCATGAATCTATATGCCTTGCTATTTTCAGCATATCCCAAAAATACACTTTCAATTCCTCTTTCTTCCAATTTCTTTCTTTTTGATTCAAGAACCTTAACAATTGCTTTACAACCCCAAACTTTTATATAGTTAAGATTGGGTTTTCTTTTCTTCCGGAGTTCATATGGGGTTATATTGTTCCTTTTATTAGGAACTCTATTTAGCAAATAACATGCATTTAGCATGGCTTCACCCCGATAACCTTTAGATAAACCAGAATAGAATAACATGGCATTCACCATTTCTTCTAATACCCTATTTTTCCTTTCTGCGATTCCATTTTGTTGTGGGGAATATGGTGCAGTTGTTTGATGCACAATACCAGTGGACTCAAAATACTTAGGATGATAGAACTCTCCTCCCTTATCACTTCTAAAACACTTAATAAAAGTTTCATGTTGAAGTTCTACTTGTGCTTTAAATATTGTAAATTTGTCTAAAACTTCATTCTTAGAGTGCATTAAATAAACATGACAGAATCTAGAGTAATCATCAATAAAAGTGACAAAATAAATTTTTACCACCAATTGTGGGCCAGCCATGTAAATCTCATACATCAGAGTGAATTAAATCCAATACCTTAGAACTTCTTTCAACTCTTTTAAAATGTTGTTTGTAGCATCTTCTTGCATGTATATTGACTTTAATTTATCCCATAGTTCATTTGCAAAAATGCTACTTTGATATATATCGAACAAAGAATCAGACTTACCGTTGAGAATATGGCCTATACATATAATAGTCATCATTGTCCCTTTTCTGTCTTTCCCTTGTTTCTGCTAATGTTTCCATTTCCTTCTCTAGTGGTCTCGTGGTGTTTAGAACATACACCACCTTCAAAGTTGTAAGAAGGAATTTCATCTTTTTCTGCCAACGAATAAAGTTTCCTCCATCGAATTTCTCCAACTTCACAAAATTAGAAGTCATTTCTTTGAGTGATGCAACCATTGATTGTTGGATCTGTGTTGGTGACAATTGCTGCAAGACTTTAATAGTGAAGTTGTTAATGAAGATTATATGTAGCAAATTTCAAAGCGTGTTGTTACACTAGCCTTTAGGTTCGATTTGCCCCCACCAATTGGATGCAAATGAGATAACCAGCGAATCCCCTTCAGGGTACTTTGGAAAACCTTGATGTGATTTGCACTATCATACCAAGAGTATCTTTCAATAGTATGTTACAAAAGAATGTTTCCTATTCTTCACTCATGCATTTGAGAACAATAAGATGACTTAGAATATAAGAATAGGTGAGAAAAGTGGATGGCAATCTCCAAATTTTCGTTGTTGTTTTTTCATTCTGTCCAAAGTGACACTATTTATAGTAAAATAATGTCACTTGAGAAAAAGATACAACTCTTGTTTCTGTTATTCATATTGTGAAAGGGTATACAAAGAAACACAACCACTGAACCAACAATTTTATCAAGTCAATTATATCACCAATATTTTGGAAATATCTCACATCAACTTGTTAATGTTTTAAAAGATAAAAGATTTATATGAGAATGAAAAGAAAATGATAAAAAATCTAAATGTTATAACTAAATAAGATAAATGATTCGTTAGTGTATTTTTGTCCATAGAATGAGCATTAAATGCGGTTGAAGTATAGATAACTTTTACTTATATTTTAGACCAACAACGATACATGTGGAGTCTAAATTTTCACACATTTATTTAACACTTTATTTTACATCTATCTCTTCTTATGACATAATCAACATATCACATTTTCTCTTTATCTTTCGCTCTCTCAAATTATATACACTCTTGTGAATATGCATCAAACATTTTTAATTTTAGACCGAGAAGCATAAGTTTGTTTTTTTGAATTGGATATATATGACACCGAAGGGAGTATATATATATATATATATATGAACTTAGCATATTGTATTATTCTCGAAGATTGTGATACACGAAAGTAGAAATTGTTAATTATCTACAATTATTTTATTTAAACTGTACTAGTTGGAAGATATTTTGCATTCCAACACTACCATTTATCCTGAATCATAGTTGGAGCCAGGAGGAATCTGGAAGATTTTTGCAAGGTTTCTATTTCAATATGCTCAAATAATCGGTAGATCTTAGAGATATACAAATTTATATGAATTATATATAATGGCCATAGTATTTAATTAGTTTTAATAGAACAATATTGTTGAGGACGAATGTTTTATCTACTTCCATTATGGAAAGGAAGAAAAGTAATAATTTTCAATTCACAATGTCTCAATTCTTTCTTCATTCTGTGGAATAGTCGGTTTTCAGCCCAAGATGTAATGATTCATCAAATTTTCCATAAAATCATAATGATTCATAGATATTTTAGTTTGTTTAGTTCGTTCAATTGATTACTTAGTTACACCATTTAGTTAGTTATTTTATACTAGTTAATTGTTTTATTTAATTCATTACACTAGTCTATGTAACCTTTAGTATAAAAAATATTATTTCAATTATCAATATAATTCAATTTACTTTTCTTCATTTATCATTTATTAATGACTTAAATTAAAAATCATAATAAAAAAATCATATCTTAATCAAATGATATAAGTTAAATCAGGACATAAATTCTTCAACCACCTCAATAGGTTTTTCAACCATTTTTCTTGAAACACTTGCTATGAAAGGCATATTGCACCCCAATAAAATATAAACACTTCATTCACTATACCTTTCACTCGCCTCACTCAAATATTGACTAAAGCGTTGAAATGTTTATAGGTACTTTGAAAATCAATGCCATTGTCCTCCATCGAGCACCACCAACATCGGCAGTCATTCTTGTTCCACCTCGGATCATTACCTATATCTCATTTTCTACACGATGGGATCCAATCTAGAGGTATAATTGTAAAGTGTGCAATGATGCCTATGTACTCTCCACCATGTCTTCGGAGTACTCTAATTCGATGTTACACCATATTAAAATTATGATTGGTTGTACGATAAAATTGATAAAATCAAGTTAAATTATTATGATTTTGTAAAAGTTACACTCGGTATCTTTTACAAAATCACTCACCGTGAAACGAAATACACACTAACATATGCCGTGGAAATGGTTTGTGAATGATAATTAAGTGCAAGACATCACCTTATCTCTTTTATGAGTAGTTTATAAATCCTTCCAAGTATAACTTTAGACAGTTGGTTTGTTAGTTTGTCCCCACTTTTTTCTCTGTTGTATATGAGTTTTGAGTATCCATTATGCTTATAATCTTTTATATTTATAACCTCTTTTTAGTTTGAAAATAATTCAACTGCTAAATCCTAAATGCAATGAATTTCACAATATGAAAAAGTAATACTCCCATTGCAAGACAGCCTATATGCTAGAGCCATCAATTTAATATGTTGGTTAAGTTATAAATTATCTATTGCACAATTTTGGTAATCCTCGACAAACTCCATTTGATAAACTTGGGTCATATTATGATTCTTCAATGTCAACCATTTCTGCTGAACTTTTACATGCAAATTTTGGCCATGCCAACCAGTTTAATGCTCTTATTAAGTTTATATTGTATATATGTAGGTGACCATATAACATAAACGGAAATTTGAAACCTTGAAGATTCTTCTTCGAGGACCACAATATTGTACTAAAGTAGAAAAGGGTTTGACAATAACTCATCAATGAGGAGAATTATTCCTTTACATCTAATCATGTTGTCTCGAGTTTAGGAGTACAATCACATTCTTACTAATAATTTATAGGATTTTGTAATAAAATATCCTCTTTTTCTTTTATTCCCAATATGTCCCACTTTGAAAAAAAAATTTTAGAATGTCTTATTTTTTGGGTCCAGTTGCTCGTCGCAACCTGGGCCTGCGATGATCTGAAGGGACATTTTTTTAACCCAGTTGCTCATCGCACCTCCAGGATGCGATGATGTACCTTTTTTTTTTAATAATTAAAAATAATTATAATAAATTATAAATATTTAAAATAATTAATAAATGAAATAAAATAAAATAAAAAAAGTAAAAAACTTTCATAAATAATAATAATAATAATATTAATAATTACGAATTAAATAATAACAATAATAAATAAAAAAAGAAAATTATAATAACAATAAAAAAAATAAAAAAATTAATACTTACGACAAAAAAAATTATAATAATAATAAACATAACAAAAAAATAAAATTATAAACATAATAATAAAAAAAAATTGTAATTTGAAAATCTACATGGTCGTCGATTTACAAATATGATAATATCGCCGCATTTGGTAATTTGCAAATATGGTAATTTGAAATTAATTATTTCCATCTAAATTTATTATTTCCATCACGTGAATAAAAAACCAAATGCGGCGATATTACCATATTTGCAAATAATCATTTCAAATTACTATATTTGCAAATTATCAAATGCGGCGATATTACCTCTAGTTCCATCTAAATTAATTATTTCCATCACGTGAACAAAAAATCAAATGCGGCGATATTACCATATTTGAAAATTACCAAATGCGGCGATATTACCTCCAATTCCATCTAAATTAATTATTTCCATCATGTGAACCAAAAATCAAATGCAGCGATATTACCATATTTACAAATAATAATTTCAAATTACCATATTTGCAAATTACCAAATGGGACAATATTACCTTATTTGCAAATTGACGACCGCGTAGATTTTCAAATACAATTTTTTTTTTAGTTTTTTTTTTATTATGTTTATTATTATTACAATTTTCTTTTTTTAATTATTATTATTATTTAATTTGTAATTATTAATATTATTAAAATTATTATAATTATAATGTAATTATTATTATTTATTAAAGTATTTTATTTTATTTCATTTAATAATCATTTTATTTTTTTTTATTTATTATTTTAAATATTTATAATTTATTATAATTATTAAAATTATTATTATTAAATTATTAATTAATTATTATTATTTAATCTGTAATTGTTAATATTATTAAAATTATTATTATTATTTATGACAGTTTTTTATTTATTTTATTTGATTTATTAATTATTTTAAATATTTATAATTTATTATAATTATATTAATTATTAAATAAATAAAAAAAGGGTACATCATCGCACCTTGGGGTGTGATGAGCAAAAAAAAAAAGAGGGGGTACATCATCGCATTCTGGGGGTGCGATGAACAACTGGGTTCAAAAAACAGCCCTTTAAGTCATCGCAGGCCCAGATTGCAACGAGCAACTGGGTCCAAAAAGTAAAACTCTTGAAACTTTTTTTCAAAGTGGGGCATATTGGAAATAAAAAAAAATATTTTATTACAAAATCCCTAAATTTTTACATTTATTATTTTAAATATATGTGTTCAAAACTAAATTTTTTGAAAAACCAGGCGGAGTAATCATTTGCACTTCGTGAGTTAAAGTTTCGGTGGCAGATTCACTTATGTATCCCATGACATCATTACATAAATCCAATCCAAGGAAGACATTATTGAATTGTAAAATGTGTCCCACGACAATGTTTTTGTTGACAGGATTCAAACTTTAGGAATTTTTTCATAAGCAACTTAATAGAAGTAAAAGTATGAATAGTTACTTCAATTCATTGATGTTGGTTGAAATTTTAAATATTGAAAAAGTCTCGTATGTTTATTACGGTAAAAGAGGAAAAGAAGAGTAATATATATGTGTATAATGACTATAGTTGCATCTAGTTAGTATAATGACTATAGTTGCTTCTAACTAGATGGAAGATGCATTAATCAAAATTTCACATGTTATTTTTGAGTTATTGTTAGCCGACCATTGTAGTTTTTCTTCAATTTTAGAGTTTCAACGTTACATTCTTTATAAAATGATTATATATTTATTCTTTAATTTATATGTCATAGTTGTTTTTCCCCAACACAATTCATGTACAAAAATTAAAAATTGCTGAAGATAGATACATCATAATTAATGTTGATATATCGAGTGTGACTAAGAGTCATGCATGAATCACTATATAAATAACAGGATTCATATATCTAATATCTTAAGATTGAGTAAAGATGTGAAGTCCATAGTTTTCCTCCTAATAATCCTATCATATTTTTAAATTATAATTGTTGTTATACTACAAATTTTTACAATGCAGAAAATTGCAGATTAATGCACTTATCTAGACAAAATTGTGATTGTGATACCAGTGTTTCAAAATTCGTAATATTACGGTCACAATTATGATTACATACCGCAAATTTAAAATCATTGAATTCAACATTTAATAAATTCTAGTGGATGACTAAAGGTGCAAACACGAGAAGAATGGTTGAATTGTGTTTCCCAAAATTGAATTCTTTTGTTGTTTTGATGAATGTTGATGTGAATTACTTGATGAATAAATAATCAGACTCAACAGCGGATAATGACAGCATAAGAACACAAAGATTTTATCTTGATTCACCATTAACTTGGCTACATCCAGTCCATTCATTCAGATCCACTAATTCAAAACACTTTGAATTACAACACCTGACCCTCCAAGCCAGTCTTCCCAAACAGTCCGATAACCTCATACTTTTGAGGAAGAATAACAACACCTGACCCTCCTACCAATCTGACAACCCCAGATTGAAAAAGGAACTTCCACACCTTGACCCTACAAGTCAAGTCTTCTCCTACCAATCTGACAACCCTAGATTGAAGAAGGAATCTACACCACTATCAGGTTTGATTACAAGGGTTTGGAACTTTGCAATGTTGCTTCTGGAAAGCTGATTGTTGCACTATTTCTCACTCTCGAAAAATCACTTATAGAATATTTCTTTTGCACGCAAGTGTTTCTTGATTTGAACTCTCGGATGACTTTGTATTTGAAGCATGAGTTCTGTGTTTTTCGATCGATTTGAACTCAAAGATAAATCTGGATTTTATGCTTGAGTTCTTCTACTTTTCGATACTTTCTGCTGCAGCCTGAAGCCTCCTTTTATAGCTGAGATATGGGTTTTGTCCAAACTTAGTTTCGAGATGTATCTTGCTCAGATTTCCTTTGAAAATTCTTTTGACCAATTCTGTTTCTTTTTAATTTCGAACCAAATCTCCTTTGCTCAGATCTTCTTCGAATTTCCATCAGGTCTTCTTTGATTTTTGCATCAAATCTTCTTAATACTTTGATCAGTTTTTTTTCAAAATTCAATCAAGTCTTCTTTGAATTTTAATCAATTTTTCTATTAATCTGAATCACGTTTTAAATATGGACCGTGTGATCTTCTGATCTGGACAATGTCTTCTGATCTGGACCATGCTATCTTCTGTTCTAGACCATGTTCGCTTCTGATCTGGACCATGTCTTCTTCTGGACCATGTTTCCTTCTGATCTGGACCATGAGTGATATCCTTTGATGATGTCATTGATTCTTCCTCTAATGATGTCATTGATTCTTCCTCTGATGATATCCTCTGATTTTTACCTTTGATGATATCCTCCGATTGATGATATCCTCTTATTTTTGCCTTTGATGACATCCTCTGATTTTTGCTTCTGATGGGATCCTCTAATGATATCCTATGGTATCCTATGATTACATCTTCTGGTATCCTCTGGTGATATCTTCTGGTATCCTTTAGTGATATCTTCTGGTATCCTCTGGTGATATCTTCTGGTATCCTCTAGTGACATTTTTTGGCTTTATCTTCTAGAGGTATCCTCTGGTGACGTCATACTTCCACACCTTGACCCTACAAGTCAAGTCTTCTCCTACCAATCTGACAACCCTAGATTGAAGAAGGAATCTACACCACTATCAGGTTTGATTACAAGGGTTTGGAACTTTGCAATGTTGCTTCTGGAAAGCTGATTGTTGCACTATTTCTCACTCTCGAAAAATCACTTATAGAATATTTCTTTTGCACGCAAGTGTTTCTTGATTTGAACTCTCGGATGACTTTGTATTTGAAGCATGAGTTCTGTGTTTTTCGATCGATTTGAACTCAAAGATAAATCTGGATTTTATGCTTGAGTTCTTCTACTTTTCGATACTTTCTGCTGCAGCCTGAAGCCTCCTTTTATAGCTGAGATATGGGTTTTGTCCAAACTTAGTTTCGAGATGTATCTTGCTCAGATTTCCTTTGAAAATTCTTTTGACCAATTCTGTTTCTTTTTAATTTCGAACCAAATCTCCTTTGCTCAGATCTTCTTCGAATTTCCATCAGGTCTTCTTTGATTTTTGCATCAAATCTTCTTAATACTTTGATCAGTTTTTTTTCAAAATTCAATCAAGTCTTCTTTGAATTTTAATCAATTTTTCTATTAATCTGAATCACGTTTTAAATATGGACCGTGTGATCTTCTGATCTGGACAATGTCTTCTGATCTGGACCATGCTATCTTCTGTTCTAGACCATGTTCGCTTCTGATCTGGACCATGTCTTCTTCTGGACCATGTTTCCTTCTGATCTGGACCATGAGTGATATCCTTTGATGATGTCATTGATTCTTCCTCTAATGATGTCATTGATTCTTCCTCTGATGATATCCTCCGATTGATGATATCCTCTTATTTTTGCCTTTGATGACATCCTCTGATTTTTGCTTCTGATGGGATCCTCTAATGATATCCTATGGTATCCTATGATTACATCTTCTGGTATCCTCTGGTGATATCTTCTGGTATCCTTTAGTGATATCTTCTGGTATCCTCTGGTGATATCTTCTGGTATCCTCTAGTGACATTTTTTGGCTTTATCTTCTAGAGGTATCCTCTGGTGACGTCATCTTCTGGTTTCTGCTTCTGGTGACGTCATCTTCTGGCGTCCTCTTTGGATTTTTGCAGTCTTCTTTGAAGTAAAATATATATTATTTTCATAAAATACTTTTGTTAACATCAAAACATTAAGTGAAAGAACCAACTTGGTTCCAACAATCTCCCTCTTTTTGATGATGACAAAACTTGTATTTTTTATAACTATTTTTGTTTCTTATTTCTTTGACTCCCCATAAGACTAAGCTCCACTTTTAAATTTTTCTCCCTCTAAGTCTAATGCCCCAGATTTTCTACTCGTTATCAAATGTATCTTTTCCTCTTTTTTTCATCAAACAAAAAGGAATGAAGGAGTTACTCTTTTTTTTTTTCAACTTCTGCTTTTTTTTATCTTATGCTCTTTTTTATATTTTTAATAACATGAACATAACAAATTACAATAAAATAAAATAAAACAAAAAGGAACTAACTAAACTATTAGTCATAAATGAAGGCAAGGTTTAGGTTTTTCTTGATGAGGTCAAACCTATCTTCAGGTAGTGGTTTGGTGAATATGTCAGCCCATTGGTGTTCAGTGTCTACAAACTGAATGTTGAGTTGTCTTATAGAACAAGGTAAGTATGGTAGTGCCTTTTAGGTATCTAAGGATTCTCTTAACAGTAGTTAAATGGGATCCCCTAGGGTCAGACTGAAATCTTGCACAAACACAAACACTAAACATGATGTCAGGTCAAGAAGCAGTGAGGTAAAGAAGAGATCCTATCATAACTCTATAGGTGTTTTTTGATCAACTTTTTGGCCTGAATCATCCTTTTCAAGTGAGCAGGTAGGGTGCATTGGAGTAGCCATAGGTTTGCAATTACTGATCTTAAACTTCTTGAGAAGCTCTTTTGTATATTTCGTTTGATGAATGTATATACCTTTTTGACTTTGCTGAATTTGTAGCCCTAGGAAGAACTTAAGTTCTCCCATCATGCTCATTTGAAATTCCTGCTACATCAATTTAGAAAATTCTTGGCAGAGAGTGCCATTAATAGATCCAAAGATAATATCATCAATATAGAATATCATCTTCTATTGATTTTCTAAAAAGTGTATTGTCTACTTGTCCTCTTTCAAAGTTATTTTTAAGTAAGAAGTTACTAAGTCTATCATACCATGCCCTAGGTGCTTGTTTTAAACCATACAAAATTTTTTTTAAGTTTAAAAACATGATTTGGAAATTCAGAACTTTCAAAACCTAGGGGTTGTTTAACATAAACTTCTTCACTTATATAACCATTTAGAAAAGCGCTTTTAACATCCATTTGAAATAATGTAATGTTATTATTAGCAATAAAGAAAAGTAGGATACGAATAGCTTATAACCTGGCCACTAGAGCAAAAGTCTCAGTGTAGTCAATACCTTCTTGTTGACTATAGTCTTGTGCAACAAGTGGTGCCTTGTTTCTGACAACTTCACCTTTTTCATTTAGCTTGTTTCTGAAGACCCACTTGGTTCCATTAATGTTCTTTTCTGGTCTTGGTACTAGATCCTAAACATCATTCACTTAACTCTTCTTGCATTGATAGGATCCATCTACATCTTCCTTCTGACTTATCTTCAGATTTATCCTCTAAAGATTTGTCGTATTCTTGCTTGTATCTTCTGCTTTTTCAAGTTCTTTTGCCTATATTAGCTTCCTCTGGTTCTGGTAAACCTGCACTATCATCATCTTTCTTTGATTTTTCAGGGTCAAGCTGTTTGTCATCAAACATAATAAAAATCATATGATTTAAGAAGGAACTCAATACACCCAAACCATCAATTCTGCTTCTGGTGGTTTCTGCTTGTTTTTGAAACCACTAGAATGTTGTTTCTGCTGAAGTGTTCACATTATGTGGATTACTTTGTTCCTCTGACAATTTGAGAACCTGCAAAAATACTTATCTAGCTTTGATTTTTAAGATCAAGCTTCTTGTTATCACAGTAAACATAAATATCAAACAATAATAATATTGAAAGATAGATATAACCTATATGTCACAGCTTCAGTTTTATTTTTGAAAATCCTCTTGTTTCTGGTTTTCAGATTCTGAATCTGCATATTCTGTTATTAGAGGGTCTGGATGAAGGGCTTTGAATTCCCATCCAGGTTTGTAGTCTTGATGAATTTCACTGAAGTGTTCAAAGAAGTCTCCTAACTCTGACTATTAATCTGACACTTCTCTTTATGCTGATATATCAGGTTCCTTTGACAGTTCTGAAACTGATGGTAATTCTGATTCTTCTGGTAGTTCCAATTTCGTTGATATGTGTGATTGTGTTGACGAGTTCTTCTTCCACCAGAGTCAATTAGCTTCTATTTGGTAGGTGTTGGAACATAGACCTTTTTCCCTTCATATATTGCAAGCATCCATTGACTAGGCACTATGACTGGTGTTTCAATTTGGTTGCTTAGAGCATCTGCAACATAAACAATTTTTTCTTTTGATACCCAAATCTGGTTGGGTCCGGGTTTGTTAGTCTTGAACGGTTTCTTGTCGTTCCTTGTATTTATCATGGGACAAGACAATTTGGAGTGACCTTTCTTAATACAAATAGTACACAATAAATTAGAGGAAATAGGTTTAGTTACAGTTACAGATTCATCAAATCTTATGCCTCTTTTACCATTGTAAGTAACTCCATAGATCATAGAAGCATATTTACTTCTTTCCATACCATTAGCAATAAAATCTTGTAATACTTGTTCATGCATATCAGAATTACATACAGTATTTTCACTTGATGTTGAACAAAGATTACTTTTTAGAGTTAGATGTTCATCCTTAAGTTTAGGAATTTTAGTTTTAAGAGTTGTATTTTCTATTTTACATTATGCATTTTGCTTCTTTAAAACATTGACTTCTTTGGTTAGAATTGTATTTTCTTTCCTAAGTGTTTTCTGTTTTAAAGACAGTTTGTTATTGACATTTAAAATATCATTCATAGCAGTAATTAAATCAGATCGGGTGAGTTTAGAAAATACCTCTTTTTCTTCATATGATGATTCACTTCTAGAATCAGAGTCTGTGTCAGATCTAGAGGCAGTTTTGGTGTGAGCCATCAAAGCCAATTCTGCTTCTTCATTTTTTGATTCACTTCTAGAGTCAGATTCTGTGATGGATCCAAAGGCAGAATGAGTGTGAGCCATCAGAGCCAGTTCTACTTCTTCTTCTTTTGATTCACTTCCAGAGTTAGATTCTGTGATGGATCCAGAGGCAGAATGAGTGTGAGCCATCAGAGCTAGTTATGCTTCTTCATCTTCTGATTTTCTTCCAGAGTCAGAATCTGTGTTGGATCTAGAGGCGTAATTGATATGAGCCATCATAGCCAATAATGCTTCTTCATCATTAGAAGATTCATCAGAATCATCCCATATAGCCATTAGATTTTTCTTCTTGGGTATGGAGTCTTTCTTCTAGTGTTTCCCTTTCTCGAGGTTTGTACATTTCGTGTTCATCCTTTCCTCTATTAGAGTGCTTGGAATACCTATGGGGAAACTTCTTCGTTTTGTTGTGCCACATCTTTAGGACTTTTCTGGTTGTGAAGACAATCTCTTCTTCTTCTTCTTCTTCTTCTAGTTTCTAATTCTGGTCATCAGAGTCACTGTCTTCTGACTCTGCTTATGCTTTTAGAACTTTCTTCTGCTTGGATTTCAAAGCTAGGGTTTTGTTCTTCTTCTTGGGCTCATCTTCTTCAAGCTCAATTTCATGTGATTTGAAGGAGCTGATTACTTTTTCCAGCTTCAAAGTATTCAGGTCCTTAGCTTCTTGAATGGCAGTGATCTTTGGTCTCCACTTGGTTGGCAGGCTTCTAAGAATTTTCTTCACGTGGTCAGCAGTAGTGTAGCTTTTCTTGAGTATCTTTAATGCTGAGACCAGAGTCTGGAATCTAGAAAACATTGCTTCAATGACTTTGTCTTCTTCAATCTTGAACAACTCGTACTTTTTGACTAGGATGTTGGCCTTTGCTTCTTGAACTTGCTTGCTTCCTTCATAAGTCAGAGTCAAACTATCATAGATGCTCTTTGTTGTCTCTTTGTTGGTGCACTTGTCGAATTACTTGAATGTGATTGCATTGATCATGAACATTCTGGATTTGATGCATCTTGTACATCTTCTTCTTGTTAGCATCCATATCATTTTTGGGAATTTCAACATCATCAGCATATTCTGTAGCAGTATAGCCATCTTCCACCAAGTCCCAAAGTTCAGGAACTTGTGAAATAAAGAACCTCCTCAGCCTGTCCTTCCAGTACTCGAAACGTTCCCATCAAACATAGGTGGTCTGCTTATGTTTCCTCCGGAGCTTCTTCATTGAATCCAGACATGTTGAACCCTTGGATCTTTTCTCAAACAATGTAAAGTGCTCAACCTTGAAACTGAGCTTTGATACCAATTGAAGGTGCAAACACGAGAAGGGGTTTGAATTGTGTTTGCCAAAATTGAGTTCTTTTGCTGTTTTGATGAATGTTGATGTGAATTACTTGATGAATAAATAATCAGACTCAGCAACGGAAAATGACAGCATAAGAACACAACGATTTATCCTGGTTCACCATTAACTTGGCTACGTCCAGTCCCTTCCTTCAAAAGGCCTTTTTCACTAATTCAAACTCCTTTGAATTACAACACCACTGACCCTTCAAGCCAGTCTTCCCAAACAGCCCAATAACCCCAGATTTTTGAGGAACAACAACACCTTGACTATATCAGCCAAGTCTTCTCACACAGTCTAACAACCCCAGACTTTTGAGGAACAACAACACCTTGACTATACTAGCCAAGTCTTCTCAAAAAGTCTGACAACCCCAGACTTTTGAGGAACTTCACAACCTTAAACCTACAAGCTAAGTCTTTTTCTAACAACCTGACAACCCCAGATTTTAGAAGAAACTTCAACACTATTAGATTTTATACAAGGGATTGAAATTAGAACTGAGTATTTACTTCTGAAAAGTTGATACTCACAATAAGCTTAAAGTGAACTAGAGTGTTTGCTTCTGAAAATTTATGATGACGATCTGCTTCACACTATTTATCTTTTAAGCAAGTGCTTCTCTCCTTTGAACTCTCTGAATACTTATGAATTTTTGCTCGAGTTCTTCTATTTTTTGATACTTTATTCTTCAGCATTAAACCTCTATTTATAGTTGAAATTAGGGCTTCACTTTGATCTAATGCTTTACTTCTGGAGTGTATTTCGATTAATTCTAATTTGAGAATATTCTGGAGTATTTTCCTCAGATTCTGTGTTAGGCATTTTGCTTAGATTCTGTTTTGAGCATACTTTTAGCTATATTCTGTTTCTTGAGTCTTTTTCTCCGATTCTATTTTGAGCATTTTTCTCAGATTCTGTTTTGAGCATACTTTCAGCTTCTAATAATGTACCTTCTGATTTTTTCTTCTAATGAGATCCTCTGATGATATTCCCTGATAATATCCTCTGGTGATTTCTTCTTATGATATCCTCTGGTGATATACTATGATGATATCTTCTGGTATTTTCTGGAGGTATCTTCTGGTATTTTCTGGAGGTATCTTCTGGTACCTTCTGGTGACATCCTCTGGATGTTTCCTCTGGTATCCTCTGAATGTATCCTCTGGATGCATTTTTATCTTCTGGTGACATCATTTTCTGATGACATCTTCTGCTTCTGATTTGTATCTTCTGGTGATATCTTCTGCTGACGTCATCCTCTAATTTCTGCTTCTGGTGACGTCATCTTCTGGTTTATGCTTCTGACGACATTCTCTTATTTCTGATTCTGGTGACGTCATCTTCTAGTTTATGCTTCTGATGACATCTTCTGATTTTTCATTCTTCTTCTAAGTCAAAATACAATTTTCATAAAATACATTTGTTAACATCAAAATTTTAATTGCAAGAACCAACTTGGTTCCAACAAAGTGTTTTTCTCTTTTGAACTCTCGGATGACTTTGAATTTGAAGCTTGAGTTCTGTGTTTTTCGATCGATTTGAACTCTAAGGTGAATATGGATTTTATGCTTGAGTTCTTTTACTTTTCGATACTTTCTGCTGTGGCCTGAAGCCTCCTTTTATAGCAGAGATATGGGCTTTGTCCAAGCTTAATTTCGAGATGTATCTTGCTCAGATTTCCTTTGAAAATTCTTTTGACCAATTCTATTTCTTTTTAATTTCGAACTAAATCTCCTTTGCTCAGATCTGCTTCGAATTTCCATCAGGTCTTCTTTTGATTTTTGCATCAAATCTTCTTAATACTTTGATCAAATCTCTTTCAAAACTCAATCAAGTCTTCTTCGAATTTTAATCAAGTCTTCTATGAATCTGAATCACGTTTTAAATCTGGACCGTGTGATCTTCTGATCTGGACCAATTCTGGACCATGTCTTCTGATATGGAGCAAGTATGGACAATGTCTTATGATCTAGACCAAGTTATCTTCTGATATGGACCATGTCTTCTTCTGGACCATGTTTCCTTCTGATATGGACCATGATTGATATCCTCTGATGATGTCATTGATTCTTCCTCTGATGATATCCTCTGATTTTTACCTTTGATGATATTATCTGATTTTTGCCTTTGATGATATCCTCTTATTGATGATATCCTTTGTTTTTTGCCTTTGATGACATCCTCTGATTTTTGCTTCTGATAGGATCCTCTGACGGTATCCTCTGGTATCATATGATTACATCTTCTGGTATCCTTTGGTTATATCTTCTAGTATCCTCTCGAGCTATCCTCTGGTGATATCTTCTGGTATCCTCTGGAGGTATCCTCTGGTGATATCATCTGGTGATATTTTCTGGCTTTATCTTCTGAACGTATCCTCTGTTGGAACCAAGTTGGTTCTTTCACTTAAAGTTTTGATGTAAACAAAAGTATTTTATGAAAATAACATATTTGACTTAGAAGAAGAATGAAAAATGCCACCAAAAGATGACGTCACCAGAAGATGAAGACGACGTCACTAGAAGATACAAATCAGAAGCAGGATGAAGTCACTAGAGGATGGTCATCAGATGACATCACCAAAAGATGAAGATGATGTCACTAGAAGATACAAATCAGAAGCAGGATGAAGTCACCAGAGGATGGTCAATAAAGGAAGTCACAAGAGGATGATCACCAGACGATGGTCACAAGAGGATATCATCAAAGGATATCACTAGAGGATATCATACGAGGATATATTCAGAGGATATCACCAGAGGATATCATCGGAGGATATCATCAAAGGATATTACCAGAGGATATCACCGGAGGATATTATCAGAGGATCTCGTCGGAGGATAATTCCAGAGGATCTTATTAGAGGCAGAAATCAGAAGCTACATCATTAGAAGCTGAAAGTATGCTCAAAACAGAATCTAGCTGAAAGTATGCTCAAAATAGAATATGAGAAAAATGCTCAAAACAGAACCAGAGCAAAAGACTCCAATAATAGAATCTAGCTGAAATTATCCTCAAAACAAAATCTGAGAAAAATGCTGAAAACAGAATCAGAGCAAAAGACTCCAAAAACATAATCAGAGCAAAAGACTCCAAAAACATAATCTGAGCAAAATACTCCAGAATATTCTTAAAACAGAATCAATCGAGATACACTCCAGAAGTAAAGTAACAGATCAAAGTGAAGCTCTAATTTCAACTATAAATAGAGGCTTAATGCTGAAGAATAACGTATCGAAAAATAGAAGAACTCAAGCAAAAATTCCTAAGTATTCAAAGAGTTCAAAGGAGAGAAACACTTGCTTAAAAGATAAATATTTTCTAAGTGTTCTTTTCTTAGAGTGTGAGGCTGAGTGTCATCATAAATTGTTTAGAAGCAAACACTCAAGTTCAAGTTATGCTTGTTGTGAGTATCAACTTTCCAAAAGTAGTTACTTAGTTTTAATTTCGATCTCTTGTATAAAATCCTATAGTGTTGAAGTTCCCTCTAAAATCTAGGGTTGTCAGGTTGTTAGAAAAAGACTTAGCTTGTAGGTTTAGGGTTGTGAAGTTCCTCAAAAGTCTAGGGTTGTTAGACTGTTTGAAAAGACTAGGCTGGTATAGTCAAGGTGTTGTTGTTCCTCAAAATTTTGGGGTTGTTTGACTATTTGAAAAGACTTGGTAGATATAGTCAAGGTGTTGTTGTTCCTCAAAAGTCTGGGGTTGTCAGACTATTTGAGAAGACTTGGCTGGTATAATCAAGGTGTTGTTGTTCCTCAAAAGTTTGGGGTTGTCAGGTTGTTTGGGAGGACTAGCTTGAAGGGTCTGGGTGTTGTAATTCAAAGGAGTTTGAATTAGTGAAAAGGCCTTCTGAACGAAAGGACTGGATGTTGCCTAGTTAACGGTGAACCAATATAAATTCAAGGTGTTTACTTTTATTATCCGCTGCTTATTTACTCTGATTGCTCATTATTCAACTATTTAACAAGAAGAATTAAATTTTGTCAAACACAATTCAACCCCCTTTCTTGTGTTGCACCTTCAATTGTGATGATACACATGACGAGAAAGATATCATCTGCTATGGATGCAATGAATCTGGACATATCAAGTCAGAATGTCCAAATATGGAGAAAGGGAAACACTAGAGGAAAGATTCCAGAACCAAGAAGAATAGTATGATGGCTACATGGGATGATTCTGATGAATCCTCTAAAGATGAACAAGCAGATTTGGCTATGATGGCTCACACCAACTCTATCTCTGGATCCGATACAGAATCTGATTTTGAAAGTGAATCATCAGAAGATGAAAAAGAGGTATTTTTAGAACTTACTCGATCTGATTTAATTACTGCAATGAATGATATTTTAAATATCAATAACAAACTGTCTTTAAAACTGAAAACACTTAGAGAAGAAAATAAAATTCTAACCAAAGAAATTGATGTTTTAATAAATCAAAATGCATAATGTAAAAAAGAAAATGCAACTCTTAAAACTATTTTTGCTGAGCTTAAGTCTAAAAACCTAACTCTAAAAAGTAATCTTTGTTCAACATCAAGTAAAAATATTGTATGTAATTTTGATATGCATGAACAAGTTTTACAAGATTTTATTGCTAATGGTATGGAAAGAAGCAAATATGCTTCTATGATATATGGAGTCAGTAGGAATGGAAATAAAGGTATAGGATTTGAAGAAACTATAATTGAACCTAAACATGTGCTTAAACATGTTCCCTCTGATATTGTGTGTGCTGTTTGTTACAAGAAAGGTCATTCCAAAGTGTCTTGTCCTATGCTAAATACAAGGGAAAACAAGAAACTTTTCAAGATTAACAAACTTGGACGCAACCAGATTTAGGTACCAAAGATAAAATTATTTATGTTGCAAATGTTTTGAGCAACCAAAGTGAAAAACTAGTCTTGGTGCCTGGTCAATGGATGTTGGCAATATATGAAGGGAAAAATGTCTATGTTCCAACATCTACCAAACAAAAGCCAATTGACTCTGGTAGAAGAAAAATTGATCAACACAATACCTATCCGAACTAGAACCAGAACCAGAATCATAGGAGGAACATGAAATATCAAAGAAATCACACATATCACACAAATCAGAACAGACAGAGAAATCATACATATCATCAAAACTGGAACTACCAAAAGAAACAGAATTATCATCAGTTCAAGAATTATTAGAGGAACTTGATATATCAGCAGAAAGAGAAGAATCAGAATCAGGAGAGTTCTTCAAACACTCCAGTAAAACTCATCAAGACTACAAACCAGGAAGGGAATTCAAATCCCTTCATCCAAACTATCTAGTCACAGAACATACAAATTCAGAATTTGAAAATCGGAAATAAGAGGATTTTCATAGTAAAACTGAAATTGTTGACATAGAGGTTACATCTTGCTGTAAATACTATTATTGTTTGATATTTATGTTTACTGTGATAACAAGAAGCTTGATCTTAAAAATCAAAGCTAGATAAGTATTCTGCAGGTTTTCAAACTGTCAGAGGAACCAAGTGATCCACAAAATGTGAACACTTCAACAGAAACAGTATTTCAATAGTTTCAAAAACAAGCAGAAACCACCAAAAGCAGAATTAATAGTTTGGCTGTATTGAGTTCATTTTTAAATTATTTGATTTGTATTATGTTATATGATAAATAGTTTGACTTGAAAAGTTAAAGCAAGATGAAGCCGATGCAGGTTTACTTGAACCAGAAGCTGATGCAGGTTTCCCAGAACCAGAAGCTGATGCAGGTTTACTAGAACCAAAAGCTGAGGCAGATTTTCTAGAACCAGAAGCAAGTTTACTAGAACCAGAAGTTGATACAAATCTATCATAACCATAGGAAGCAGAAGCTAACAAACCAGCAAAAGCAGATAAACCAGCAAAAGCAGATAAACCAGCAGAACATGGAGAAGTTAAGGATACAAGCAAATCAGAAGCATGTGACACATCTTCAAAGGATGAATCTGATCAAATCAGAACTAGTTATGAGAAGTCAGAAGAGATATCTAGATGGAAATACCAGTCATCTCATCCTGAAAATATGATCATTGGAAGTGGAAGTGATTCCTTAAGAACCAGATCATCACTAAAAGACATCAGTCTGTTTGGCTTACTCTCATCGATTGAGCCTACCTTTGTTAGTGAAGCATTGGCAGATGATGGATGGATTATTGCAATGCAAGAAGAGTTAAATGAATTTAAGAGGAATGATGTTTGGGATCTAGTTCCAAGACCAGAGAAGAACATTGTTGGAACCAAGTGGGTCTTCAGAAATAAGCTAAATGAAAAAGGTGAAGTGGTCAGAAATAAGGCAAGACTTGTGGCACAAGGTTACAGTCAACAATAGGGCATTGATTACATTGAGACATTTGCTCCAGTGGCTAGGTTAGAAGTTATTCGTATCTTCTTGTCTTTTGTTGCAAATAATAACATCAAACTATTTCAAATCAATGTTAAAAGTGCTTTTCTCAATGGTTATTTGAGTGAAGAAGTATATGTTAAACAACCTCCAGTTTTTGAAATTTTTGAATTTCCAAATCATGTTTTAAACTTAGAAAATCCTTATATGGGTTAAAACAAGCACCTAAAGCATGATATGATAGACTCAACAACTTCTTACTTAAAAATAACTTTGAAAGAGGACAAATAGACAATACTTTGTTTAGAAGATCAATAGAAAATGATATTCTGATCATTCAAATTTATGTTGATGACATTATTTTTGGATCTACTAATGGCATTCTTTGTCAAGAAGTTTCTGAATTAATGCAGCATGAATTTCAAATGAGTATGATGGGAGAACTTAAGTTCTTTCTAGGGATACAAATTCAGCAAAGTCCAGAGGGTATTTACATTCACCAAACTAAATATACAAAAGAAACTACTCAAGAAGGTTAAAATGAGTGATTGCAAACCTATGGCTATACCAATGCATCATACTTGTTCACTTGATAAAGATGAATCAGGCCAAAAAGTTGACAAAAAAATCTACAGAGGAATGATCGGATCATTACTCTACCTTACTGCTTCTAGACCTGATATCATGTTTAGTGTGTGTGTGTGTGTATGTGCTTGATTTCAATCTGATCCTAGAGAATCTCATCTAACTGCTGTTAAGAGAATTCTTAGATATCTAAAAGACACTACAAACCTTACCTTGGTCTACAAGAAATCTCCTAAGTATCAACTTAGTGGATATTGTGATTCTGACTATGCTGGAGATAAACTTGAAAGGAAAAGCACCAGTGGCTATTTCACCTTTTTAGGTGAAAACTTGATCTCTTGGTCCAGTAAGAGACAACACACCACTGCCATGTCAACAGCAGAGGCTTAGTACATTTCAGCAGCTGGCTGCAGCTATCAACTACTCTAGATGAAGCATCAACTTGAAGACTACAAAATATTAAAATCCAACATACCCATCTACTGTGATAACACCTCTGTAATTTGTCTAACCAAAAACCCGATCCTACACTCAAGAGCTAAACACATAGAGATCAAACACCATTTTATCATAGATTATGTTCAGAAAATAGTACTCAACAATCAGTTTATAGACACTGAACGTCAAGGAGATGACATATTCACCAAACTACTACCTGAAGATAGGTTTGACTTCATCAAGAAAAACCTAAACCTTACTTTATTAAATGATTAATATTGTAATTTCTTTAAGTAGTTTAGTTTACATTAGGTGTTTTTTTTTATAAAAAAATTCATTCTAATTCAGCAACATTTCTTTTTGTTTGATGACAAAGGGGGAGAAGATGTAGTATTTGATAAAATATCCGGGGGAAAGATGATGTATTTGAAAGGGGGAGAAGATGATGTATTTGATATGGTATACAGGCATTAGACTTAGGGGGAGAAAATATAAAGTGAAGCTTAGTCTTAGGGGGAGTCAAAGTCATAAGAAACAAAAAGTATTATAAAAAATACATGGTTTTGTCATCATCAAAAAGAAGGAGATTGTTGGAACCAAGTTGGTTCTTTCACTTAAATTTTGATGTTAACAAAAGTATTTTATGAGAATAACAAATTTGACTTAGAAGAAGAATGAAAAATGCCACCGGAAGATGAAGATGGCGTCACCAGAAGATACAAATCAGAAGCAGGATGAAGTCACCAGAGGATGGTCATCAGATGACATCACCAGAAGATGAAGATGACGTCACCAGAAGATACAAATCAGAAGTAGGATGAAGTCACTAGAGGAAGTCACCAAAGGACGATCACCAGACGATGGTCACCAAAGGATATCATCATAGGATATCACCAGAGGATATCATCAAATGATATCATCAGAGGATATCATCAAAGGATATCATAAGAAGATATCACCAGAGGATATCACTAGAGGATATCATCAGAGGATATCACTAGAGGATATCAATAGAGGATATCATCGGGGGATATCATCAGAGGAATCTGTCAGAGGATATCATAAGAAGATCTCATTGGAGGACATAATCAGAAGTTCCCATCACATGATACAATCAGAGGATCTCGTCCGAGGATAATTCCAGAGGATCTCATTAGAGGCAGAAATCAGAAGCTACATCATTAAAAGCTGAAAGTATGCTCAAAACAGAATCTAGCTGAAAGTATGCTCAAAACAGAATCTAAGCAAAATGCTCCAAACAGAATCTGAGCAAAATGCTCCAAACTGAATCAGAGCAAAAGACTCCAGAAACAGAATCTAGCTGAAAGTATGCTCAAAACAGAATCTGAGAAAAATGCTCAAAACAGAATCGGAGCAAAAGACTCCAGAAACATAATCTGAGCAAAATACTCCAGAATATTCTCAAAACAGAATCAATCGAAATACACTCCAGAAGTAAAGCAACAGATCAAAGTGAAGCTCTAATTTCAACTATAAATAAAGGCTTAATGTTGAAGAATAATGTATCGAAAAATAGAAGAACTCAAGAAAAAATTCCTAAGTATTCAAAGAGTTCAAAGGAGAGAAACACTTGCTTAAAAGATAAATATTTTCTAAGTGTTCTTTTCTTAGAGTCTGAGGCTGATTGCCATCATAATTTTTTTTCAGAAGCAAATACTCAAGTTCAAGTTAAGCTTGTTGTGAGAATCAACTTTCCAGAAATAGTTACTCAATTTTAATTTGGATCCCTTGTATAAAATCCTATAGTGTTGAAGTTCCTTCTAAAATTTGGGGTTGTAAGGTTGTTAGAAAAAGACTTAGCTTGTAGGTTTAAGGTTGTGAAGTTCCTCAAAAGTGTGGGGTTGTTAGACTGTTTGAGAAGACTGGGCTGGTTTAGTCAAGGTGTTGTTGTTCCTCAAAAGTCTGGGGTTGTTAGACTGTGTGAGAAGACTTGGCTGATATAGTCAAGGTGTTGTTGTTCCTCAAAAATCTGGGGTTGTCAAACTGTTTGAGAAGACTTGGCTGGTATAGTCAAGGTGTTGTTGTTCCTCAAAAGTCTGGGGTTGTCAGGCTGTTTGGGAAGACTGGCTTGAAGGGTCAGTGGTGTTATAATTCAAAGGTGTTTGAATTAATGAAAAGACCTTCTGAAGGAAGGGACTAGACGTAACCTAGTTAACGGTGAACCAATATAACTTCAAGGTGTTAACTTTTATTATCGCTGCTAATTTACTCTGATTGCTCATTATTCAACTAATTAGCAAAAAGAATTAAAATTTGTCAAACACAATGCAATCCTCTTCTTTTGTTGCACCTTCATCCTCTGGTGATATCTTCTGGTATCCTCTGGTGACATTTTCTAGCTTTATCTTCTAGAGGTATCCTCTTGTGACGTCATCCTCTAGTGGTATCCTCTACTGACATCATCTTCTGGTTTCTGCTTCTGGTGACGTCATCTTTTGGATTCTACTTCTGGTGACGTCATCTTCTGGTGTCATCTTTTGATTTTTGCATTCTTCTTCGAAGTCTAATATATTATTTTCATAAAATACTTTTATTAACGTCAAAACTTTAAGTGAAAGAACCAACTTGGTTCCAACAACGACCATCTATTTCGCAATATCTTAAGTCAACCGACATGTGAGTAGCTGAACCAAGTAAAGCAACCAAAAAATCTCTAAAATATTACTTTTTTCTAGACAAGGAGACTGACAGGCATAATTCCTTGAATTAAAAGGACAAGGAGACCTCCTAAGTCGTAACAATATTAAGAATAAGAGATCGAATACTTGTTTTGTCTACTATTTCATTCAATATGTTGGTCATGGCTACTACGTACAATGGATCTAAGGGTATATAAGTACGGCAAAATATTTGATGACTCGACTATAATTCAAAGATAAAATCAAGGGTGCAGGGTCTATCTTTGTAGAAGGATGCAATTCTTATAGATAGCAACATGGACAAAGTGATTAGTAATTGTTTATAGTCATTAAGTTGTTTCTTAGTCGAGTTTTCCTTAGTCGAAGTAAGGTCAGGTGAAGGAAAAACAATGACCTTTTTTAAGTCTATTAAGGCTAACGTAGGTTGTGGAGACATAAAACTTGGGCAAAGCTAAACAGAACTTGGCAATTTGACAATTTTACTTGTATTCCACATTTTTAGCGTCATAAACCAAACTTAACGACTAACATGGAGAGACTATTTGAGGAAAATGGATGTGCCGATATTGGCAATGAACAATGTCATGGAAATAGCACCATGTATCCCAGCAATAGGAGTAACCCATGAAAATTGTTGAACAAGGCTACTTTACTATGGCCAGTATGACTAGCATTTGCCTCTAAATACAAAAACTTGTAAATTTTCAAATAGATGCAATCAATCAATCAAGTTTTTTACGCATTTTTATCACTTTGTAGTTCTATTTTACTTTAACTTTATGCATTTCATAGTTTAGTAGATCAAAAACACCTAAACACTATACTCAACACTATTTGGAGTAGTTAAGGAACTCATAGCTGAGGGACATAGTTCCTTCCTCAACGTAACGTTTGAATCAAATTGAATCACAATTGAGAGCTATTAGTTGATACCTTGATTATGTTTCATGTTATCAAAACAAATTTGGCATGTTCAGTGGGACACTACGATAACAACCATTAAAATGTTCAGTTCGCTAGGTCACAATTACGTTTGACGAATGCACTTACGTTTTGGCAAGAATCTCTATGGTATGAATCAATCGCCATCACCAGCATCAAAGAGGTCAGGCCAACAAATCTAATAACCCTCTATCAACGTTAGGAATGCCAACTAACACGATTGCTTCCAACGTTTTCTGAAGATGCCCGGTTGACACATTTGAGCTGCCAGTGGCTATGACCATGTCTTTTGTTAGAAAACATATTGAAATGGGGATACATGACAATGTCTCACAACAACTTGCTCACATTGTTAAATCCAATTTGAATATGTAATATCTAGCGGTTAATATTTGTAGTGTTGGCGTGCTTTTTATTTCTTTAATTTAGTGTAAATAATTTGTATATAGTCTATATTTCAAATAAATAGTTAAGTTTTGCATTATTGTACTTCATTGGCCTTAATTGCCAAAAAAAAAAACAAAAAGTGAGGAAAAAAAATAGAAATTAAGGTTAGGTAAGAAAAAATGAGTAAGTCACAAACCAGTGTAGTGTCCTCTAGCAAAATTGTTAGCGGCATCTTCCTTGCCAGAGATGAGTTGTTCAGGGTGAAAGAGTTGTCGGTAGGTATCGGGCCTGACTTCGTCGATGACAATAGGTTCTAGATCTACGAATACGACACAAGGAGATGTTGAGATGTGATGGTGAAGTCGTATCTGAGACCTGGTCGCACAGAGAAGGGTTGCGTCGAAGATGAGATATGGATTATATGGTCGGAGATGAGATAGGTTATGCCGGAGAAATGTTTGGGGATTCAAGAGATGCAATGGCGAAAATTAGGTTTGGTGAAGAAAACTAGTTACTAGTTGAAGAAACGCAGAGAAGGTTCGTAGGGAGAGTCGCACAGAGAGTAAAGAAATAACATATAATCGTATAAATTATATATGATTTATATATTAAAATTCGAAATAACATATAATCGGATAAATTATAATAACTTGGAATAATGAAGAAATATACTAAATATTTTGTTGTCTTATATTGATTCTTTAATTTTATTTGTCTATTATTTGTTATTTCATCTTAATTAAATAAAAATCAGCAAACCCCTATTTTCTCTTTGTTCTTATTTGGTTTATTCAATCAAGGATCCTCGTGTTAACGATAATTGTTTTAACATTTTGTACAACAAGTTTTTCTTATTTTTGACCTGTATATGGCAATCAATCAAGTGCAAGGGGAACATCTTCGCAGTGTAAAACAATTTATAAATGACTTGTTGAAGCCTCGTATTGCAATTCAAAGGGATTTTTTCGATGTGCGAAATCATCATTTCCTAGACATCTTTTCGCCTAATTTTTAATTCTAACCATTTATTTTTCGTTTCAACTGTTTATTGTCAATTCAAGCTGATTGAATATAACTTCTATCGATTAAATGTCTTTATAAACCTTTGTTACTTATTTTAGGTTTAATTAATCTGCGGGTGCATGAACTATTCGTGAGATTAAATCTTAAATTTGTGAAAAACGTTTGCAACCCTCTGTCTTTCTCTTACTCTGTCTCTCCACCAGGTGACTAAAAGAAAGCATTGAATTTCAACCGAAAAAAGCTTCCACCATACTGCACCATTGTATATCTTCATCTTCACTAAAAAAACATTGCATTGCAACAGTTGCAATGAAGAAATCTGGAAGCAAATGAAATTGAGAAATAACAACATGAAAGCATTGCATTTCAACTCTTTCACCTTATTTTGAACAAATATGACTCCATATTTGTAAACAAGCAAGGGTATTTATGTTTCTCAAATTTTGCTTCCCTGTTTCAATATTAAAAGTATTACTCGGGCACAACTGTTGATCCAATATAAATATTCATCTAGTGAGTAATTAAAACCAATGAGCAGGTTCATAACCAAAAAATCAATCACAAAGCCAAAATCGAGCACAGTTTCGTGGTGCCATCATCGCGCGCATATAATGGCAGATGGGAGAGGAACAATCTTTGATTGGAAGGATGAAGAGGAACAAACGGGCACTCAACAGTTTAGATTTTTTTTAGTGAAAGAGTCAAATTCATACTTCAAGTTGTAAGAGTCAATCAAATTAACATTGAATTTTATAAATTGTTGTAAAATAGTAATAAAAATAGGTCATCTTTAAATTGAATATTTAGCCCTCACATTGATCTCATAACAAAGAAAATTAATTTTTTTTATGAAATTTAAATCTTTAATGGACTAATTTGTTTATAATTTATCAATGCACGTTTACAATTACTCAACAAATTTATTTATGGGAAGATTACATAGATGTGAGATCAATATAGATAAGCCACATATTCAATTACAGGGTGTTCATGGTGCAAAAACTGAACCGCATTAATGGTTTCGTTTTAGTTCTTAAAAACCACATTCAAATCAAGTTCAGTATAGTTTCTAAACCGATTTGAAATTGATTTATAAATATAAATTAGTTTAATACTTTGAACAAATTTTTAATTAAAATCAGTTTAAAACTAGCTATTCGAAGAAAGAATTTTTAAAATTCTTTTAATAAAAAATATCGATTTTTTTTTTGCGAAAAATAGATTAAAATAATTTTCCGATATAAAATTTCAAAAATATCAATTTTTTTGAAGAAAAATAGATATAAAAAATTTCGAGAAAAAACTTTTGATTTTTTTTCTCAAATATTTTTTAAGAAACAATAATTTAAATTTTGTTTTGAAAAAAAAAGTTACGGTATTAATTTGTATAAGATTTTTTGAGAAAATTTTTTTTCCAAAATTTTGTAAAAAAAAATCTTAATTGAAGTTAAAACTATTTTAAAATTGTTAAAGTAGATTTTAACTTAAGTTTGGTTAACTAAATTGTTTTAAATATATAGTTCAATTCATGAACCATTTAAATGGTTTGGTTTTTTGTGGTGCAATACAATACAATTCATCAATATAGTCCAATTAACCATATATTTTGCACATTCTTTACAATGTCATGTCAAAATATTTAATAATAAAAGTTTATGCAAAGACTATTTTAAATAATATTTACAATATCAATTATTATGTAATTGTCAATTCACGAACTCATTTCACCGAAACTTACAATTTTAGGGACCGATTTATATATTCACTTGATTTTGTTTTTGTATAATTTTTTTGAACCAATCTGTTCCTATCAAACGAGACTCGGTGTGGTTGCGGCATAAAAGGATGAAGACTTCCTTCCGAAGGGTTTAGTGTTTGTTTTTTTAATATAGCATGAAGTGTTTAGTTAGAATAGAGAATTCAGTTTTATTTGAAAATAACTTTTTATTAAAATAATAATGATATGGAAATTTATAAAAAATGGAAATTATTTAAATGACATGTCGAGTCAGTGTTGACTAATGATAAGTTAAAATAAGGAACTAATTGAAAAAACTAAAATAGTTCGGGACTTAATTACAACTTCTTTTAGTTTAACTATTTATTTAAGAGTTGACAAATAGTTTAGGGATCAACAAATTAATTAAACCTTCATTTTCTTCGGTAAAACTTCAAAAGGGGGCGTTCAGATCTTGAAGAAGCGAAATAAAAGTTTGATCTTATCCTATTAGGACTTTCGGCGATATTACCTAGGTAAGGGTGGATTTTCATTCGATCAGTTCTTGGTTATACATGAGATAGGATAAGGGTATGTCATATTTCTCAATCGTTCAAAGATGGCCAAGGCCACTGCCCTCTACTAAAAAAATCATATATTAAATAAGACATTTGAGACAATAGTAATAAATATAGATAGAAATATTGATAGGTTGCATGTGTGTTTATGTTAAATAATGTTATGTGTTAATCTTAGTCGGAGGTGAATAATAGATGTGTGATTATAATATTTTAATTGTAGAAATGTGATTATATGTCGATGAGTCAATAATATGTTTTATAAAACATGTGGTAAGTTGTGTTATATGATTATTGGCAATTACTGACGAATTATATGTGATTATGAACTATGAAGTAATGTGAATATATGTTGTCTTGCAACTATGACTATGTGAAAAGGTATAATTGTGATATACCTGACCTATGTCCATGATGATCCTTTTTTTATAAGGAGTGATTTAGGACAACGAGAGAAATAAGGTAATTGTGAGGGTCTTGCATAGAGTGTTGTATTCATAATTTTAGCGATGTTAGGATTTTTGATCTAGTGTTAGAATATTACAACTATTTGAGCCTGATAATAGGGATCACGTTTAAGCATGCGTGTGAGACTTTGGGGGTATCCTATGAGGAACTCCCAAGTGGCATGGAGAAGCACTCTATGGGCGGGATGTACTATGCAACCCTAGTTTAATCCTAACAACCACTTTTTGAGTCTCGGGATGAGTCAAGTTGATTCTTTGAGGACTTGGTTTCATATATGAACGTCTATCCACTTGCATTGTGACATAGTACTACGTCTCCTTGCTAAGTACTTCAGTAGTAGTTTGGTGTCCCATATCATTGAAGTGTCAAGAAGTGTGCATAACATTGCATTATATGGCATAATCATGTTATTGTTACTACATGTGTTATTAATTATTACTATTTATTGTGAGTAACTATGACTAATTGCGATTAATTAATTGTATTACATGTTGATAAGTGGCAATACTACATGATGCCCCTACTTGTGAGTATTTGCAATGTGTAATTAAATTATGGTAGTATGATTTAAAATGTATGACAATGTACTTGTATGTTAAAATCCAATCGTTTTTTACTCTTATTCGAATTTTTTAATTAAAAAAAATGATGGATGTGACATATTTTAAACGATGTGGCATATAACATTTGATAATTATTTCTCATGAAATTTCAATAAAACTCTTTTAAAACTTTGATTTCAAATGCTAAAATTATTCATTTTTCTAATTCAATTAATAACATATAAATAATTAATATAGATAGATGATTCTACATCAAGAAATTATATGTCACATTTTTTAAAATATATCAAGTCACCATTTTTTAAATAAAAAAATATGAGAGAGAGAGACCAAAACTATTAAATTTTAAAATAGGAGGACCAATATTGAGTTGATGAAAATATGGAGACCAAAATTACGATTAAGTCTACTATATATTAGGCATTCTGCCAACTTTTATATTTATGAGTCTATTCTTGAAAAGGTTCATTAATGTGAATGAAATGTGATATCTTTGCCCTTATGAGAAAAATAGTTTGAAACACTCTTATTTTGTATTTGTTGTGTGAACTCAAATAAATTTTGAGTAAATATTATTTTTATTTATTTTGGAGGTTAGGGTGTCACAAGAAAGAGAAGAAATGAAAATCTCCGAAAAAGAAAGAGGAGCGAGTATACAAATGATAAGAGGGAAATGGGGGATAAAATTTCCAACAGGACTTAATTCATAACATTGGGTGAGTTCTTTTTCTTTCTTTAAAGAGTTTCTTCAACAAATTTGATATGCAAGTTTGTTTTCAGAATTTTCTTTAAATAAATTTCAAGAAAATATTTTTTTTGTTTGAAATTAATTTATTTGAATAGAAGGAAGTGTTTTGATAGATGCATGTTAAAAACACGATGTTTTTGTTGATGTTAGAAGAATTAACATTATGACAATTAATAACAATGGTACAAAATGGGTGATTCCAAGAGAAGATCAATGTTAAGTTAATATGATTCTTGTGTAAATGGTAGTGTCAATAATATGAAGTGTAGTTTTGCTCGGTGATTATTAATATGGATTGAGTATCTGATCTGAAGTGGTTGATGTGTTGTGATGCTAGAAAATGATGTTTGAAAGTGTGTTTTCTATTGTGTTGAACGTTTTGGCCATGTGTAGGATTAAGATATTTCGCTAAGTGAATCCCAATTATCTAATCGAAATTAGTTTGTGACTTACATGTCTACTTTTGTTTTGAATTTGCTAATTGAATTGGTCTGGAAAAAAAAGTTTTGTTTCGCTTTTGTAGAAACTCACTTGGTTTACATAGGTTTAGTATATCATTGTATATTATATAACTTTATTCTTTTAGAACTCTCATTGAGTTGACGTTCTTTATAAAATATTAAGGGGGTAAAGAATTGTGTTGAATTGTATCATTCATATATATTAGATTTTGTCGGAATTGTTACTTTGATACAAAGTTGTTGTATGATATGATATATATTAATGGTATGGTATATCTGCAAGAGTAAGAGAGATAGACTTTCATTTTCTTTTTTATTCATGACTAGTTGACTACAATGAAAGATACATATTACTTTATATGAAAATATGATATATTTTATGTTCTCAAAATTTAATTTTATGTGTGCTCATAATTTAATTTTATGTGTGCTCATTGTTATTTAACTTATGCTTGGAATTGTAAGCAATATGTTCGATTATTATGTTATGATTACAGTATCAAAGATTTCCTACCGTCCGTGAAAGATACAATAATGCTGATTGGAACACCTTGTCAGATGTCTCCAAAGAGACCAGTGGCTATATTTTTAGTATAGCCGATGGTGATGTATCTTGGAAATCGAAGAACTGACGATATTGGTTCAATCCACTATGGAGTATGAAATGATAGCACTAGCTAGTGCTAGTGAAGAAGTGAGTTGATTGAGATGCTTACTAGCTAGGATCCCTTTATGGGAAAAACCTATGTCAACTATGTTGATCCACTCCGATAGTTCCCCAGCTATTGCAAAGATTGAGAATCGTTATTACAATAGTAAGAGATGACAAATACGTTGTAAGTGCAACACAATTAGAGAATTACTTACAAAAGGAGCTGTTATAGTAGATCATGTACGCACTGATGAGAATTTAGCGGATCATTTGACGAAAGAATTGGCTAGAGAGAAAGTCATAAATACATCCAAAAGAATGGGACTATTGCCTATAGATCATTGAGTCAGTCATGATGGTAACCCGACCTAAAAGACTGGAGATCCCAATAATTAGGTTCAATGGGTAATAACAAGTCATAGTGATATGAGATGAACATGTTATTATATCTTACAGAAGCATGATTCCTGAAGCGATGAAAGGTTTAGATAATAGAAACTCTTAATGGGACTACCTAACTACATGAGTACTCTTGATAGATTCACCTATATGAATATGGAAGTGGGGCCACTTCCTATGGAATTTTGAGGCAAAAATTCCTATAGCGTTCACTATACTGGGATAGACATGCAGGGCCATTAATGCACATGCTTTTAAGAATACACTCTATGAAAAGGTGGTGTGTGGGTTTGATGTCAGAGATAGAGTTCAAGACTACGAGTCACTCTTGTTGAATCTGAATCTCACTTACTATGCAAAGGTTCAAGTCAAAAGACACCTTTGCTTATGCACAATCTTATGGAAGCGTTTGATGCTACTTCAGAAACATTTTTTTTAATTCAAGTGGGGGATTGTTGGAACATAATGTGTGAGTTTAAAAATTGTTGAAGTCCCACATTGGAAAAATCTTATATGTTAAGTGAAGGTGCAAACACGAGAAGGGGGGTTGAATTGTGTTTGACTTAACTTGAATACTTTTCCTGTTTTTATACTTTTAAAACAAAACTTGATGTATAATTAAAAACAGAGTTAGCAGCGGATAAAAAGTAAAAATAAAACTCACAGTTTTTATACTGGTTCACCGTTAATGAGGCTACGTCCAGTCCCTTCACCTTGAAGGATTTCACTAATTCAAACCTTGAATTACAAACTTTATACAGACCCTCCAAGTCAGTCTTCTCAAACAGTCTAACAATCCTAGACTTCTTTGAGGAATGCAGCTCCTGTCTTCAGCCAATCTGACAATCCCAGATTGTAGAAGAAATCACAACACTATGAATCTAATTGCCAAGTAACCTGCTACCCCTTCTGACTCCCTCAGATTGTAGACTCTACTTCAACAACTTAGATTTGACACAGTGGAAAGAAAATAGCACGAGTACTTGCTTCTTGAAAGTTGGAACTCACAATTGACCTCTCTGAAAACTTGAGTGTTTGCTTTGGAAGTGTATGACTCTTTTGTGATTTTCGATGATGAGTATTCTGCCTTGAGCCTCCTTTTATAGATGCAGATTAGGGCCTCTTCCAATGCTTAAATTCGAGCTGAATCTTGCTGGATTCTCTTGCAAAAATAACTTGACCAATTGGGCTTTATTTAAATAAAAAACATATCTTTTATTAAGCTTCAGATTTTCTTTCAAAATAACTGGCCAATCAAGTCTTTAGTTCCTTCCCGCCAACAGCTCCTGAGTTCCACAATACTTCACATTATTTTTGTAATAAATCTTTTTAATACTTTGATCAAAATAAATTAAAATCTCCACTGTTAATCCTCATGATTAAATTTGGACTATCAGATTCTTCTGCGCCAGTCCACATCTGGACCAAATAAATTGATATGCTGTGATCCTCTGAATTCGGCCATCCCTGGACCACACTTCCTAACCCTTTGATCTTCTGATTTCGGCCATCCTGAACTCGCACCTGATATGCTATAATCCTCTGAACTCGGCCATTGCTGAACCACACATCCTGTCCTTTTGATTTCGGCCAACACTAGGCCATGGTCTGATCTTCTGATCTGGACCATTACTGGACCAAATAATTAATTCTGAACTATTGATCTGGAAATCTTCCCTCTGATCTGGACCAATTCTGGACTTGGTCTGGAATAAATTGAATTTAAATATGGACAAGTAATATTTCAGTCTGGACATTTTACCTTTAATTTTGGATCAGGTCTGGATCAATTCTGGAAATCATTTCTTCTGATCTGGACTTAGTTTCATGCCCTTAGTCATGCTATCTTATGGTCTAGGTCAATTCTGGATTGATTATCTTGTTCTTGACTCATTAACTTATCTTCTGGTTGAGTCTGGAACAAGTCTGGGCTGTTTTAATTTCTCACTGTCAGGCCATCTTCTGGTCAGAACAACTTCTGGAATAAATCTGATATTTGATTCCTCTTGGTCTGGATCAACTCTCCTTCTGGCAGGCTTTCCTCTGGTATGATCCATGTTTTCTTATGATTTTTCTTCCTTCTGATAAGGGCCAGCAAAGATATTTTCTGGTGATGTTTTTGACATCCTGAAGTTGAAGGTGCAAACACGAGAAGAGGGGGTTGAATTGTGTTTGACTTAACTTGAATAATTTTCCTGTTTTTATACTTTTAAAACAAAACTTGATGTATGATTAAAAACAGAGTTAGCAGCGGATAAAAGTAAAAATAAAACTCAGTTTTTATACTGGTTCACCGTTAACGAGGCTATGTCCAGTCCCTTCACCTTGAAGGATTTCACTAATTCAAACCTTGAATTACAACCTTTATACTGACCCTCCAAGTCAGTCTTCTCAAACAGTCTAACAATCCTAGACTTCTTTGAGGAATGCAGCTCTTGTCTTCAGCCAATCTGACAATCCCAGATTGTAGAAGAAATCACAACACTATGAATCTAATTGCCAAGTAACCTGCTACCCCTTCTGACTCCCTCAGATTGTAGACTCTACTTCAACAACTTAGATTTAACACACAACACTATGAATCTACTTGCCTAGTAACCTACTACCCCTTCTGACTCCCTCAGATTGTAGACTCTACTTCAACAACTTAGATCTGACACAGTGGAAAGAAAATAACAAGAGTACTTGCTTCTTGAAAGCTGGAACTCACAATTGACTTCTCTGAAAATTTGGGTGTTTGCTTTGGAAGTGTATGACTCTTTTGTGATTTTCGATGATGAGTATTCTGCCTTGAGCCTCCTTTTATAGATGCAGATTAGGGCCTCTTCCAATGCTTAAATTCGAGCTGAATATTGTTGGATTCTCTTGAAATAATAACTTGACCAATTGTGCTTCATATAAATAAAAAACATATCTTCAGATTTTCTTTCAAAATAACTGGCCAATGAAATCAGTTAGTTCCTTCCCGCCACAACTCCTGAATTCAACAACACCTCAATTTATTTTTGTAACAAATCTTTTTAATCCTTTGATCAAAATAAATTAAATTCTCCACCGTATAAATTTCCTGATTAAATCTGGACCATTGGATCTTCATGCACTAGTCCACATCTGGACCAACCAGATTGATATGTTGTGATCCTCCGATTTCGGCTATCCCTGGACCACACTTCTTGACCCTCTGATCTTCTGATTTCGGCCATCCTGGATGCGCACCTGATATGCTATAATCCTCTGAACTCGGCCTTTGCTGGACTACACATCCTGTCCCTTTGATTTCGGCCAACACTGGGCCATGGTCTGATCTTCTGATCTGGACCAACACTGGACCAAATAATTAATTATGAACTACTGATCTAGTAATCTTCCCTCTGATCTGAAGCCATTCTGGACTTTGGTCTTGATTAAATTGAAATTAAATCTAGACAAGTAATATTTCAGTCTGGGCATTTTACCTTTGACTTTAGATAAGGTCTGGATCAATTCTGGAATTCATTTCTTCTGGTCTGGACTTAGTTTCATGCCCTGAATCATGCTATCTTATTTTCTAGGTCACATATGGATTGATTCTCTTGTTCTGGACTCATAAACTTATCTTCTGGTTGAGTCTGGACAAGTCTGGGCTGTTTTAATTTCTCACTGCCAGGCCATCTTCTGGTCAGAATAACTTCTGGAATAAATTTCATATTTGATTTCTGTTGGTCTGGAACAACTCTCCCTCTGGCAGGATTTCCTCTGGTATGATCCATGTTTCCTTATGATTTTTCTTCCTTCTGATATGGGCCAGCAAAGATATCTTCTGGTGATGTTTTTGACATTCCTGGAATATCTTCTGGTAATTCCATAATTCATTTTCTGGAATCTTTTGATCTTCTGCTTCTGATTACTTCAGTTTCTGATGACATTTAATTTAATAATTCAAGGTACAAAATAAGATTACATTGAGTGCTTTTGTAAACATCAAACTCCTATGATTTAGAACCAACTTGGTTCCAACAGGAGTATCTTCTGGTAATTCCAGAATTCATTTTCTGGAACCCTTTGATCTTCTGCTTTTGATTACTTCATTTTCTTGTTGTATTTAATTTAATAATTCAAGGTACAAAATAAGATTACATTGAGTGCTTTTGTAAACATCAAAATCCTAAGTCTTAGAACCAACTTGGTTCCAAGTAGTTTTCATCACTATATAAATATTTTTCAAACTTTTATTGAAGTCCCACATTGGATAGGAAACATATGTGAATTTGCATCCATGACTAGGAAGGTGCAAACACAAGAAGGGGGGTTGAATTGTGTTTGACTAACTTGAATACTTTTTCTGTTTTAGCAGTTTTAAAACAAAACTAGATGTATGAATAAAACAGAGTTAGTAGCGGATATAAAGTAAAAATAAAAACACAGAATTTTATAATGATTCACCGTTAACGAGGCTACATCCAGTCCCTTCACCTTGAAGGATTTCAGTAATTCAAACCTTGAACTACAACAATACCACTGACCCTCCAAGTGAGTCTTCTCAAACAGTCTAACAATCCTAGACTTTTGAGGAATGCAGCACCTTGACTTCTTAAGTCAAGTCTTCTCATACTAATATGACAACCCCAGATTATAGAAAGAATTACAACGCCATGAATCTAATTGCCAAGTAATCTGCTACCCCTTCTGACTCCCTCAGATTGTAGACTCTACTTCAACAACTTAGATCTAACACAAGGGAAAGAAAATAACACGAGTGCTTGCTTCTAGAAAGCTCGAACTCACAATTAACCTCACTGAAAACTTGAGTGTTTGCTTTTCGAAGTGTACGACTCTTTTGTGATTTTTGATGCAAAGTATTCTGCCTTGAGCCTCCTTTTATAGATGCAGATTAGGGTCTCTTCCAAGCTTAATTTCAAGTTGTATCTTGATGGATTCTCTTGCAAAAATATCTTGACCAATCCGGCTTCACTTAAATAAAAAAACATATGTTTTTAAGCTTCATATTTGCTTTCAAAAATAACTGGCCAATCCTATCTTTAATTAATTCTGGAACAAATATTTCTTCCCGCCAATAGCTTTTGAACTCCCATACGACTTCAACTTAATTTTGAATCAAATCCTTTTAATACTTTGATCAAATTTAATTAAATCTCCACCGTTAATCCTCATGATTAAATCTGGATCGTTTGATCTTCTGCGCTAGTCCACATCTGGACCATACTAAGTGATCTGATGTGATCCTTTGATTTCGGCCAACCATGGACCACACTTTCTGATCTTCTGATGTCGGCCAACCTGGTCTAGCAAACTGATCTGCTGTGATCCTCTGATCTCAGCCAATGCTGGACAACACATTCTGACCTTCTGATTTCGGCCAACACTGGGCCATGGTTTGATCTTCTGATCTCGGCCAACATTGGGCCATATACTTAAATCTGAACCATTGATCTGAATATCTTCCCTCTGATCTGGACCAATTTTGGACTTGGTCTGGATTGAACTGGGACAAATAATATTTCAGTCTGGACATTTTACCTTATGATTTGGATCAGGTCTGGATCAACTCCGGACATCATTTCTTCTGATCTGAACTTAGTTTCATACTCTGAACTATGCTATCTTCTGGTCTGGGTCAAATCTGAATTGAATCTCTTGTTTTGGACCTATTAATTTATCCTCTAATTAAGTCTGGATCATGTCGGGGCTGTTTATCATTTCACTGTCAGACCATCTTCTTCTTAGAATAACTTCTGGACTAAGTCTGACTAATGATTCTTTCAAGTCTGGATCAAGTCTCCCTCTGGAAGGCTTCCTTCTGGTCGAGGTCTCCTTCTGACTTTGCTTCCTTCTGATCTGGGCCAGCAAAGTTATCCTCTAGTAATTTCAGCATGCATCCTCTGGTACCTTCTGGATGCATTATCTGGTGTCTTCATCTTCTACCTCTGCAAACTTCATCTTCTGGTGGCATTTAATGTAATAATTCAAGGTACAAAATAAGATTACATGGAGTGCTTTTGTAAACATCAACATCCTAAGTACTTAGAACCAACTTGGTTCCAATACACTATATAAATAGTGTCAATTTATTGTGAAAAACACACCAAAGTTTTATGCATTTCCCAACTTTCTCTTTTCTCTCTCTCTTATATTCTGCTCGAATTTCTGAGCCACTTCTCCCCTTTCTTTATGCCCCTTCGATTTTTAAGGGTTCTAATATCACTTCCTTTTAGAGCAGTTTTTATGTCGTAGTTCATTCGATTTTTTTAGTGGTTATAATACCACTACCCTTTTAGAGCATTTTTTATGTCGTAGTCCTTTGGGTTTTGAGTGGTCCTTATACCACCGTCCTTTTTTGAGCTGTTTTGTGTGCCATAGTCCTTTTTGAATTATTCGATTATGAATGGTCAGAGTACCATATTGTGAGTGGTTTTAACCGCCATATTGAGAGTGACTTTAACCATCATATTGAGAGTGGCTTTAACGCCATATTGAGGGTGTAATTCTTGAACGGTTTTCTACAATGCAGTGAAACTCTGATACAGTGAATCTGAAATATTTTATCCTAGGGACGTCGTGGTGGATAGTCTGCTTGCATAATTTGAGCAGTGCCGCGAAACGTTTTAAAGAGAACGACCTAGTCCGCGACTAAACCCAGTAATATCTTTGGTGACATAAATTGTTTTTAAACTGTTTTTTCAAAACTCAAAACAACAGTTATATTAGTTAATAATGACGTCAATAATTCAATAGTTGTATGAGATCAATTCATTCATTTTACAAAATAATGTTGTTCCAAATAGAAATTACAATGAACATGAATATGTATGTGGAGTAATCGAACCCAATGCACTATAATATGATTTAGAAATAGATGGTCATCCAATCACATGCCTATTTTTCGAGGTTAGAATTCAAAAGTTATTATTAATAATTTTAATAATTAGAATGTGTAATGCATATATTGTATGATAGTTAAGATGAAAATTTTAGAGTGACAAATTTAATTAATAATGGATATATGTAGTTTTTGTTTATGTTAAATTTAACATATGATATTAGATTACTACATGCATTATTTAGAGACTACTCAAATATAAGAATTTTGATAAGTATGAATATGTTTGTTTAAAATGCATGCTTGTGAAATTTGGCTTTTATTTTCTTTATGTATATTGATTTTCATATGGTGTTGGATTTGCTTCCAGTTAAATTGGTTACTTGGAGTAAATAAATATGTGTTATTTTTATGTGTTCGGTCGTTGTTATTTGATTTTTCTTTGAATTGGTTAGCAAAATCCTTATCGTTACTGTTTTGAAATGTCACAATTTAAAAGCAAGTAATCATGTTGGTTTATTGGTAAGTTGCCTTTGAGTGGTATTTAAGTGCAAGGATTCAAGGTGTACAAAATTTTCTTTTAAATTGTGTTTCAGTATTAACTTAAATTGTTAAAAATTTACAAAAAATACTTGTTAACCTTTAAAATTTTAGAATGCCAATTATAAATGTTAATGTAGTGCATGTTGTTTTATTTTAAAAGTAGTGTGTAAATGAATTCTTATAAGTATCAATTTCATGCTTAAATTAAAGTTGTTGCTTCATATTTATAAGATGTAAATTTGAAAATCTTATATTTATGTGCATGATAGTATGAAATTAATTATTTTTTGCTTATTTTTATATTAAAAATAATTTTGATTTATTTTGAATTATTATAAGTCGATAAATGATATGAAATTATAGAAAATATGAATGGTTTTGATTTATTGTTTATTTTCTATGGTGATACTTATTTGGATTTGCATAGAACATTTGAATATGAAACATGAATTTAATAAATAGAATTTATGATGCATGTATTAGTTATAAGATAACTAAGATAAAATTGACTCGAATAGAACTAAAATGTATTTGTTAAAGAGTAGATGACTTATATGTTTGGACTTAAATTATGATATTTGATTATGAGAAACTTTCATGAACATGTTTTGGTTAGCTTGTAGTAATATAAATTGAATGCATTCAATGTATTACATCTTGGATATACTAAAAAGGAATTAGAATTTTAAATTGAGATTCTTATAAATATAGTAAAAGCTAAAATGACATGAGAGTTTGTGTAAGTGTTATATGATTAAATGGCAAGAGTATCATTGTTTGGTGATAGTTGATTAAGACTATCAAGAATATATAAAAGGCATAGCTATGTGAATGATTGAATATTCAAATTTTATTAAAGTTAAAATGAATAATACAATTCTTTAACGAAATAATTGAGAAGGATATAATGTCTTTAGTTATGATGTTAAAGACATTGAAGACATCGTTCAAAATGTGATACAAGTATATATCTAATTTATCACTGATGGTGGAAACTCAACTCATACTTGAGTATCATCAAGTCTTGAATTCAATAATAAAAGTATACTATTAGAGTGATTGAAGTACTTGACAACAAATAGACTCAAAAGGTAAAAGTTGGTATGCTAAGGTTTTCCTCTTAATAGACGTATAATATATGGATGAACTTTTTTATATAGTCTACCTATATGAGAATAATGTGAGTCGTTTCATAAACTTCAAAGACTTGTAAAAATTAGAGAAAATTATGAAATTAAAATAATCATCGACTAAATTTAATATTTTTTTTTATTGAGTTGTTAGCTCGCATTTTTTAAAAAAAGGAAAATAATCATGTTCATATAGAAAATATGTTTATGTGTTTGTTTGTTTGGTTGAGTTAATTTTTTTCAATTTTACATAGTATGAAACTATATTTTATTGGGTTAATTGCAGTTTTGGTTCATCTATTTTCACCAATTCATGAAATCGTTTCCTCTACTTTAAATGTTGATAGTTTTGGGCTCTCCTTCAAATTTTTGAACTAAACAATGACGATTTGACATATTTTAAATGATGTTTCATACAATTTCATTATGTAGAACCCTTTAGATGCATTGATTATTTATGTGTCATTAATTAAATTACAAATATGAAAATTTTCTAAAGTTGAAAGTTAAGTTTTTATAGTGTCTTATTGTGATTTCATGGGTGTTAATTATTCTACATCATCTTTATCATATGTTATCTTATTTAAAGAATGTTAAATTGTTATTTTTTAGTTAAAAATCATAATGACGAACCAAAACTGTCAAATTTTAAAATAGAAGGACCGATTTCATGAATTGGTAAAAATAAAAAGTTTAAAACTACAATTAAATCTATTTTATTTAGTTTTTTTGTGTGTGTATAATTTAAGTCTTGAAAAACCACGTTAAGCTTCAGAAATTTTAAAACAAAGAATGAATAATAAATAAATATGATTCACATTTTCAGTAATATATTACTGAAAACTATCCAACTTTCAAGAGTTGTTAGAATTTTTCACATTGATTATTGCTATAATTTTTCCATTGTGGCTCTTCTAGGTTTCTTCAAAATCTGTGTGCCCTATTTGTATATCATGGAATCCTGAATAGAAATAATAAATTATTTAGAATAACAAAATAATAATAATAATAATAATAATAATAATAATAATAATAATAATAATAATAATAATAGCAGCAGCAGCAATAGATATAGGGTTGGGTGATAAGAAATGCATCATCCTACTTTGAAAAATAATTATTAAGATCTGACACTTGTTTTAAATAAAAAATTACGTGTAAATTAACTTTAAAAGAGAATGACAAACTTACGTGTTACAGTCAACGTTAGGATCAATTGAAATGGAAAAATAGAGGTTACAAAGTTGTGGGAGTTGTTTTGCTTTGTCTGAATCAATTCCAAATTTTTTTGAAATATTTTTAAGACATTGACAGACATCACCTCAAATCTCAAGAGTCTTCATTTTTTTAAATAAATAATTTACTTCAAAAGGTAAACATGGCACCAAGTACAGAATAGCCTCCGAGCAAATTTGGTTTGCATCTAAAGTTGTCCCTTGCAAGCCTAAGACCATCACAAGTATTAAAAAAGAAATATATTTCTTCCCTAACATCTTAATTTAATTATGTGTATAACTGTACACTTCAAATTTCTATAAAATTTTATAATGGTTAACCACAACAAGAATGCATTATATATAGGCAAGATCGGTTACAATTAATTTTTATGACAATACATCAGTCTTATTTATTTTTATTTATTAAAAAAACTCATCACAGTCATGATTTTTTATTTCCTTTTCTTATAGAGGGATAATTATTACCATAAATATGCATGGTCAAAGTAATTGATTAAAACAGTGAATTCTTACTCTTAATATTAAGGCAACAAATATTAAGAATAAAGTATTCTACAAGAATGATTAATTTTATGATATAAAGTATTAAAAAATCACTACATTAAATAAAATAATAAAAAAGAGCTAATTAAAAATTATCTAAATAAGCAAGTAAATATAATAATAATAGTTATAATTTTAAAGGAGAATTTACCAAAATAAAAATCTATACCAAATAAAATATAAAAATTAATAATGTTATTCAAACCAATCAATTCAAAAATCTACACTACATTAAGTAGCTTTAATTTTTTCAATAAATCATTCAAAATTTGAATTTTATCTTCAATGGAACAAAAATGCCCAATCCAAAATACCTAAATGGGGAAAAATAATAAAAAAAATCTTACAAAATTAATTACATTCTTTTTCTATATTTAAAATTCAAAATTGAAGTTAATAAAATTCAAAATCTAATTTACAAAAGTCTAAATAAATAGGTTTCAGTTAGTAAAAAAATTAATAGGTTTCAATAGTTATATTTTTTTTAAATTCCCTATACAATTCTTTATAAAAAAAAGTAATTAAAATCTTTTCCATGTAATATATACAAAAGTATATAAATCAAAGCCTCATAGAGTCATAGTCTATACTCTGAGCCGCCTTAAGAGGTGCTTGATGATGATTGATGTTTGATTATGCTAATAGTCAAAATGTGTGTTAATGATATTGAATTTTGATGGTGAATTTTTGTTGTCATTATAGCTAGAATTCGAATCCGAGAATCTAGAAGAATATAATAAAAAAATTGTACACAACTGCTAGGTCATAAGTTTATATTTGAGATATTATATTCAACTTCACACTATCCATGAATTTTTTAATTAAATTAGGCTCTATGAATTCAATGAAATTTGTTTTTAGTGACTTGAGTTGTTAATTAATTTAATAAGATATGTTAATCGAATAATTAACTAATAAATCTATTAGACTGACAAGCCTAATCGAAAGGGTTGATAGGTTAGTTAAAAAATTATGAAAAATAAGCATAGAATAGCTTTAGAGATGATCTTATATGAATTTAATTATGATAATCAATTAGGCCTATTAGTTAGTCGATTAGGTGTTACCATAACTATATAAAAGCTAAAATACTGTCCAATGAATCCTCTCTTGAGAGTTCATTTATGATAGAGAAAGAGACGAATGATTTACTGTTTTTCTTTTATGTATAGACCCTTAAATATTTAAAGAGATCACAACTTGATCCTAATAGAATTTAATATGAAAAATGTGTATTTAATATTTTAATTATTAAATTATTATTCTTTTTCTTTCTCTAAACAGACCTTCAAATACTTGAATAGAGTTTAAGGGGTTGTGATGCATGATTAACTAAGTTAAGTTAAATTAGTGGATTAAAATGATAACCTCGCTTGGGATTCATTGGCTGTTATGATTAACTTTACATTATATTAGTTTTTGTGTATTCCTTTTACAGTATTCCTTTTGTGTATTCTTGTGTATTCCTTTTACAGTATAACTTTACATTATAACTTTACATCATCATCATCACCATAATCATCATCACCATAATCATCATCATTATTAGGTATTCTTTATTTATCTTTATTTTCGTGAGTTATATAAGATTAATGATCAAGATAAAAAGAAAACACGAAACTATCAATTTTTTAATTTATTGTTTAATATATTAGAAAGAATTGATTACTCAATCCCTTCACCCTATTATAGTGTTATTAAAACTATACCGAACTGATTATTCCAATGAGTTAGGTTAGAAAACAATACCTGTTATATTGATTCAGTTAACTCATCATATCTTTTATACCATTAAACTAGATAAGATGTTATAAAACCAAATTATATGAATTGGTAAAACCTATTTGAATTAAAGAGATTCTAGTGAGGATTGTCGATCCAACTAATTAGAATAAAAAATAAGACCCATTAGTGGTTCTATCAATTCATCTTATCAGTTTTAACACTAAATAAGATGAGATGTTGTAAAACCGAATATGACTTTGGTAAAACCTTATTTGAATTAGATAGATTTTCTAAAGGAATGTTTAAAGAACAACACCATATTATTTTAAAAATACTATTCATACAACTTATTTTATTTTCAAAATTACCCCAACCTAAACATAGTGAAAACACAAAAAAGTGGATTGAATGATGTTTGTAAAAAATCATTTATCTAAATAAATATTTGAAAACCTTTTTTACGAGAGTATAAGTAATAAAACTTTTTTTGAAAAAATTAGGTTTAATAAAACAATATGACCAAAAAAATTAGAAATAAACAAACATAGATATTTATACAAACTTATCACTAAACTAATAGTTACATCTAATCTCTTCACCACTAAGGACGGATGTACACACGACAACACATGGCTGAAGCCTCTCCATTTTGCTCATAATTTTATATGCCATATATAATATTATACTATTAGTTTGTGTTAGAGACCAACAATAGTTCTTGATAGCAGTAAAATGATCAAATAAGAAGAACAATACATAATGTATTTAAAGTATACTCTTTTAATTTGTTCTATGAACTATAGAAGAGTAGTCCTTAGAAAAATTTAAATCCATTATATTCATCCATGAATTATCCATTTTTTCTCATATTTTTAGAGTAATTGAGGGACTAAATTAATGGATTAATAATTGTCTATAGACTACTTATTATACTTGTATAGTTTAAAGACGTAATTAGAGATATAGTGATAGTTTAGAGAATAAATTGTTGGTGTATTCTAAATTATAATATATGTTAAAGTCAAACCTCAATTCCTGCTTTTTTGTTGTGTAAACTCTAGATCTGAGGTTACAACGAGTGTGTATATATATATATATATATATATATATATATATATTTTCTCAATGTAAAAATACATTCAACTAATCACAATTATTCATAAGTATGACTTTAAAAATAAACATTTTTAATGATCTCACTGCGCCAAAATATTTTTAGCGTAGTGTCTAATGGTTATGATTTGATGACTAGGTAAAACATTTAACTATCAAGCTATCTACACTCTAGTATTTTCAAAAGAACTTAAGTTCATCAAGTCTTTGAGGAATCAATTACTACTTGACTTAAAATACAAGGTTCAAATAAGTGTTTTAAATCAATACAAATAATTCTAGACACGAGAGGATAAATATGTTTTGGCTTAAATAATGTGAAGAAAACATTCAAAAGAAGAATAATTAAAAGTAAGTAAGTTTGTTCCTAAACTTTCACGGAATTTTCCTTTTGATTTCACTCTTTGACAGAAGAAATGAAGTTGTAATGAAAATTCTTATATTGCTTCCGTAGTGGATAGTGCTTTATATAACTAAGGGTTAATCCTAATTTTAGTCTCTGCAATATAGTTTGAATTAATTTTTAGTCTCTCTAAAAAAAAATTTAAATTTCATCTTTGTAATATCAAATTATTTACTTTTGGTCATTAGTTTAACTTTGATCATTTAAATTTAATGACGTGACATGTTGACTAGGATAAAAGTTATATTTATCTTTTTATATTTCATGCACACTAATAATAACTAAACCTATATTAAATTTTTCCTAGAAACCGATATTCATCTTCTTCAAACTTCTGTCTTTCTCTTTCTTGGTTTCAATCTCTCTAATGATGGCGAATGTGTTCATCAGATATGGCCAAAGGATAAAACGCCAATAACTGGGTAATGCAAACAAGCAGTCGATAAAATTATATCATTGTTGAGAAAATTAGACTTAAAAATCCCATAAATCTATACCAAAAAAATCTCATTTCAAAATTTTCATTGGATTTTGCTTCTCTTAATCTCGTTGATTGGCTCATGAAGAAACCCAAATGGAAAGTCATGGATAGAAGATATTATTTTTTTGTTGCCGGTGGAATAACTTGGGGTTTCAAGAGATTATTTGAGGAGGAATTCGATTGGGGGGGTATAAGCTTTTGTTTTTATCTTTTGCTTACCTAAGATCTCTATTTGGAAGAAAACGATGGTCGAGGATGTCGTCGAACATGTTAAAGTGAGCTTTTGGAGCTGGTTTATAATGAGGGATAGAAGGAATGTTGGTTTTCGTTTTCTAGATAGGAACTGCAATCCATTGAGTTGTCTTTCTCTTGCTTTGTAAACTTTTTTGTACATGGGTTAGAGTACCCAATTAATATATCTTTGATTATCTTAAAAAACAAAAAAAAGAGTAAACCAACAATACGCTCCTTCAAATTGTAAACGTATGTCAAAATGCTCCCTTTTTTAAAGCAAAAACTAGAGTACAAAAGTATTAAATGAGAGGAAAAACATCCTAATTGTGTTGGCACCCTAATCCTTTCACCTATCATTTGCAGTACCTTCATAAATATTATAAAAGAAAGAAAAATGTACAAACATGGGAGGACTATTTCAAAACCCAAGGTAACAGAGGGAAAAGAGCAAGCATGTGCCTCTTTAAAAACCTTGCTAGGGAAACCCATAGAGATAAAACCATGGTAGGGAAAAAAGAGTGCAGAGTTGTGTAGCAACAAAAGTAAAACAATCATTTAAAGCATAAATAGGGAATACTAAATCTATTTCGGAAAAAATCCTCCCAAATGAAAGCAGGGATATAAGTCCACCAGGCGAGATTATGAAGACCAAAAGAATGAGGTGCAAGTATCTTTTATTTTTATTTTTAAATAAAGCAGATTTCAACATCTTCAAATAGTCCAACAAGAATGACTAATAGAACAAAGTGTTAGTGCAAAAGTATTTTTTAAATACAATCATGTGGTTGATGTTTTGATAATAACAAATACGTATAAACAAAAAGCAACAATCCCCTAACTATATATGTGAAATGTGCAGATTCAAGGAAAATGTTATGTTAATAACTATTCAAAGTAGCTTAAATTGCAAGTACTTTAGAGATCTTCTATTGGAGCAAAATGTAAAAGAAATATTGCAGAAACAAGCGCAACAAAGCTTGTCAAGCTATATAAGGTTTATCCTCTGATGACTAGACGAAGGCAAAGGAAACCAAGACTTTACTTCATCTTGACAGCATAAAGTCTGGTGACACGTACCCTTATTTCGCAAGCTTTAGTTGAATTTAGGATGCGAGCAACGTAATGCCTTGGAATCCTATAATAAACCCAACTGAATTATGTTCTTTAGTCTCTGATGCATAAATGTAACAAGAATTAATCTACCTCTATCTCTAACAAGTGTAACAAGTATTATTCTGCCTCTAAAAAGTGTGACGAGCAAGTTACAACCTCTACCTCTGATAATCTCATCAAGTGCCTAACTTTGAACTTTTATGTATCTTCTGATAAAGTCAACACCTTTGGAAAAGTCAACGCTCTAACAAAGTCAATGCCTCTTGAAAAGTGATCGTTTTGACAAAGTTAATGTCTATGAAAAAGTCAACACTCTGATAAACATTAATGATCTTATGGTTTGCAAGACATCCTCTTATCAATGAATCCTATATCTATGTGTTTCCTCTGATAATCATCCAGAATATGTTTTTTCTGAAAATTTGCAAACTTTGATAATCTGCTTGCTCTAATGGTCTATAAGATAATACTCTAATTGTTCTATCCTCTGATCCTGTACCCACTGTTTCCTCTGATTGTCATACATATTTTAAGGAGTGGTTTTAGGGAGTCACTTCTAAGCTCAACGGATAGATTTATCTTCAACTCTTCAATTGTTTAAACCTATGAAGATAAAGGTTGTCTTTCTACAAATAAAGTACACATGCCCAACCCTAAAGTACAAAGATTATACCCTAAAGGACCCCAATAGAAAAATCTCAATGGACACCTCCTCCATGTATTTATGATGAAATAATTCTATCAATAAAAAGCAGAGAAAGATAGAACAAAAAAGGTAGTTTTGAAAAAGCTAAGAACACATCAAAAAACACGAACGAAAAATCCTCTCAATGGAGAGTTATTAGAATCAATGTAACATCATTTTAATGAGAGTTAGAATTCTTGAAACATACTTTGTTTCAAATCAAACATAAACTATAACTGATGTAAATCATCCCGATAGTGGCACAACCCTCTCATCCTCAAAGTGGTACCTGGAAAGGTATAACGACCCCCCCCCCCCCATGAACCTCGTTGGCAGAATGTCAGTATGTTGAAGAATGATTCTGGGAACGAAAGCCTTGAGAGGCATAGTAAAGAATACTTGTGCAACTATTTAATGGAAATAGTGGATTAAGCCATCGATTGTGATGAGGAAAAATCTCTCTATAAGAGGAGGACTAGAAGTAGCAATAGTTTCTTGTGAACTAGTATAAAATATATGTGTCTCTTTAGTCTCTTTTAATTATCACATTTTAGTTCTCTATGGTTCAACCTTACTCTCTCTAAATTTCTTTCAATAATAAGTTTAATGTTTTGATAAAGAACAGTTTTTGTAAGAAAAATATAGTTTTGAAAACGGTAAATACACTTCGAACCCCCAATTTCTTGTGTTTTCCAACACCTTCAGAAAGCACAATGGCCTTTACTTGTGAAGACCAACCAAGAGAACAAACATTGAAGAGTGTAGATATCAAATAAGTATCAATGTTATCTCCAAAAATGGACCCCATCCATTTCCACAAATGAGTGGCCAATTTGCAACTGCAAAAAAGATGATGCACAAATTCAACCACCTCACAGAAAATATTGCACATGTTGACCACATTACAACATCTCTTCCGTAGATTGTCATCAATATGGAGCTTATCGCAAAACATTTTCCAAGTAAATATAGATCAGTTTTGTCCAATCAACATGATCTCTACGGGGCTGACAAAAAAGGTAAATGTCTTTGTAAGTAACCTTAGGGCCATTCATAAGGCCCATATTACTTGTTTTAATCAGTTTACTAATTCCTCGACAGAGGACTTCCTCAGCAAAACAAAAAAGAAGAGAGGAGAAAAAGTCTCCTGAACACATTCCTTACTACAAGAGAAGTAGCCAGAAGTGTTTCCATTAACTGAAATAGAAAGTTTAGCGGATCTGAGAATCACCTCAATCCAATTGCAAAAGATATCATTGAAACCAAAATTTTTAAGGACTTTAATAAGAAAACACCAGTCAATAGTGTGAAAAGCTTTCCTTATATAAATTTTAAAAGCTAGATTACCTCACAAATAACGCTTATTATGCAAATTAATGGCTTCTTTGATGAGACAAATGTTGTTGGAGATTTGACGACCCTGAATAAAACTCCTTTGATGAGGTGAAATAATTTATAGAGCAAGAACAACTAAACGATCAGATAAAATTTTGGTGATGATCTTAAACTTGAAATTGCATAGGGATATGGACCAAAATTGATCACTTTTATCCGTTTCAGGGACCTAAGGAATGAGGACCACGAGATTTGCATTCCAATTAGGAAGTAACTAACTCGTATGTAAAAACCGCAAGATCACTCTCTAAACATCCTCTACGATGATAGCCCAAAATGTTTGATAAAATAAAAAAAAGCTCCAAAACCATCAAGATCATGAGCCGAGTCAACCTTCAAACTGAAAACTGCATGTTTGACTTCTTCCAAAGAAGGAATATGTGTAACTCATTATCTCCATAAGAAACAGTGGAAGGAAAAACCTCGTTATCAATGCACTCATTGGTAGAAGAAAAAAGATAATTAAAGTAACCAACCATAAATTTCAATAGCATCTAGAGTTTTAAGCAAAGAATCCCCGTATCGAAGAGAAGTGTTCTACTTTGTAATGTTTCTAATACTCATTATTTTCTTAAAAAATTGAGTGTTCCTATCTTCTCAACAATTTGAACACATTGGAGATGACTATCCCACATCTTAATAAATTTAAACGAAGTAGAATGCTTACGAGCTTGCTGATGTTTTAGAATACTATCAATAGTTGTGAATGATTTGTTGTAGTTAGGGTGAAGAAAAGAGGTCTATGCTGATAGATACAAAGACACTACAATTGAAAAAAAAACCTTAATCTTGTAAATTCAATATTCATATTGAATTGTTTTGCTTCCTTCCCCGTATATTTCAAGTAATTGAGACTGAAAACGTATATCTTAGTGTTATTCTTGTCTTATGTTTCTTTAATTTCATTTTACATTGAGTTTCAGAACTGCACTTCTACAAAAACAAAGAACATTCTTCGAATTAGTTCTGCAGAAATAAAGAATATTCTTGGTTTCAATTATGTTTTTTTGTTTGGTTAATACTTGTTGCAGATCCTATTATTGTGAATCAACAGATCCAATATTTTTTAATCAAAGTGCAACAAGAAATGGTAGACCAAAACTTTATAGAAGCATTGTTGAAAAGAGCTCGATCAAGCCTCTTCTCATTCAAATGATTACCTTTTATTCCATTGCTCCAAGTCTAATGAACCCCTGAAGTTGGAATGTGAAATAAACTATTACAAGAAGTCCACAAGCTAAAATCTTCAAATGAGTTTTGAAAGGACTACCACTGCCTCTGTACTCTTCCACTGCCAATGAAACATCGAGGGATATGGTGATTTTGCTGAAGCAAAGTCAGTTCAGCTCAAAGCCGACGTCTATGCAAATAGCTTGTGGAAGCATAAACAGGAGCTAAACCAATCGGTTGGTTGTCAACAAAAATGGAAAAAGTAACACGTTAGTTAGAAGTCAATAAATGTTTGGTTGTCAACAAAATGGAAAAAAGTAACAAAATAGGAAGTACCATGATTGTGCTATTTCTTATTGTGTTTCCTGCATCATGACCAACAGTTTTGCATATTCTACAAAATGGGGGAAGATTCTCATATTTGATACCAACAAAGAAAGCAAAAGCATGTCCAAAATTATGATCGTCCATACATTTACTTGTGGTAGGATCCAAGAAGGAAGGGTCTAGCCTTTCACATGTCATTATCAGTTGTAATAAAGAACTCGTAGTATCGACGACCCAAGGAGATCATACCCTAGCGGCTGCTTAACTTCCATAGGGTGGATAACTTGCATCGCAAGTTTTCAATCTTTAGGACTTTGTTTCCTTTAGCCAGTAAAATCCTGCTGTGGAGATTATATCCGTAACATTTCAAGTTTTATAATAAATATTTTCTTTTGTGTTTCACTTATATTAATTGCGCACTTAATTATATTTAATTATTTTTTAATATATTTTATTTTCATTATTTATTTTATAAATAATTATTTTAAGATATTAGTAATATTGATATTGATTTTCTTTATTTTTATATATTTTCTATAGCATGATGATTTTATGCATATTTATTGTGATATATTTAGTAATTAATATAAATTGTTAATGTTATATTTATTTATTTTATCATTTTGACCATTCTATAAAGATAGTAGAATTTTTATATGATTATTTTGTAAAATAGTATAGTAATAATTGTAGTTATTATTTTGAATATGAGAGTCTTAATTATTAATATATTTTAAAAGATTAATTATTTTAATTATTTTATTTATAAAATATTAATTTCAAAATATTAGTAATATTTTAGTATTGGAATTGTATAAAAAAAGTATTAAAGAAATTAGTTTTGGTATATAAAACAAAAATAAAAGAAATGAGTAAAATGTGTTTTATGGGTTAATCCCATATGCAAGAGTAAAAACTAATAATAATAATAATAATGATGATGATGATGAAAAAATAAATAAAAGGGAAAAGGAAAAAGCGAAAACCGATCTCACCTTCTTCTTCTTCGTAAGCCTATGCCTCCGCCACCATTCCTATTTCTTCTTCATCTTCTCTTTTCAACCATGACCATTATAGCGGGTGTTGTGCAAAATCGAGACCACATTTGTTATTGTTTTGATCTTCTCTTTCATTCCCAACCTTAATTGCAAATTGAAACCCCTTATTCCTCTTTGTCAAAAATCAAACATGCACCTTTTGATCAAGATTCCGGCCACCACAACTATCACCAATGAAAATGGAGACCATATTTTGACTCGACGAAACACCCTCTTCCATTACCTATGCTTGAAATCGCCAACCGTTACACTTTAACGAGTTTCCACCATTGTTGTGGCTGTTTTCTTTAATTTCGGCCAGCTCATTCATCATCTTAAAAAACTGATATTATTTTTGGATTCCTCTCGTCAAAACATTCATGAAGCACTACTCATTTGTGTGTTTCAGTGAAGTTGACGTCAGACCCAGTCGGCGCGCTCTAGCGCGTCGGTGAGAGGTGTTGGAACCAAGTTGGTTTTATACTTAGAGTTTTGATGTTAACAAAAGTATTTTATGTAAATAGTATTTTGACTTAGAAGAACAAATCATAAGCTGTGCAAAATCAGAGGATGACACCACCAGAAGATACACCTAGAGGAAGTAACCAGAAGATAGAAATGTCACCAGAAGGTTCAGCCAGAGAATGCATCTAGAGGGTACCAGAGTTGCATCCTAAGGACACCAGAGGATACACTTCCAGAGGATGTCGTCAAAGTTCAAATAACATCATCAGAGGATATCTTTCTTAGCCAAGATCAGAAGGAAACAGAGTCTAGAAGGAGACCTGGTCCAGACCAGAAGGAAGCTTGTCAGACAGAGACTTGGTCCAGACCAGAAGGAATCATAAGTCAGACTTGGTCTAGACTTAATCCTGACCATAAGATAGCTTGGTAGTGATTATAAGAATCAGTCTAGACTTGGTCCAGAGCAGAAGATAACCGGTCCAGAACAAATGACTTAGTCCAGACTTGGTCCAGACTTGGTCCAGACCAGAAGATAACATGGTCCAGAACATAAAACTCAGTCCAGATCAAAAGAAATGATTGTCTAGATTTAATCACAGAATTAGCCATATCAGATTACATAAGTCTAGTGTTGGCCGAGATCAGAGGATCACAGAATTGGGCAGATCAGATTACATAAGTCTAGAGTTGGTCGAGATCAGAAGATCATATGGTCCAGATTTTAATCATGATGCAAATTAGTGAGGACTTGATTAAAATTCGAAGAAGACTTGATTAAATTTTGATAGAAATTTGATCAAAGTATTAAGGGGATTTGATTCAAAAATTACTGAAGACTTGAAGAAATTCGAATGCAATTTGAAGCATAAAAAGATATGGTTTGAAATTAAAAGAAACAAGATTGGTCAACAGAATTTTCAAATGCAATCTGAAGCTAAAAAGATACGATTCTTATTTAAGTGAAACAGGATTGACCAAGTTATTTTGCAAGAGAATCTGGACAGATACAACTCGAATTTGATCATGGAATAAACCCTAATTTTCATCTATAAATGGAGGCTCATGGCAGAAGACTTAGCATCGAAAATCAGTAAAAGAGTCATAAACTTCCAGAAGCAAACACTCGAGTTTTCAGTGAGGTTAATTGTGAGTATCAGCTTTCCAAAAGCAAGTACTCTTGTTTTTTGTTCCCTTGTGTTAGATCTAGATTGTTGAAGTAGAGTCTACAATCTGAAGATTCAGAAGAAGTAGCAGGTGACTTAGCAATTAGATTCAAGGTGTTGAAATCCCTTATGCAATCTGGGGTTGTTAGATTGGTAGGAGAAGACTTGACTTGTGAAGTCAAGGTGCTGTGGTCCTCAAAAGTCTAGGATTGTTAGACTGTTTGGGAAGACTGAATTGGAGGGTCAGTAGTGCTGTTGTAATTCAAAGGTTTTGAATTAGTGGAAAAATCCTTCGAGGTGATGGGACTAGATGTAGCCTAGTTAATGGTGAACCAGGATAAATCTTTGTGTTGATTATTTTACTTTATCTGCTGCTAATTCTGTTTGTTTATATATCAGATTCTAAATAATCATCTAAAACAGTAAAGAATTCAAGTATTACAAACACAATTCAACCCCCCTTCTTGTGTTTGCACCTTCAATAGGCCCTTCCTAATAACTTTTTTCACTTCGTTTTGAATATGTTCCTTCTCCTAACATTTTGATTAATTATGTAACACTGATTTTTATGTTCTGCATAAATTATCATCCATGTTTCATTGACTCTGCAAATTCGTTGATGCTTTTGTACTCATTCGTTGCGTGTTGTCGACATGTCATGGTTGCTGAAAATTGTTTTGATTCTTATATCATACTAAAGCATCAAACTGAGGTATGGGATAAGAGTGAGTTCAAATTCATGAGTGTAAATTAAGCGAGATGAACGGGAAAACCATATTTCCCATAATTCATTTGAGGCTTGCTACATACGGCTGAAGCATTTTGAGTAATAATTGACTAATGAGAACACTTGAATTTGATTTAAAATATGAATTAGAAACTTTTATAGGGTATTGTTTGATTTGATTTTGAAGATCGAATGGTAGTTGAATTATTGTAGAATTGTGTATTTGATGTATTTTGTGTTTAGTTTATATTCACCCTTGATATTGTTATTAGATATAAAATAGGATGAATTGTAATTATTTGCATTGCAATTGACGTGATGTGTGTAAATGATCTAGTATTATTATCTGTGAGTGAAAATATTTATTGTTGGACCTGTGTATTATGATGATAAATCTTGAATGTAATATATGACTATGGAAATATGCACTGATGATGTGTACTTGTTGACTTATGATGTTACCACCTTGATGAATATCATGAAATGCATATGGTGTTTAATTGAATAGTGATTAATTTGACATGTGCCAATGATGGTTCTCTTAATGGAATGAGTAGCCTAGGCCAACGAGGGGAGAATCTGGATGTTATTTGTTTGAAGTGGAGATTATTTTGTCATCATATAGGTAGGTCTTGCAAGCCTAGTGATTTCAGGGAAGTACAACTGAATGAGCCTAATCGTGGTGGTCTACTGTTGAGTCTTAAGGCAAGATTGTTAGACCTTGGAGGTATTCGGGTGGGAAATTCCTATGTGACTTGGAGGTAGCACTCCAAATGTCGGGAACTACCATGCAACACACATTTTCCTCGACTGTCGCGTATATGTGTCTTGAGTTGAGTTGAGGGGATCTATGAGGACAGGGCCAATTTGAATTGTCCGTCCACTCGCATGGTGGCATAGTATTAAACCTCCTAACCAACTACTTCAGAGATAGAATGGTATCAAAGAAAGATGATGAGTCTAGAGTATAAGAGCATGCATAACATTACTTGATTTATGTGTTGAGTTACATGACGTTGTGGATTGTATCAATTTTTTACCTTGATTATTGTTGTTAATTTTCATTTGATATGATACGGTGTTTAATTAATATTTTACGTGTTCTTCTCAATTATTTTATACTATTACAAGTTTTCAAAACTCACCCCTCGTTGCTTATGTTTTGCGCTTGCAAGAGCGCAGTTATTTCAGGTAATCAGTTGGTGATCCATACTCTGATAGGTGATACTGGGTGAGAGTAATTTGTTCTGTTTTGTTGAGTTATGAATCAATTTTTGTTTTGTAAACTCTATCCATCAATTGTATTATATTCGATCTTGTATTCGGAGATAAAAATTAACTGCCTCTAAGTTTTGAACATGTTTTTATGTCAGAAATATTTGTTTCATACACAACTATATTCGATGTTCAAGAATTTTTAGTTAAGAATTTTTATGCAAATGTCTTGTGTAAGTGTGAGTGTGACGTCTTGAGCCTTATATTTCAAAAAGATTTTTTTTTATACTCTATTTTGAGACCGTTGCGAATCTCTTTCAAAACTATTGCATTTTACTTTCTATTTCAATTTGGGTTTAGGGTGTCACAATTTCTACAAGACTCTAGACTGGCCTGATATTCTTCTTGACATATTCAAATGGAGACTTCATCCCCTTTGATGCATAAATATATCACAATCGCTATTTTGAACAACTTGATCAAAGTTTCGCATTTTCTTGGGACCAAAGGCTTCTTTGTTAGACGAGGGGGCATGGCAGTACTGGTGAAGAGAACATAGTTCATTGACAGATGACTTTTTCGTCCATGTTAGCTTGCATCGGTCTTAGGGTTTCACGTACAAAACTCTAATAGTTTGTCAAAATGCTCCCTCAAATTTACGATACCTCAAAAAGATCATCCATTTTGTTTGATGTCAATCAAAATAATCTCTCCGTTAATGAGCCCCGTTACAAGTGTTGATGTGTCACATTAAGTGACACAGTGGCACATACACATTGATGCCATATCATAAGAACATTTTGATAATAATTATGCACATTACAAATGTCTTATGTGCTACTTCTTCTTCTCTGTTTATTTTCATCCTCAAGTTCGTAAATCCTAAAATTCTCAGTCCACAATATCAACAAATTCAGAAATAGCAGCACCCAAACCATTTTTTGATGATTTCAATGCTTTATATGTTAGAAATCATCTATTTTTGTTGATACATTTTTAGAAGTTATTTAACCTTTGTTTTCTATTGTATATGCATTTTTTTTATGCATTCTTAGGATGGTTGAAGAAATTAAACTGATTTTGCATCACATATGAAAGTTTTGGTTAACTGTTTTTTTAAGGAAAGTTTAGGTTTAAGAAAATTAAGGTTAACAAGATGTGGACACCTAATTTTGTCCAATAATTAAAAAATATTCATGAAACTAATAAAAATAAAATAATGAAATAAAAATATAGAAATTAGAAATGGGGGGCATTTTATCACGGTATAAGAAAAAATCAATTTTTTTTAATTGAAAAAAATAAAAAATAAAAAATGAATACTATATTTTGTTTACCCTAATCAATATTAACCTAGAAATATTATGTTTTAAAAATATTTAATCTAATTAGACACTATAAATAGAGGTTAAGTGTTTAGGGAGAACGGGGGGAGGATTGGAGAAAATAGTGAACAAGAAAAAATAGAGAAGTACTTGAATTCGTCATTTAGCAAAGCACCGTTGGTTCTCTTTCTCCGTAATTATGGAGTTCAAAATAATTACAAAGAAGAGAAGAAAATGAGAAGAAAGGTGACAAGAAAATGAAGAAGTGTTTGTCCTCTGATAAATCAAAATTATTGATAAATCAAATTACCAACTCACTTCAATCCATATTAAAATAAAAAGAGAAAAAAATAACAAAACAAAATCAGAGAAGTAAAATGGAAATGACAAAATTTACGTCTTATGTTTTTCCTAGATATAATACTCTATTTTTATGAGATGAACATATATTAATATATGTTTGTATGAGTATTTTATCACTAGTATTTTTTTTATAGTATTGTATGTTATTCTACATAAAAAAAAGGTATTTTCTATTATATCTATTTACTTTTAATATCATTTCACTAAATTTGAGTTGTGCACAATTCTTATGAAGATAACTAGTTGCATTAATTTCAATGATAAAATGAGTCTAATTAATTATTTAAATATTTTTATTATTTACAGTTAGTGTAGATGTATTAATTATTCAAATATTATTAATTAAATTAAAAATATGAAAAAATTTCGAATATGAAACTTAAATTTTTATGGCGTTTTATTTCAGTTTTATGAGTGTTAATCATTTTAGTATCATACGTTACATTATTTAAGGGATTCCACATAATCATTTTTTAGTTAAAAAACCAGAGGCAGAGACCAAAACTGTCGACTTTTAAAATAGGAGAACCAATTTTATGAATTATTAAAAATTGAGAAATCAAAACTGCAATGACTCCAAGAAAAAAGATATATGTTCATGTTTTAAATTTTAGTTTAGAATTTGCATAAATTTATGATATCTAATAACTTCAAATTATATTACGTTTGTAAATGTAACATAAATGACATACAAAAACCATTAAATTTGGGAATTTAAACACACAAACCAAAAAGGTGAGTTTTGTAATTTGCCATGTGTCTATGTAAAAATATATTGCATTCTTTTGTTTTTTAATCTATGTAAACAATATATATTTTATTTCTTACAAAATTATTATATAAGAAGTTTTAATTTTAATCATTGTTGATTCTAAATATGTTTAATTGTTCTTTAACTTTTAAATTTCTGAATAACTTTTAAGCATATTTAATATTATAAAAAATTCACTCATGAAAATTAAAATTATTTTAACTTAGGATAAATCAAATATTAATTTTTTTAATGTCATAAAAAAATATAGGTCTAGAAATCAAGTTTTGAGCTCATTGTTAGTAAATGACTTGTTTATAATGTCATGAAGATGTCTGAAAAAACATAATTCACAATGACATTAATTTTTGATATGTTTTAGGATACATAATTTTGTCACTTATACTGACTGATTATATATACAATCATTGCAATATATTATCCCTTCTTGGATATAATAAATGAAAACTTATTTGACATTCATAAAATCAAATATGAATTGGTAAAGCCTATTTGAGTCAAATAGATTCTTGAAAAAAAAGTTGGAAGAACAACACCATATTATTTTTAAAATACTGTCCACACAACATATTTTATTTTCAAAATTACCCAACTTGAACATACTGAAAACATAAAAACGAGGCTTGAACGATGTTTGTAAACAAAATCATTTTTCTAAATAAATATCTAAAATCCTTTCATACGAGAGTATGAATTATAAAACCTTTTTTGTAAACAAAAGTTTTAGTAAAACAATATGAATAAAAAATAGAAAGATATAAACATAGATATTTATACTAGTTTATTTTCAAATTAGTAGTTACATCTAGTCTATTTACCACAAGGGACAAATGTACATAGAGGCGGTCCATGACCGAGGCCTCTCCCTTTTTCTCATAATTTTGTTTTACCATATATAATATGGCAATATTAGTTTGTGTGTTACACACGAACAATAGTTCATGATAGGAGTATGATCAAATAAGAATTATAGTATGTGTCTATATATATATACATATATGTATGTATATTGATATTTAAACTATACTCTTTTTAATTTGATTTATAAACTATAAAAATATGGAGCAACTGTTTTAACCAAGGACTTAGTATTCTAATTTTTTTTTTCCTCACAATTGAGTCTTGATAAGTTTGAATTTTTGTTTCAAAATGAATATATTTTATCTGATTTTTTATTAAATAAAATAAAATAGATGACAACTATATTTTCACAGAAAAACTAGACACGACAAATGATAAGGAAAATTTTGTTTTAGAAGTAACAAAACAAAAAAAATTCAATAAAGATAAAATAGATTTTATAAATTTTAATACCGATTTAAAATTTTTTCCAAGACTTCTTTTTACATATTGTATGCTTCTAACAAATAAAGTACATTGGTTAATTTATATGACTCTAATAATTGTAATGGTTAGGTAGAACTATGAAATTGAAATAATCACGAAATTTTATATACATTTTTATTGAGTTGTTAGCATTCAACATTTTATATATATATATATATATATATATATTATATTTAATTTTAAATAGATTAAAATTATATGTTATTTAATAATTTCTATGAAGAATTTAATTCTGAAAAATATATATTACCATTCAGAAATTTGGAAACAGAGAATAGATAATAGATAAATTTGATTCAAATCTTCATTAATATATTGCTAAAAGTTATCCAACTATAAAGAGTTGGTAAAAATTTTCGAATTTCTTAATGCTATAAAATTTCCGTTGCTGTTCTTCTAGCTTTCTTCATGATCTGCTTGACCCATATTATAGCATCATGGAACCCTGAGGGAAAATAACAAAATATTTATAATAATAAAAATAATAATACGATAATTTTGAAGAAACATAGGGATAAGTGATAAACAGGTCGTGCATGCATGATTCTAGACACTCCATTTCGAAAAATAATTATTAAAAACTAGTTTTTATTTTATTATAAAAAATATGATTTTTTTTTTTATAAAAATAAACTATATGATTTCGTGTGATTAACAAGAAAAGAGAAACACAAACTTACGTGTTGCAGTCAATGCTAGGATCAATTGAAAATGAAAGACTAATGTTACAAAGTTGTGGGAGTTGTTTTGCTTTATCAGAATTAACTCCAAATTGTACTGAAGTACCTTTGAGACATCGACAGACATCACGTCGAGCCTGAGTAGTGTCTGCCTTTTAAAATATATTATTTGCTCCCGCGCAGCATAAAGTAGATGGTGTTGGCTGACCTAATCCTGTCAAAAAAAGGTACGCATGGCACTAAGGAAGCAATAGCCTTAGGGCAACCGATGTCATCAATTTGGCGTGCATCCAATGTTGTTACTTGCAAGCTTAAAACCATCACAAGCATCAAAAAAGCAATATACTTCTTTCCAAACATCTTAATTTAATTATGTGTCACGTTAGATTACTATGAAGTTTAAGAATGATCGACCACTGCAAGCATGCCTTAATTTATAGGCAAGATAGATTACCATTTAATGATAACACATAAATGTCTTGTTTATTTTTATTTATTAAAAAAAAATTATTTCAGTCTTCATTTTTTATTTCCTTTCTTTCAAAAAGTTTTTTTCTTTCAAGGTAAAATTATTATCTTAAATATGTATGGCATAAAAATTAAGACAATGAATTCTAACTCTTAATGGCAATAAATTCTAAAAAACAATACTATGCAAGAATGATGATATTATGATAATTAAAAAGTATTAAAAATACAATATTTACCTTGAATTACATAATACATAAGAACAAATTTAAATCATTTAAAATCAGAAAGTAAATAATAAAAATCTGCCAAAATTATAATATTAATAATAATAATAGTAATAATAATAATAATAATAATAATAATAGTAATACTAACGGAGAGTTTACTAAAAATATATATAACAAATAAAATCAAAAAATTAAAATATGTTTTTCCACCTTTCAATTCAACACTACATCAAGTTGCATTAATTTTGTTAAAAAATCATTCAAAAGTAGACTATTATCTTAATTAGAACAAATATGTTTTAACCAAATACCAAAATGAGAGAAAAATAATAAATTTTTTCAGAAGTAACTACATTCTTTTTCTATATTAAAAATTCAAAATTTAAATTTTTAAAATTAGAAATCTAATTTATAAAATTCTAAATAATAAAACCAATGATTACATAGCTATAAAAGTAACTAAAGTATTTTTCTATATTTAAAATTTAATAATTATATTTTAAAAATTCCCAATACAATTCTTTTTCTTTAAAAGAATAAAATATAAAATTTTTTCCATCGGAGAATTAAAAAGGAACCTTTAATTAGCTAGTGAAATCGAAGGCCTCATCCTTTACTCTATACTCTTTGACACCTTCAGTAATTTTTTACCTCGTGGGGATTGAAGTTTGATGATACTACTTATTCAAATAGGTGTTATATGATGACATTTTCTTGTCACTTTGGAATTCGATGAAATTTGTTTATAGTTGTTAGAGTTGTTAAAACTACTTGAACTTTTAGTCAATTTTAAATTATTTTATGGATTAAGTATCAAGGATATATTTTGGGATGTTTGTAATATGTTTAATATATATATATATATATTTTGAAAACCCGACGATAATTATTTGTCGAAGAATAATTGAATTATATTACGAGGAATTTAATATCGGACAATTTATCAAAAAAATTTGTTTGTCAATAGAGTTGCGTCGAGAATAGATATTTTATCGAAATAGTTGGAGATGTGAGTGAAATGATGTGTGTAAGGATATTTAGATATTTGTGGGTTGATTTTGATTATAATGTATATACGTAGTAGGTGGGAACTAATATATATATATATATATATATATATACATACATACATGTATGTGAGAGGGAAGGCAAGAAAAATCAGAAAGGAAAAGATCTTTCCTCACCTGCCCCTGACTTCATCTTCATCTCCTTCCTGTTTCCGAAAACTAAGTGTTGGTAGAAAAACCGCAAAACACAAACCTTCATTTACTTCCTAGATCTAAGCTTCCATTCAAGGAGTGTCAAGAAGGAAAGTTACTCCTCTCCACACTACGGTTCTTGTGAGTTAAATTTTTAGGCGTCGAAGCGAGCGAGAGTTTCGCCGTATTTGATCGCGGTAGCGGAAAACGATTGAGAAAACGTTAACGAATGTAAGGGGCTCATTCCAAATTTTTAGTTTGCATATAGGAACTCTATATGTGTGATTGATGGATGATTAAAGTGTGTTTTCATGATAATAAATTTCGACGTGAAAATATATACGTTTGGAGTTCTTAACCGACTCATTGTTGTTGTGATATTGTTGTTGATGATGTTGTTGTTTTGTTGAAAATGCTTTTGATTGAGTTCTTGTCGTTATCAATGTTGTTGGAAATGGTTGGATTTGAGAGATTGATTGTTGTATTGGAGTTATGTAATGAGTTATTCTCAAATAAAAGAGTTTGAACTGAAGTTGAAGTTTACTTGAAAAATTGCACTGTTTTCGAAGACGTATTTGAATAATGCCCTAGCGTATTCAAATACACTTCTGCAAACGTTCAAATCTTATTTAAATTTTGAACCTCGTTTTCGAATACAAATACGTGATTTTTGCCACTGACTTGTGTATACACGAGGATGTAGTCGAATACAAAAGTTCTGATTTTGCTACTGACTTCGCGTCTGTATTCGGCTACGACTCTCCGTATTCGAATACAGAATTGAAGATTTTGCTACTGACTTGTCATCTGTGTTCGGCTACGACTCTTCGTATTCGAATACAAATCTCCAGATTTTGCTATTGACTTCGCGTCTGTATTCGGCTACGAGAAGCTGTAGTCGAATACAACCTTGATTTTTGTCCAAAATCCTGTTTTTAAATATTTTTTTATACACTTTAATACTTGGAAAACCTTTTTAATGCATATGATAAATTATATGGGGTTCTCTTAATATTGTTTCTTTAATGGTTATGAAGTATACGGGTTCGTAGTTGCATTTACGTACTGATTATAGTGAAGAGAGTCAGAGTACGCTCATGCATTTCATAGTTTGTGGTGACCGCGATGGGCCATAGTGTCAGCGGTGACTGTGATGGTCCGTAAAGTTAAGTAGTGACCGTGATGGGCTACGGGGTGGTTCCACGTGATTAGATGGTCCATCTTATTCTTACGAGGATTTAACTTATGTGTAAGGCCTGTGATAGACTACACTTTAAGTAAATCGTGCTAGTCTATGATGCGACTGCACCATGGTAATTAGTACTAAGACTTGTGATAGGCGGTACAATTATGATTTACGCCCATCGAGGAGGGTTTGGTTTTGTCTTGGAAATTCCAGAATCATGTGCACAGGCATATAAGCATTGCATTAGGGTGCTTGGCATGTGAGTCATGTTTGTTATGATCTGATATGTGAAAATGATATGTGCAAGTAACTTAAATTACAAGTTCCAAATAAGTTGTTGTGATTGATTGATTGTACTTTGGGGCTTGCAACATGATCTGTATTCTCAATCTCTTGTTTCATCGAAAACATAGATGTTATACATTTTCAATAAATGGGTATACTTATTTTTTCACTGTTGTTATCTTGCTGGAGCTGCTATGTATGTATTGTTGTCTTTTGACATAATTATTAATTGTTAACTGTTATGTTCGGTTGATGACTCTTTACATTATTCTGGAAAATTGGGCTTTGCCTTCAGATGATACCCGAGTTCATTCCACCGACGGTTACCCTTGTAACACCCCAATTTTTATAATAAACTATTTTATTAATGAAATAAGATTTTAAATAATTAATTTGATATTAATATTATTTTAGAATATATGTTGATAGATTTTGTGATTAATTTCCGTTATATGGATGTTTTCTATGACGTGTTAGTTTGATATATATTATATTCTATTAAATGAGTGATATAAATAATAAATATTTTATTTTATTATTTTATATGTTTTTCTAAAAGTAATTGTATTTTAGTGTAATATTTTAAAGAATAAGATTTCATGTGATTTTACGTGTATATACGCGTACCCAACTAATGTTATTATTATTTTTATTTTTGTGCGTTTGACTGATGTTAAGCATCCACGTAGTTATATTTCAATTATTTAGAACTATTTTCTATTTTTAGTTATTTATTTTATAAATAAATATCTTGGGATAGTAGTGATATTATGTTTGATTTACTTTATTTTTATATAGTTGTTATGACATTGTGATTTTATGTATGTTTATTATGATTTAGTAATTAATATAAATGTGGATGTTATATTTATTTATTTTATAATTTCGACTATTCACTAATGATGGTAATATTTTAATTTGAGTATTTGGAAAAATAAGTATTATTATAGTGCTCATTTGGAATATGATAATTTTGGTTATTAATGTATTTTAAAAGATTAATTACTTTATTTTATATATTATTAGTTTTAAAATAGTAGTAATATTTTATGAATTAAATTGTATTTTAAAAACAAAATATTAATAAAAATTAGTTTTGATAATTATTGATTTTATTTAAAAAAAATAATAATAATAAAATAAAGGAGTAATTAAAATGTGTTTTATGGGTTATGCCCCTATGCAAAAGTAAACCTAATTAAATCATAATAACAAAAAAAAAAAAACAACAAGAAGAAGAAAAGAACATCCGTGTAGGTAAAAAACGCACAACATCCTCTTCCTCTCAAATTCATCCCACCAACTCCTTGCCATTTGAACCGATCCCAACTTCTATCCCACACAAAATCGGCCACTGAATCCATTTTTGGCATCAATTTTATCAATCGTGGCTCCGTTTCATCATAAACAGCTGCGCTATTTTTCTTGGGCGAGCTGTTTTTGGCCGATTCCGATCACCATGTTTGTGGTATCAAAAAACTGACATCGTTTTTGGATTCCTCTCGTCGAAACCTTCAAGAAGCACTACTCATTTGCATTTTTCGGTGAATTTGATGTCGGACCCTTCCGGCGCTCCGACGAGTCGGTGAGACTTTTTCTGCAGTTTTTTTCTCGTCGTTTTGACTCTATTTTTGCTCCAAAAATTATTATTAATTATTTAACATTGATTTTTATGCTCCGCATAATTTATCAGTCACGTCTCAGAGATTTTGTGAACTCGCCGTTTATTTGGATTCGCTCGCTGTATGTTGTCAATCTACGGTTGCTGTTGAAAACTTCCATTGATTTCTGTGATTAGAGAAAGCGTCTAAGTAAGGTAAGGGGTGAGAGAGCGTTTGAATTTATGAGTATAATATATTGTGAGATGATCGGGAAAACCGTATTTCCCAACGATTCATCTGGGGCTTGCTACGTACGACAGTAGTCCTTTGAGTGATAAATTGATTAATGTGAAAATATGGAAATTGTGAGATTAAAATTTGGAATAAAAATATTTATAAAGTGTTGATTGATTTAATTTTGTTAAATGTGTATTATTTGATATTATCGTGATATTTGATTTATTTTCGTTAAATGTGTGATATTTAATATTATTGTGATATTGGATGTCGAATGAATTTTATGTATGTTTGATTAGATGAGTTTTGTGATGTGATAATAAAATATGGATGCATTGTGATGAGTTTATGTGATGATAATGATATATGATTAATAATTGTGATGTTATAAATTTGTGATGAGGATATTGAAGTAACCCCATAATTGATGGAGTGGTGATGATTCCAATTTGTGTTTGAGATTATGGTCTTATTGGAGTATCATAGGCCAACGAGGGGAGAAAATAAATATTGAGAATTTTTGAAGTGGAGATTATTTTGTCACCATATAGGTAGGGCCTGACAAGCCTAGTGATTCCGGGGAAGTACAACTGAATGAGACTGATCGTGGTAGTATGCTGTTGAGCCTTAGGGCAAGATTGTTAGACCTTGGAGGTATTCGGGTGGGGAATTCCTAGGTGACTTGGAGATAGCACTCCTAATGTCGGGAGCTACCATGCAACAAACGTTTATCTCGACTGTCGCGTATATGTGTCTCGGGTTGAGTTGAGCGGATCTATGAGGACAGGGCCAATTTGAATTGTCCGTCCACCGGGATGGTGGCATAGTATCAAATCTCCTAACCAAGTACTTCAGAGTTAGAATGGTACCACATTGTGAAGTAGAGTCTAAGCTCATGCATAACATTGCATCTTCTTGTGATTGTTTTGTTGTGATTAATATGTACCGTGTGCGATAATAATTTCTTTTAGATGATTTGATGTTATAGTGAAATATATTGGTTTCTCGTTAGTGATTTTGACTTTATAATGTGATGTTTCTTTTCTTGAAGAATGTTTGTATAATGATACGGTTTATTATGATTGATTGCGTGTTCTTCTTACTTATATTATACTATAAACATGATTTCAAAACTCACCTCCTTCGTTGTTTGTGTTCGTCTGGCTTTGCCCTGCGTTTGCGAAATCGCAGTTATTACAGGTTAATGAGTCTTGAAGTTCAAATTTGGGAGAAACTCCGCTCTGATAGGTGATACCGGGAATTAAGGGTTGTAATTTATATTTCACTTTCAGTTGTTTAATTAGAAAAGACCTTTTGTATGAAAACCTTATAAGTACGAGTAAGTTTTTGGAATTAAATCAAGAAATTATAGTTAAGTCAAGTTCATTGAGATTGCATTGTTTTAATTAAGGAATAAATTTAAATTTTTACGTGTGTATTTAGAGGAACGTGATATCATAAATTAGTTATAAAAATTCTTATTTTCTTGAAAACATATTTTCTTTATCCGCTGCGAATTAAATAAAAAAAATCTAGTATAAATTATTTTATATGTTGCTTTGGGATTTAAGGTGTCACAACCCTGACGACGGAGACGTCGTTAGACTTCCCTGATCGACATATGCCTACTGCTTGGGTATACGACCCCATCTCAAGTAGGGCTACTTATATGGGGAGGGTGGTGAGAACCAGTAGTAGTGTCGGGGCAGTTTCATATCTGGAATACACTCATGGGCGGATCAACTTTCTTGTACCTTCAGGATTAGTACCGGAAGCGAATGAAGTATATACAGATGCAGAGAGTCCTATAGTTGGAAGTGAGACAGAGGCCACCGTAGGTATGGTAACTCCTACTGTAGTAGGGTAAGGATTGATGCCAGCGGGGGATGACATTCCAGGTCCGTCTAGGCTGGTCGGGGACCGGGGCTTTGTTGGTGAACCACCGGTGCCTTGGTTGGTGTCACCGTAGAATGAGTCTGAGCTTCCACCTCCGATGAACGATCCCCTACCTAGTGACATTGAAGTAGAGGACTGCTTTGAGATTCCAGCGCCGCCGAAGCCACCTATATTGTGGGTGGATCTGACTTCAGAAGAGACCGATCCTTCTATGGCTGATGAGGAGGAGGATGTCACTTCGAGGAGAGATACTGCGTCGGATGAGACTTGTGCAGAGTGTGGTGGTCACCCTTGTTACTGTAGTTGTTAGTGGATGATCAGATTAGTTTTTGTGTATAGTGGTTGTACTTATTTAGTTTTGGGATGATTGTACCTATTGTGACACCCTAAATCCAAAATTTATTTAAATTTTTTTTCTTTCAAATTTTAATTTAAAAATAATAGAATATAAATAAATAAATATATAAAACTTGTGAACGATTTCTTTAAGGAAAAAGTATCACTTAATCATGGACAAGTCATATTAATCCAAAGTTTCCATCAGCTTAACAATTCGATGGTCATAACAGTGATCAAATTCTTTTTGAAGCACACGTACATAAGTTACTGATAATTATAAATGTAGTCCCAAACCGATGTCACTATCAGAGCAAAATTTCCCCAAATTACAGATGTTCAAATATGAAATTAACAGAAGGAAGATGATAAAAGTCTTTAAGATGAGACGGCTTCCTACACTCTGAGAGTATTAATCTTCACCTGCAGCTTGTAGCTCGTCTGCGTCCATCGCAAACGCGAAACACAAACAACGAGGGGTGAGTATCGAAATTATGTAATAGTATAATGTAAACGAGAAGAACACGTAAGTAATCAAATTAACACAAACATGAGAACATTCCAGAACATAATATGAAGGTTAATCTAATTCAATCACAATAAAACAGTCACAGGGAGAAAATGTTATGCATGTCCTATACTTTATACTTCTTCAACACTTGGTACCATTCTACTCTGAAGTACTTGGTTAGGAGGCCTGATACTATGCCACTACAAGAGTGGACAGACAATTCATGAATGGCCAAGTCCTCATAGATCCCCTCAACTCAACCCGAGACACATATACGCGACGGTCGGGGTACTCTTGTTTTGCACGATAGCTCCCGACCTTAGGGAATAACCCACTAATCCATTTAGGAATTCCCAACTAGATGTACCCCTAAGGTCTATCAGTCTTACCTTACGGTTTGACTGTAGCCCTCCACGATCAGGCTCATTCAGTTGTACTTCCCTAAATCACTAGGTTTGTCAAACCCTCCCTATATGATGACAAAATAATCCTCACTCCAAAACTACAGCATCTATCTCATACGTACTGGATTATCATAACTCAATAATTTTCAGTTGTACTTCACAATATTCATCATTATATATATATATATATGTATATTAGTCAATCACAATAAAACCCCAATATTTGGTCTACACTACTCACAATACACAGTCCAATCACATAATAGTAAATCTAACAGGTGGGACATTCAAGTAATATCATAATTTCAATCAAGTTACAAAAACACTCAAGTACATATCATTCATACAATAACAATCAGCATAAGGTTCATAAAACTAGACAATATGAAATCTTGATATACATAAATTCACAGCAATGCTATAGGTTGCTAAAATATGTTTTAGTCCTCCCTATTACCATCCATATATTATTAATTAATTATTATCACTCAATAGGGCTCGACCATACGTAGTAAGCCCCGGATGAATATCTGGGAATTTCAGTATTCCCGTTCATCTCATGTCATTTTGTACTCATAATATCGAACCTCATCTCACCCCTTACCTTGGCTGTAGATTTTTCTCAACGAAGCTGATCCGTCGATGTAATGTGTCGCGTCTTCGCCAATCACCGTCTCTAACAGCCTAGTCTTTGAAATCAATGTATGATTTTGATATTAAGAGTTGCGGCTCGATGCAACAGGGCAGTAGTCAATTCAATTTTTTTCTTCCTAATAGAACAGGAAAACAGAGACACGGAATGCACGACAACCTCCTTTATTCACTTATATACCTATCTAAACGTACTAGTAGTATTAGGTATATTATTAGGCTTATTATTAGACCTATACACTTAGCCCATGACGCTTATTATTATTATTACTACAATCATAAATCCACTCTACTAATGCTTAAGTTAATAGACTAATGTAGCAACACACACGTTTACTTCTTATTTTCTTATATATATATATATTATAATTAAAATTATAATAAGAAATTGGGGTGTTACATTTCTCCCCCTGTAAAAACAATTTCGTCCTCGAAATTTACTTAAGGATATCTTTGCTGGCACAGATCAGAAGGAAGCAAAGTCAGAAGGAGACCTGGACCAGACTAGAAGGAAGCCTGCCAGAGGGAGACTTGATCCAGACCAGTAGGAGTCATAAGTCAAAGTTAATCCAGAAGTTATTCTGACCAGAAGATGGCCAGGTAGTGAAATGGTAAACAAGCCAGACTTGATCCAGACTTAATCAGAGGATAAGTTAAGGGGTCCAGAACAAGAGAATCAATCCAGATTTGACCCAGACCAGAAGATAGCATGGTTCAGGGTATGAAACTAAGTCCAGACCAGAAAAAATGATCTCCAAATTTGATCTTGAACTGATCCAAAACAGAAGGTAAAATGTCTAGACTGAAATATTATTTTTCAAGATTTAATTTCAGTTTAATCCAGATCAGAGGGAAGATATTCAGATTAATAGTCCAGATTTAAGTATTTGGCCCAGTGTTGGCCGAGATCTGAAGATCATACCATGGCCCAGTTTTGGCCGAAATCAGAAGGTCAGAATGTGTGGTCCAACATTGGCTGAGATGAGAGGATCACAGCAGATCAGACCATGGCCCAGTGTTGGATTAACGGGGGATATCTAATTAAATTTGATAAAAGTATTAAAAGGATTTGTTACAAAAATAAGTTGAAGTCGTATGGGAGTTCTGAAGCTGTTGGCGGGAAGAAACTAAAGACAGGATTGGCCAGTTATTTTTGAAAGCAAATCTGAAGCTTAAAAATATATGTTTTTTATTTAAGTGAAGCCCGATTGGTCAAGATATTTTTGCAAGAGAATCCAGCAAGATACAACTCGAAATTAAGCTTGGAAGATACCCTAATTAGCATCTATAAAAGGAGGCTCAAGGCCGAATACTTAGTATCGAAATTCACAAAAGAGTCATACACTATCAAAAGCAAACACTCAAGTTTTCAGTGAGGTTAATTGTGAGTTCCAGCTTTCCAGAAGCAAGCACTCGTATTATTTTCTTTCCCTTGTGTTAGATCTAAGTTGTTGAAGTAGAGTCTACAATCTGAGGGAGTCAGAAGGGGTAGCAGATTACTTGGCAATTAGATTCAAGGCGTTGTAATTCCTTCTACAATCTGGGGTTGTCAGATTGGAAGGAGAAGACTTGACTTAAGAAGTCAAGGTGCTGCATTCCTCAAAAGTCTAGGATTGTTAGACTGTTTGAGAAGACTGACTTGGAGGGTCAGTGGTATTGTTGTAATTCAATGTTTGAATTAGTGAAATCCTTCAAGGTGAAGGGACTGGACGTAGCCTCGTTAACGGTGAACCAGTATAAAATTCTGTGTTTTTATTTTTACTTTATATCCGCTGCTAACTCTGTTTTATTCATACATTAAGTTTTGTTTTAAAACTGCAAAAACAAAAAAAGTATTCAAGTTAGTCAAACACAATTCAACCCCCCTTCTCGTGTTTGCACCTTCAATTGGCATTAGAGCTCAGTCTCAAGGCTGAGCACTTAACAGTGTTTGAGGAAAGGTCCAAGGGGTTCAACATGGCAGAATCCAAAGATGATTTGGGAGGCAACATCAACAGACCACCACTATTTGATGGAGAATAGGTTTGAGTATTGGAAGCATAGAATGAGAAGTTTCTTCATATCTCAAGATCCTGAATTATGGAAGCTGGTAGTCAAAGGATATACTGCACCTACTGTTCCAAAAGATCCAACTAAAGAACTGGACATGGAAGATATGAGACCAGATCAGAGCAAATTATACAAGCTGCATCACAAGTCAAGAAACATCATGATCAGTGCCATCACATTCAAGGAATTTGACAGATGCACAAATAAAGAAACAGCAAAGAGCATTTTTGACTGTTTGGTTCTGACCTATGAAGGAAGCCAGCAGGTTCAAGAAGCAAGGGCTAACATACTGGTCAAACAGTATGAGATGTTCAAGATGGAAGATGATGAAAACATTGATGGAATGTTTTGCAGATTCCAGACTCTGATATCTGGACTGAAGGTCTTGAAGAAAAGCTACACAACAGCAGATCATGTCAAGAAGATTCTAAGAAGCTTACCAACCAAGTGGAGACCAATGGTTACTGCAGTTTAGCAAGCCAAAGATCTGTACAACTTAAAACTTGAAGATCTGATCAGCTCACTTAGGTCTTATGAAATAGAACTAGAAGCAGATAAACCAAAGAAGAAGAAGAAGAATCTGGCCCTGAAGTCGAAACAGAAGAAAGCTGCAAAGGCAGCACCAGAATCAGAGGATAGCGACAGTGACAGTGATGATATGGCTTACTTAACCAAACAGATGGTTAAGATCTGGGAAAACAGGAAGAGAAGAGGTTCCAAGAAGAAACATAACAACAATGATAAGGAAGAATCTGACAAGAAGAACATCATCTGTTATGTATGCAATGAACCTTGACATATCAAGTCAGAATGTCCAAATATGGAAAAAGGCATACAGCACAAGAAGAGTTCCAGATTCAGAAAGAAGGGTCTGATGGCTGCCTGGGATGTATCAAAATCAGAAGAAGAATCATCTAATGAAGAAGAGGCAAAAACAACAATGATGGCACACATTAGGTCTGCCTTTGGACCTCATAAAGGCACAGCTTCAGGAAGGAAAACAGGCAGAAGGAAGAATGATCGAAGCAATCATTCAGGCAAGTCTGGAAGCACATCAGAGGAATCAATTCTGGCTCTGATGGCTCATACCAACTCAAGCTCTGGATACAGCTCAGGCTCTGGAACAAATTCAGAAGATGAAGACAATGAGGTATTTTCTGATCTCTTTAAATATGAATTAATTGAGGCTGTAAAAGATTTTTTAAATGCAAACAATAAGATGTCTTTAAAACTGAAAACTCTTAGGGAAAATAAGAAAAATCTGACCAAAGAAGTACAAGTCTTAAGGAATCTAAAATCTGAGTATGCAACTGAAAACAAGGATTTTAAAACTGAAGTTGCAAGACTCAAATCTGAAAACCAAACTCTCAAAAGTAACATTTGTTCCACTTCCGAAACTGTTTGTGAATCTGATATGCATTATCAATTTTTTCAAAACTTTATTTCTAATGGAATGGAAAGAAGTAAATATGCATCTATGATTTATGGAAACAGTAACATTGGAAAGAGAGGTCTTAGTTTTACAAAAACTGTTGCTGAAACTAAAAATTTTCATTCTGATGTTCTATGTATTGTTTGTGCTAAGGAAGGTCACTCTGAATTATCTTGTCCAATGGTAAAATCTGAACAAGATCAGAGAACTGCTAAAACTAACAAACCTGGACCCAATCAGTTCTGGGTACCAAAAGATCGAATTGTCTATGTTGTAGATATTCTGAGCAACCAGAAGGAGACACCAACAATGGTGCCTGGACAATGGATGTTGGCAATGCACAAGAAGAAGAAGGTTTATGTTAAAACATCTACCAAACAGAAGCCAAGTGACTCTGGTAGAAGAAGAATTGGTCAATACAATACCTATCAGAACCAGAACCAGAATCATAGGAGGAACAGGAAATATCAAAGATATCACACGAATCAGAATAGGAACTGGAACCAGAATCAGAACTAGAACCAGTATCAGAGGTACAGGAACTGGAACCAGTATCAGAGGCACATGAATTGGAACCAGAATCAACACTAGATCCAGAATCTGAATAAGTACCAGAACCTGAACCAGAACCAGTATAAATACCATAATCACCATAAGTTCCAGAATTACTAGAGGAACATGGTGTATCAGCCAAAGCAGAAAGAGAAGAATAGGAATCAGGAGAGTTCTTCAAACACTCTAGTGAAATTCATCAAGAATACAAACCTGGAAGGGAATTCAAATCCCTTAATCCAAACCATGTAATCACAGAACATACAGATTCGGAATTTGAAAATCAGAAGCAAGAGGATTTTCAGAGTAAAACTGAAACTGTTGACATAGAGGTTACATCTTGCTGTAAATACTATTATTGTTTGAAATTTATGTTTACTGTGATAACAAGAAGCTTGATCTTAAAAATCAAAGCTAGATAAATATTCTGCAGGTTATCAAACTGTCAGAGGAACCAGATGATTCACACGAATTGAACACTTCAGCAGAAACAGCAATCCTTTGATTTCAAAAACAAGCAGAAACCACCAGAAGCAGAATTAATGGTTTGGCTGTATTGAGTTCATTTTTAAATTATTTGATTTATATTATGTTATATGACAAACTGCTTGATCTTGACAAATCAAAGCAAGATAAAAATAGTGTAGGTTCACCAGAACCAAAGGGAGTAGAAGCAGAAGCAGAAGAAACTAAAGTACCTAGAAAGGTAGAGGATACAAGCAAGTCAGCAACACATGACAAATCTTCAAAAGATAAATCTGATCAAGTCAAAAACAGCCAAGATAAGTCAGAAGAGAAATATGGATATTTACCAGAATCAGAAACTGTTATAGACTTACCAGAACCAGAAGCTAATTTATCTGAATCAGATGCTGTTACAGATATACCAGAACCAAAAGTTGATTTATCAGAATCAAAAGCTGTTGCAGGCAAATGAACTTGAAAAAGCAGAAGCTTCAAGCAAGAATACGAAAAATCTTCAAATCTGAAGTAGAAGGTTGGATACTTGCAATGCAAGAAGAGCTGAACGAATTTTAAAGGAATGATGTTTGGGATCTGGTATCCAGACCAAACAAAAACATTATTGGAACCAAGTGGGTGTTCAGGAATAAACTCAATAAAAAAGGTGGAGTGGTAAGGAACAAAGCCATACTAGTAGCTCAAGGATACAGTCAACAGAAAGGTATCGATTACACTGAGACATTTGCTCCAGTGGCCAAGTTAGAAGCAATTACAATTCTTTTATCATTTGATGCTAATCATGGTATAATGCTGTTTCAAAACGATGTTAAAAGTACATTCTTAAATGGCTATATAAGTGAGGAAGTCTATGTCAAACAGCCCCCTGGATTTGAAAATTATGATATTCCAGACAATGTTTTTAAACTTAAAAAATCTTTATATGGTTTAAAACAAGCACCAAGGGCATGGTATGATAGACTTAGTAACTTTCTGCTTAAGAATGAATTTGATAGAGGCCAGATTGATAATACTCTATTTAGGAAATCCATTAAAAATGATATTTTAATGATTCAAGTTTATGTTGATGATATCATCTTTGGATCGACTAATGGCACTTTGTGCAAAGAGTTTTCTGACCTAATGCAGAAAGAGTTCCAAATGAGCATGATGGGAGAACTTAAGTTCTTCCTGGGAATTCAGATTCATCAAGGCAAATCAGGTACACTCCTTCACCAATCTAAATACACTAAAGAACTTCTTAAAAAGTTCAAAATGAGTGAATGTAAGCCTATGGCCACCCCCATGCACCCAACCTGCTCACTTGAGAAAGATGAAACCAGCCAAAAGGTAGACCAAAAAACATACAGAGGTATGATTGGATCCCTTCTTTATATAACTGCTTCTAGACCTAACATTCTATTTAGTGTTTGTGTCAGTGCCCGTTTTCAAGCTGACCCTAGGGAATCCCATTTAAATACTGTCAAACGAATTTTGAGATACCTTAAAGGAACCACCAACCTTACCTTGTTATACAAGAAAACCCCCACCTACAAACAAAGAGGTTTTTGTGATTCCGACTATGCTAGAGACAAGTTGGAAAGGAAAAGTACAAGTGGCAACTGCACTTTCTTAGGTGATAATTTGATCTCTTGGTCAAGCAAAAGACAAAGCACCATTGCTATGTGAACAGCTGAAGTTGAGTATATATCAGCAGCAGGATGCAGTTCACAGTTACTCTGGATGAAACATCAACTTGAAGATTACAACATCTTTGAAACCAATATCCCTTTGTTCTGTGATAACACTTCAGCCATAAACCTAACCAAGAACCCTATTTTACACTCTAGAGCCAAACACATTGAAATAAAGCACCATTTCATTAGGGACCATGTTCAAAAAGGGACTTTAAGCATCCAGTTTGTGGACACTGATCATCAATGGGCTGACATCTTCACCAAAGCACTACATGAAGATTGGTTCGAGTTCATCAAGAAGCATCTCAACATTACCTCCATATCTAACAAGCTCAAGTAGTCTTCTTAGGATTTTTTTTTAATTTTCTTGTAATTTTAATTTTATGTCTTTTATTTTCTGCTTTTACTTTCTGTAATTTGTAAAGAGAAAAACAAAAAATACAAAAATAGTAGGACCTCTTTTTGGCTGATGACAAAAAGGGGGAGAGAGAGAAAAAGGATAAATAAGTAGAAAAGGAGAGATAAAAAGAAAGGAGGAGCGAAAAAGAAAGATGAAAAGAGAAGAAGTTGAAAAGGAGAAGAATCAGGGGGAGAGAAAAATAAAGAGAGAAAAAGAAAGTGAAAAAGAGAAGAAGTTGAAAAGGAGAGGCAATGTGAAGGAAGAAAAGAAAGAGAGAATAAAGAAGTAGTTGAAAAGGAGTGGAAAAGAGAAGAAAAGAAAGAGTGAAAAGAGAAGGAGTTGACAAGGAGAAGAAAAAGTCAGTATCAGACTTAGGGGGAGAGATTGGTCTGAGGGGAGTAATTCAAGTCTTCGAGTTATAAGCTAGCAAAATAAGTTAAGGTTTTGTCATCATCAAAAAGAGGGAGATTGTTGGAACCAAGTTGGTTCTAAGTACTTAGGGTTTTGATGTTTACAAAAGCACTCCATGTAATCTTATTTTGATCCTTGAATTATTACATTAAATGCCACCAGAAAATGAAGTTTCCAGAGGTAGAAGATGAAGACACCAGAAAATGCATCCAGAAGGTACTAGAGGATGCATCTTGGAATTACCAGAGGATATCTTTGCTAGCCCAAATAAGAAGGAAGCAAAGTTAGAAGGAGACCTGGACCAGACCAGAAGGAAGCCTGCCAGAGGGAGACTTGATCCAGACCAGTAGGAGTCATAAGTCAAACTTAATCCAGAAGTTATTCTAACCAGAAGATGGTCTGACAGTGAAATTATAAACAGCCCAGACTTGATCCAGACTTAATTAGAGGATAAGTTAAAGGGTCCAAAACAAGAGAATCAATCCAGATTTGACCCAGACCAGAAGATAGCATGGTTTAGGGTATGAAACTAAGTCCAGACCAGAAGAAATGATCTCCAGATTTGATCCAGAACTGATCCAAAATAGAAGGTAAAATGTCCAGACTGAAATATTAATTGTCTATATTTAATGTCAGTTTAATCCAGACCAAGTCCATAATTGGTCTAGATCAGAGGGAAGATATTCAGGTCAATGGTCCTGATTTAAGTATTTGGCCCAGTGTTGGCCGAAATCAGAAGATCAGACCATGGCCCAGTTTTGGCCGAAATCAGAAGGTTAGAATGTGTGGTCCAGCATTGGCCGAGATCAGAGGATCACAGCAGATCAGACCATGGCCTAGTGTTGGCCGAGATCAGAAGATCAGAAGGTGTGGTCCACGGTTGGCCGAAATCAGAGGATCACATCAGATCACTTAGTATAGTCCAGATGTGGACTAGCGCAGAAGATCAAACGGTCCAGATTTAATCATGAGGATTAATGGTGGAGATTTAATTAAATTTGATCAAAGTATTAAAAGGATTTGTTACAAAAATAAGTTGAAGTCGTATGGGAGTTCTGAAGCTGTTGGCGGGAAGAAACTAAAGACAGGATTGGCCAGTTATTTTTGAAAGCAAATCTAAAGCTTAAAAAGATATGTTTTTTATTTAAGTGAAGCCCGATTGGTCAAGATATTTTTGCAAGAGAATCCAGCAAGATACAACTCGAAATTAAGCTTGGAAGATACCCTAATTCGCATCTATAAAAGGAGGCTCAAGGCAGAATACTTAGTATCGAAAATCACAAAAGAGTTATACACTTCCAAAAGCAAACACTCAAGTTTTCAGTGAGGTTAATTGTGAGTTTCAGCTTTTCAGAAGCAAGCACTCGTGTTATTTTCTTTCCCTTGTGTTAGATCTAAGTTGTTGAAGTAGAGTCTACAATCTGAGGGAGTCAGAATGGGTAGCAGATTACTTGGCAATTAGATTCAAGGCGTTGTAATTCCTTCTACAATTTGGGGTTGTCAGATTGGTAGGAGAAGACTTGACTTAAGAAGTCAAGGTGCTGCATTCCTCAAAAGTCTAGGATTGTTAGACTGTTTGAGATGACTGACTTGGTGGTTCAGTGGTATTGTTGTAATTCAAGGTTTGAATTAGTGAAATCCTTCAAGGTGAAGGGACTGGACGTAGCCTCGTTAACGGTGAACCAGTATAAAATTCTGTGTTTTTATTTTTACTTTATATCCGCTGCTAACTCTGTTTTATTCATACATTAAGTTTTGTTTTAAAACTGCAAAAACAGAAAAAGTATTCAAGTTAGTCAAACACAATTCAACCTCGCTTCTCGTGTTTGCACCTTCAATTGGCATCAGAGCTCAGTCTCAAGGCTGAGCACTTAACAGTGTTTGAGGAAAGGTCCAAGGGGTTCAACATGGCAGAATCCAAAGATGATTTGGGAGGCAACATCAACAGACCACCACTATTTGATGGAGAAAGGTTTGAGTATTGGAAGGATAGAATGAGAAGTTTCTTCATATCTCAAGATCCTGAATTATGGAAGCTGGTAGTCAAAGGATATACTGCACCTACTATTCCAAGAGATCCAACTAAAGAACTGGACATGGAAGATATGAAACCAGATCAGAGCAAATTATACAAGCTGCATCACAAGTCAAGAAACATCATGATCAGTGCCATCACATTCAAGGAATTTGACAGATGCACAAATAAAGAAACAGCAAAGATCATGTTTGACTGTTTGGTTCTATCCTATGAAGGAAGCCAGCAGGTTCAAGAAGCAAGGGCTAACATACTGGTCAAACAGTATGAGATGTTCAAGATGGAAGATGATGAAAACATTGATGGAATGTTCTGCAGATTCTAGACTCTGATATCTGGACTGAAGGTCTTGAAGAAAAGCTACAAAACAGCAGATCATGTCAAGAAGATTCTACGATGCTTACCAACCAAGTGGAGACCAATGGTTACTACAGTTCAGCAAGCCAAAGATCTGAACAACTTAAAACTTGAAGATCTGATCATCTCACTCAAGTCTCATGAAATAGAACTAGAAGCAGGTGAACCAAAGAAGAAGAAGAATAATCTGACCCCGAAGTCGAAACAGAAGAAAGCTGCAAAGGCAGCACCAGAATCAGAGGATAGCGACAGTGACAGTGATGATATGGCTTACTTAACCAAACAGATGGTTAAGATCTGGGAAAACAGGAACAGGAGAGGTTCCAAGAAGAAACATAACAGCAAAGATAAGGAAGAATCTGACAAGAAGAACATCATCTGTTATGGATGCAATGAACCTTGACATATCAAGTTAGAATGTCCAAATCTTGAAAAAGGCATACAGCACAAGAAGAGTTCCAGATTCAGAAAGAAGGGTCTGATGGCTGCTTGGGATGTATCAGAATCAGAAGAAGAATCATCTAATGAAGAAGAGGCAGAAACAACAATGATGGCACACATCAGGTCTGCCTCTGGACCTCATAAAGGTCTGACTTGGAGGGTCAGTGGTATTGTTGTAATTCAAGGTTTGAATTAGTGAAATCCTTCAAGGTGAAGGGATTGGACGTAGCCTCATTATCGTTGAACCAATATAAAATTCTGTGTTTTTATTTTTACTTTATATCCGCTGCTAACTCTATTTTATTCATACATCAAGTTTTGTTTTAAAACTGCAAAAATAGAAAAAGTATTCAAGTTAGTCAAACACAATTCAAACCCCTTTTCTCGTGTTTGCACCTTCTCCTCAAACTTAGCGGCAAATTCTTCCACTGACATATTACCTTGTTCTAACTTGATAAATTCCATTTCCTTCCTATTGTGGATGTCTTCAGGAAAATACTTGACTAGGAACATGTTTTTGAATACTATCCAAGTAATTGCAGTCCTTTCATTATCTAAAAGTTGGTGCGCATTATCCCACCAATGTTCAGCTTCTTCTATCAACATAAAAGTTCCCAAATGCACTTTTTGGCCTTCGGGACATGCCACTCCTCTAAAAATTTTCTCAATCTCTTGCAACCACTTCTGGGCTCCATCTGGATTATAATGACCTTCAAATGATTGAGGATTAGCCTTACGGAATCGATCCATCACCATGAACTCATTTATTTGCACATTTCCTTGATCACTAGTGTAACTATTAGCTTGAGCAACAACTTGAGCAGCAACCTGCCAGCTTAAGCAGCAGCTTATGCAGAGGCTTGCGCAGTAGCTTGGGATTCAGCCAAAGCCTGTAAAGCATGCACTGTAACTCCTGCCATGGACTCTAGAGCCTCAGCAATTGCAGCGTCATTCCTCCCACTAGCCATCACTACCTACATCAATCAGATAGGCCAATTGAATACAATGGGGTACTTAGGGAGAAAGGAACTAACTTAGTTCTACACTACTAACACAATAACAATCATAATAACAACACACACATAACAGAGCACACAAGGAAACATAGTGAACACATAACACACCTACGGTCTGATTGGATAGAACTGCTCTGATACCACTAATGTGACACCCTAAATCCCAAATTTATTTAAATTTTTTTTCTTTCAAATTTTAATTTAAAAATAATAGAATATAAATAAATAAATAAAACTTTTGAACAATTTCTTTAAGGCAAAAGTATCACTTAATAATGGACAACTCGTATTAATCCAAAGTTTCCATCAGCTTAACAATTTGATGGTCATAACAGTGATCAAATTAAATTCTTTTTGAAGCACACGTACATAAGTTACTGATAATTATAAATGTAGTCCCAACCCAATGTCACTATCAGAGCAAAATTTCCCCAAATTACAGATGTTCAAATATGAAATTAACAGAAGAAAGATGATAAAAGTCTTTAAGATGAGACGGATGAATTAAATATTAAAATTATTTTAACTTAGGATGAATTAAATATTAATATTAGTAGATTGACCTTTTTATAATGTGATGAACATGCTGAAAAAACATAATTCACAATGACATTATTTTTTGATATATTTTAAGATACATAAATTTGTCACTTATATTAATCATTGCAATGTATTATCCCTTCTTGGATATAATAAATGAAAACTTATTTGACATTCACAAAATCAAATATGAATTGGTAAAGCCTATTTGAGTCAAATAGATTCTTGAAAAAAAAGTTGGAAGATCAACACCATATTATTTTTAAAATACTGTCCACACAACATATTTTATTTTCAAAATTACCCAACTTGAACATAGTGAAAACACAAAAACGAGGCTTGAACGATGTTTGTAAACAAAATCATTTTTCTAAATAAATATCTAAAAACCTTTTATACAAGAGTATGAGTTATAAAACCTTTTTTGTAAACAAAAGTTTTAGTAAAACAATATGAATAAAAAATAGAAAGATATAAACATACATAATTAGTAGTTACATCTAGTCTATTTACCACAAGGGACACATAGGGGCGGTCCATGACTGAGGTCTCTCCCTTTTTCTCATAATTTTGTTTTACCATATATAATATTGCAATATTAATTTGTGTGTTAGACACGAACCATAGTTCATGATAGGAGTATGATCAAATAAGAACTATAGTATGTGTCTATATATATATATATGTATGTATATTGATATTTAAACTATACTCTTTTTAATTTGATTTATAAACTATAGAAATATGGAGTAACTGTTTTAACCAACGACGTAGTATTCTAATACATTTTCTCCTCACAATTGAAACGTAGTATTCTAATACATTTTCTCCTCACAATTGAGTCCTGATCAGTTTGAATTTTTGTTTCAACATGAATATATTTTATCTAATTTTTTATTAAATAAAATAAAATACTACGTTTAAACAAGCGACGACGTAGTTCATGATATGATAGGAGTATGATCAAATAAGAACTATAGTATGTGTCTATATATATATATGTATGTATATTGATATTTAAACTATACTCTTTTTAATTTGATTTATAAACTATAGAAATATGGAGTAACTGTTTTAACCAACGACGTAGTATTCTAATACATTTTCTCCTCACAATTGAAACGTAGTATTCTAATACATTTTCTCCTCACAATTGAATCCTGATCAGTTTGAATTTTTGTTTCAACATGAATATATTTTATCTAATTTTTTATTAAATAAAATAAAATAGATGATAATTGTTTTTCACAGAAAAACTAGACACGACAAATGACAAGGAAAATTTTGTTTTAGAAGTAACAAAACAAAAAAAAAATCAATAAAGATAAAATAAATTTTATAAATTTTAATACCGATTTACATTTTTTTCCAAGATATCTTTTTACATATTGTATGCGTCTAACGAATAAAGTACATTGGTTAATTTATATGACTCTAATAATTGTAATGGTTAGGTAGAACTATGAAATTGAAATAATCATGAAATTTTATATACATTTTTATTGAGTTGTTAGCATTCAAAATTTTCAAAAGCAAGATAATGATATCTATATATATATATATATATATATATATATATATATATATATATATATATATATATTTAATTTTAAATAGATTAAAATTATATGCTATTTAATAATTTCTATGAAGAATTTAATTCTCAAAAATATATATTACACTTGAGAAATTTGGAAACAGAGAATAGATAATAGATAAATTTGATTCAAATCTTCATTAATATATTGGTAAATGTTATCCAACTATAAAGAGTTGGTAAAAATTTTCGAATTTCTTAATGCTATAAAATTTTCGTTGTTGTTCTTTTAGCTTTCTTCATGATCTGCTTGACCCATATTGTAGCATCATGGAACCCTGAAGGAAAATAATAAAATATTTATAATAATAAAAATAATAATACGATAGTTTAGAAGGAGAAACATAGGGATAAGTGATAAAGAGGTCGTGCATGCATGATTTTAGACACTCTATTTCGAAAAATAATCATTAAAAACTAGTTTTTATTTTATTATAAAAAATATGATTTTTTTTTAAAAATAAACTATACGATTTCGTGTGATTAACAAGAAAAGAGACAAACTTACGTGTTGCAGTCAATGCTAGGATCAATTGAAAATGAAAGACTAATGTTACAAAGTTGTGGGAGTTGTTTTGCTTTATCAGAATTAACTCCAAATTGTACTGAAGCACCTTTGAGACATCGACAAACATCACGTCGAGCCTGAGTAGTGTCTGCCTTTTGAAATATATTATTTGCTCCGACGCAGCATAAAGTAGATGGTGTTGGCTGACCTAATCCTGTCAAAAAAGGTACGCATGGCACTAAGGAACCAATAGCCTCAGGGCAACCGATGTCATCAATTTGGCGTGCATCCAATGTTGTTACTTGCAAGCTTAAAACCATCACAAGCATCAAAAAAGCAATATACTTCTTTCCAAACATCTTAATTTAATTATGTGTATACACTATTCACGTTAGATTACTATGAAGTTTAAGAATGATCGACCATTGCAAGCATGCCTTAATTTATAGGCAACATAGATTACCATTTAATGGTAACACATAAATGTCTTGTTTATTTTATTTATTAAAAAAGTTTATTTTAGTCTTCATTTTTTATTTTCTTTCTTTCAAAAAGTTTTTTTCTTTCAAAAAGGTAAAATTATTATCTTAAATATGTATGGCATAAAAATTAAGACAATGAATTCTAACTCTTAATGGCAATAAATTCTAAAAAACAATACTCTGCAAGAATGATGATATTATGATAATTAAAAAGTATTAAAAATACAATATTTACCTTGAATTACATAATACATAAGAACAAATTTAAATCATTTAAAATCAGAAAGTAAATAATAAAAAGCCGCCAAAATTATAATATTAATAATAATAATAATAATAATAATAATAATAATAATAATAATAATAGTAATACTAACGAAGAGTTTACTAAAAATATATATAACAAATAAAATCAAAAAATTAATATATGTTTTTCCACCTATCAATTCAACACTACATCAAGTTGCATTAATTTTGTTAAAAAATCATTCAAAACTAGACTATTATCTTAATTAGAACAAATATGTTTTAACCAAATACCAAAATGAGAGAAAAACAATAAATTTTTTCAGAAGTAACTACATTCTTTTTCTATATTAAAAATTCAAATTTTAAATTTTTAAAATTAGAAATCTAATTTATAAAATTCTAAATAATAAAACCAATGATTACATAGCTATAAAAGTAACTAAAGTATTTTTCTATATTTAAAATTTAATAATTATATTTTAAAAATTCCCAATACAATTCTTTTTCTTTAAAAGAATAAAAATATAAAAATTTTTTCCATCGGAGAATTAAAAAGGAACCTTTAATTAGCTAGTGAAATCGAAGGCCTCATCCTTTACTCTATACTCTTTGACACCTTGAGTAATTTTTTACCTCATGCTGATTGAAGTTTGATGATACTACTTATTGAAATAGGTGTTAATGATGATGACATTTTCTTGTCACTTTGGAATTCGATGAAATTTGTTTATACTTGTTAGAGTTGTTAACTGATTAAATAAGATCACATTAGTTGAATAGTTAACTAATAAATCAATTAGATTGTTAGGCTAATCGAAAAATGGATTGATAGGTTAATGAAAGTGTTAAACACAAGATAAATTATCGTAAATATAATTTTTGATTTGTTTTTAAAATTCTAAATTTCATTCATTAAATATTTGTTAGCATGATATTAACATATTAGATGACCTAAAATTTTATATTTACTATATATATCATTCATTAAAATCAAATAATATTATAATCTGGACCGGCCTGATATTCTTCTTGACATATTCAAATAGAGACTGCATCGCCTTTGATGTTACGTAGAGGTAGTTGATGCATAAATATATCACAATCGCTATTTTGAACAACTTGAGCAAAGCTTCGCATTATCTTGGGAGAAAAGGCTTCTTTGTTGGACAAGGGGGCATGGCAATACTAGTGAGGAGAACATAGTTCATTGACAGATGACTTTTTCGTCCATGTTAGCTTGCCTCGGTCTTAGGGTTGCACGTACAAAACTCTAATAGTTTGTCAAAATGCTCCCTCAAATTTACCATACATCAAAAAGCTCCTCCATTTTGTCTGTTGTCAATCAAAATAATCTCTCCGTTAATGAGCCCCGTTAGAGGTGTTGATGTGTTACATTAAGTGACACAGTGGCGCATAAACATTGACGCCACATCATTAGGAATATTTTGATAATAATTATGCACATTACAAATGTCAGATGTGCTACTTGTTCTCTATTTATTTTCATCCTCAAGTTCATAAATCCTAAAATTCTCAATCCAGAATATCAACAAATTCAGAAATAGCACTTTATATGTTAGAAATCATCTATTTTTGTTGATACATTTTTTATTTAACCTTTATTTTCTATTGTTTATGCATATTTTAACCTTTATTTGAAGCATTCTTGGGAAGAATTTTTTTTATGCATTCTTCAGATGGTTGAAGAAATTAAACTGATTTTGCATCACATATGAAAGTTTTGGTTAACCGTTTTTTTAAGGAAAGTTTAGGTTTAAGAAAATTAAGTTTAACAAGATGTGGACACCTAATTTTGTCCAATAATTAAAAAATATTCATGAAACTAATAAAAATAAAATAATGAAATAAAAATATACAAATTAGAAATGGGGAGCATTTTATCATGGTATAAGAAAAAAATCAATTTTTTTATTTGAAAAAAATATAAAAAATTATAAATAAATATGAGATTTACTTAGTAAATTAAAAATGAATATTATATTTTGTTTACCCTAATCAACGTTAATCTAGAAATATTATATTTTAAAAATATTTAATCTAATTAGACACTATAAATAGAGGTTAAGTGTTTAGGGAGAAGGGGGAGATGATTGGAGAAAATAGTGAACAAGAAAAAATAGAGAAGTACTTGAATTCGTTGTCTAGCAAAGTACTATTGGTTCTTCTTCTCCGTAATTATTCGGTTCAAAATAATTACAAAGAAGAGAAAAAAATGACAAAAAAATGGAGAAGTGTTTGTCCTTTGATAAATCAAAATTATCAATAAATCAAATTACCAACCCACTGCAACCCATATTATAATAAAAAGAGAAAGAAAAAAAAAGCATAGAAGTAAAATTGAAAAGACAATTTTCATCTTATGTTTTGCCTAGGTATAATACTCTATTTTTATGATATGAACATATATAAATATATGTTTGTATGAATATTTTATCACCAGTAACTTTTTATAGTATTGTATGTTATTCTACGTAAAAAAAAAAGTATTTTCTGTTATTTCTATTTATTTTTAATATCATCTCACTAAATTTGAGTTGTATACAATTCTTATGATGATAGTTAATTGCATTAATTTCAATGATAAAATGAGTCTAATTAATTATTTAAATATTCTTATTATTTACTGTTAGTGTAGATGTACGATGCTTTGTGATACAATAAATAAAAATATATTAGTAAAACAATCTTAATTAATGTTTTATTTTTACTATAAAATGACAAATAATCTAAGACATTAAAAAAAATTGTCATCCCATGCCCGAAGAGTCTCTCTAATTTGACCTCCAAGGGACTTGAATGTCATCCCATGACCATCACAAAAAGGAGTGTTTGTCGCCACATTTACGTATTTGCCATTGTCAAACAATCGTTTTGTAAACACCGTCAAACCTATGTTTTGTGTACCTCCAATTATCCATGACATCATGACGAGTTTACTAAAAATATATAACAAATAAAATCAAAAAATTAAAATATGTTTTTCCACATGTCAATTCAACACTAAATCATGTTGCATTAATTTTGTTAAAAAATAATTCAAAACTAGGCTATTATCTTAAATAGAACAAAAATGCTTTAACCAAATACATAAATGAGAGCAAAATAATAAATTTTTTCAGAAGTCACTACATTCTTTTTCTATATTAAAAAAAAAAATTTTAAAATTAGAAATCTAATTTATAAAATTCTAAATAATAAAACCAATGATTATAAATCTAATAAAGAACTACATTATTTTTTATATTTAAAATTCAATAATTATATGTAAAAATTCTCAATACAATTCTTTTTCATTAAAAGATGAAAATATAAAGTTTTGTTCCATTGGAGAATTAAAAAGGAACCTTTAATTAACTTGTGAAATTGAATGCCTCATCCTTTACTCTATACTCTTTGACACCTTGAGTAATTTTTTCCCTCATGATGATTGAAATTTGGTGATGCTACTTATTCAAATAGGTGTTGTTGATGATGAAATTTTGTTGTTACTTTGGAATTCGATGATATTTCTTCATACTAGGTTGAGTTGTTAACGGATTAAATAAGATAACATTAGTTGAACAGTTAACTAATAAATCAATTAGATTGTCAGGCTAATCGAATAATGGATTAATAGGTTAATCAAAGTGCTAAACACGATATCGTAAATATAATTTTTGATTTATTTTTAAAATCCTAAATTTCATTTATTTAATATTTGTTAGCATCATATAATGTAAGACCCTTAATTTAAATTCTAATTTATACAATTTTAGGGTAAAACTACTTGGACTTTTAGCCAATTTTAAATTATTTGATGGATTAAGTACCAAGTATATATTTTGAGATGTTTGTAATATGTTTAATATATGTATATTTATATATATATATATATATATATATATATTGAAAACAATACGATAATTATTTGTCGAAGAATAATTGAATTATATTACGAGAAATTTAATATCGAACAGTTTATCAAAATATTTTATCGGTCAATAGAGTTGCGTCGAGAATAGATATTTTATCGAAATAGTTGGAGAAGTGAGCGAAGTGATGTGTGTAAGCTTCCATTCGAGGAGTGTCAAGAGGGAAAGTTACTCCTCTCCACACTACGGTTCTTGTGAGCTAACTTTTGAGGCGTCGACGCGAGCGAGAGTTTCGCCGTATTTGATCGCGGTAGCAGAAAACGGTTGAGAAAACGTTAACGAATGTAAGGGGCTCCTTCTAAATTTTTAGTTTGTGTATAGGAACTCTATATGTGTGATTGATGGATGATTAAAGTGTGTTTTCATGATAATAAATTTCGACGTGAAAATATATACGTTTGGAGTTCTTAACCGACTCATTGTTGTTGTGATGTTGTTGTTGTGTTATTGTGTTGAAGATGCTTTTGATTGAGTTCTTGTCATTATCAATGTTGTTGGCAATGGTTGGATTTGAGAGATTGATTGTTGTTGTATTGGAGTTATGTAATGAGTTATTATCAAATAAAAGAGGTAGAGCTGAAGTTGAAATTTATTTGAAAAATTGCACTGTTTTCGAAGATGTATTTGAATAATGCCCTAGCGTATTCGAATACACTTCTGCAAACGTTCAAATCTTATTTAAATTTTGAACCTCGTATTCGAATACAAATATGTGATTTTTGCCACTGACTTTTGTATACACGAGGATGTAGTCGAATACAAAAGTTATGATTTTGCTACTGACTTCGCGTCTGTATTCGGCTACGACTCTCCGTATTCAAATATACAATTGAAGATTTTGCAACTGACTTGTCATCTAGGTTCGGCTACAACTCTTTGTATTTGAATACAAATCTCCAGATTTTGCTACTGACTTTGCGTCTGTTTTCGGCTAGGAGAAGTTGTAGTCGAATACAACCTTGATTTTTGTCAAAAATCCTATTTTTAAATATTTGTTTATACACTTTAATACATGGAAACATTTTTAATGCATATGATAAATTATATGGGGTTCTCTTAATATTGTTTCTTGAATGGTTATAAAGTATACGAGTTTATAGTTGCATTTACGTACAGATTATAGTAAAGAGAGTCAGGGTACGCTCATGCATTTCATAGTTTGTGGTGACCGCGATGGGCCACAGTGTAAGCGGTGACCGTGATGGGCCGTAAAGTTAAGTAGTGACCGTGATGGGCTACGGGGTGATTCCATGTGATTAGATGGCCCATCTTATGCTTACGAGGATTTAACTTATGTGTAAGGCCTGTGATAGGCTACACTTTAAGTAAATCGTGCTAGTCTGTGATGCGACTGCACCACGGTAATTAGTACTAAGGCCTGTGATAGGCGGTACAATTATGATTTACGCTCCTCGATGAGGGTTTTGTCGTTAAGTGATGACCGTGATGGGCCATGAAGTTAAGTAGTGACCGTGATAGGCTACGGGGTGCTTCCATGTGATTAGATGGTCCATCTTATCCTTACGAGGATTTAACTTATTTGTAAGGCCTGTGATAGGCTACACTTTCAGTAAATTGTGCTAGTCTGTGATGCGACTGCACCACGGTAATTAGTACTAAGGCATGTGATAGGCGGTACAATTATGATTTACGCCCCTCGAGGAGGGTTTTGTCATTAAGTGGTGATCGTGATGGGCCACGAAGTTAAGTGTGAAGGTGCAAACACGAGAACGGGGTTGAATTGTGTTTGTCAAACTTGAATTCTTTTGTTGTTTGTTGAGTGTTGATGCGAATTATTTGATGAATAATTGATCAGACTTAGCAGCGGATAATAACAACTTAAGAACACAACAATTTATCCTGGTTCACCATTAACTTGGCTACATTCAGTCCCTTCATTCTGAAGGCTTTAATCCACTAATTCAAAAACTTTGAATTACAACACCTGACCCTTTAAGCCAGTCTTCTCAAACAGCCTGACAACCCCATACTTTTGAGGAAAGAAAACAGCACCTTGACTCTACAAGTCAAGTCTTCTCCTACCAATCTGACAATCCCATATTAAAGAAGGAATCTACACCACTATCGGGTTTGATTACAAGGGTTTGGAACTTTGCAAAGTTGCTTCTGGAAAGCTAATTGTTGCACTTAATATCTCTCTCGAAAACACTTAGAAATTTTTTGCGTTTTTGTGTTTTCGATGCTTGAGTTCTTGTGTTTATCGATGCTTGATGCTGCAGCCTGAAGCCTCCTTTTATAGATGTAGATAGGGTTTTGTCCAAGCTTAAATTCGAAATAGATCTTGCTCAGATTTCCTTTGAAAATACGTTTGGCCAATTCTGTTTCACTTAAATAAAAATCGTATCTTTTTAGCTTCAGATTGCATTTGAAAATTCTGTTGACCAATCTTGTTTCTTTTAATTTCAAACCATATCTTTTTAAGCTTTATATTGCATTCGAATTTCTTCAAGTCTTCAGTGAATTTTTGAATCAAATCCCCTTAATACTTTGATCAAATTTCTATCAAAATTTAATCAAGTCTTCTTCGAATTTTAATCAAGTCTTCACTGATTTGCATCATGAATTAATTCTGGACCGTATGATCCTCTGATCTTGGCCAACTCTGGACCATATAATTTGATCTGTACCAATTTTTTGATCCTTTGATCTCAACCAATTCTGGACCATGTGATCTAATCTATACCAATTCTATGATCCTCTGATCTCGGCCAACACTGGACTGTATGATCTGATCTGTACCATTTTGTGATCTTCTGATCTCGGCCAATACTGGACCATGATACTTTAATTTGAACATTTATCCTCTGATATTGATCTTTTAATCTGGACATTTATCCTATGATATTGATCTTTTAATCTGAACATTTATCCTCTGTTCTTGACCAAGTTTGGATTGAATCTGAATTAAATCTGGACTTAGTCTTATGTTCTGGACACTTACATCTTCTGATCTGGACCAAGTTTGGATCAAGTTTTATGTTCTGGACCATGATATCTTCTGGTCTGGACCAAGTCATTTATTCTTGACCAGTTATCTTCTAGTCTGGATCAACTCTGGATTAAGTCTGGACTGGGTTTTATTCACGACCATGCTATCTTCTGGTCAGGACTAAAACTAAACCAAGTCTGACTTATGTTTCCATCTGGTCTGGAACAAGTCTCCCTTTGACAGGCTTCTTTCTGGTCTAGACCAAGTCTCTTTCTGGACTCTGCTTCCTTCTGATCTGAGCCAAGAAAGATATCATCTGATGATGTTATTTGTCCTTTGATGTTTGCCTTTGATGATATCCTCTGATATCCTCTAGAGGTGTATCCTCTGGTGTCCTCTGGATGCATCCTCTAATACCATCTGGATGTTTCCTCTGGCCGAACCTTCTGGTGACATTTCTATCCTCTGGTTGCTTCCTCTAGATGTATCTTCTAGTGGTGTCATCCTTTGATTTTGCACAGCTTCTGATTTATTCTTCTAAGTCAAAATACTATTTACATGAAATACTTTTGTTAACATCAAAACTTTGATTGATCGAACCAACTTGGTTCCAACAAAGTGGTGACCGTGATAGGCTACTGGGTGGTTCCACGTGATTAGATGGTCCATCTTATCCTTACAAGGATTTAACTTATGTGTAAGGCATGTGATAGGCTACACTTCAAGTAAATCGTGCTAGTCTGTGATGCGACTGCACCATGGTAATTAGTACTAAGGCCTGTGATAGGCGGTACAATTATGATTTACGCCTTTCGATGAGGGTTTGGTTTTGTCCTGGACATTCCAGAATCATGTGCACGGGCATATAAGCATTGCATTAGGGTGCTTGGCATGCGAGTAATGTTTGTTATGATCTGATATGTGAAAATGATATGTGCAAGTACCTTAAATTCAAAATTCCTATTAAGTTGTTGTGATTGATTGATTGTACTTTGGGGCTTGCAACATGATCTGTATTCTCAATCTCTTGTTTCATCGAAAACGTAGATGTTATACATTTTCGATAAGTGGATATACTTATTTTGTAACTGTTGTTATCTTGTTGGAGCTGCTATGTATGTATTGTTGTCTTTTGACATAATTTTTAATTGTTAACTGTTATGTTTGGTTGGTGACCCTTTACATTATTGTGGAAAGTTGGGCTTTGCCCTCAGATGATACTTGGGTTCGTTCCATCGACAGTTACCCTGACGACGGACTCGTCGTTAGACTTCTCTGATCGACATATGCCGACTTCTTGGGTATACGACCCCATCTCAAGCAGAGCTACTTATACAGGGAGGGTGGTGAGAACCAGTAGGAGTGCCGGGGTAGTGTCGTATTTGGAATACACTCACGAGCGGATCAACTTTCCTGTACCTCAGGATTAATACTGGAGGGGAATGGAGTATATACAGATGCAGAGAGTCATGTAGTCGGAAGTGAGACGGAGGCCACCGTAGGTGTGGTAACTCCTATTGTAGTAGCAGGGGAGGTGGTGCTTGGACCCGGAACGGGCGAGAAGGGTAAGGGACCGATGCTAGTGGGGATGACATTCTAGGTCCATCTAGGCTGGTCGGGGACCAGGGCTTTGTTGATGAACCACCGATAAATTGGTTGGTGTTACCGCAGAATGAGTTTGAGCTTCCACTTCTGGTGAACGATCCCCTACCTACTAACACTGAAGTAGAGGACTGCTTTGAGATTCCAGTGCCACCGAAGCCACCTATATCGTGGGTGGAGATGACTTCTGAGGAGACCGATCTGTTGGAACCAAGTTGGTTCTTGCATTTAAAGTTTTGATGTTAACAAATGTATTTTATGAAAATAACATATTTGACTTAGAAGAAGAATAAAAAATGTCACCAGAAGAATATATCAAAGAATGACGTTACCAGAAGCAGAAATCAGAGGATTACGTCACCAGAGGATGTCACCAGAAGATAACGTTACCAGAAGCAGAAATCAGAGGATGACGTCACCAGAGGATGTCACCAGAAGATGACGTCACCAGAAGCAGAAATCAGAGGATGACGTCACTAGAGGATATCAACAGAGGAATCTGTCAGAGAAAAATGCTCAAAATAGAATTGGAGCTAAAGACTGGAGAAACAGAATCTAGCTAAAAATATGCTCAAAACATAATTGGAGCAAACGACTGGAGAAATAGAATCTAGCTAAAAATATGCTCAAAACAGAATCTGAGAAAAATGCTCAAAACAGAATTGGAGCAAAAGACTCAAGAAATAGAATCTAGCTAAAAGCATGCTCAAAACAGAAGTGGAGCAAAATGCTCAAAACAGATTAATTGAAATACACTCCAGAAGTAAAGCATCAGTGAGCAAAAGACTCAAAACAGAATCTGAGCAAACTACTCCAGAATATTCTCAAAACAGATTAATCGAAATACACTCTAGAAGTGAAGCATAAGTGAAGTCATAATTTCAACTATAAATAGAGACTTAATGCTGAAGAATAAAGTATCGAAAAATAGAAGAACTTAAGAAAAAATTCATAAGTATTCAGAGAGTTCAAAGAAGAGAAACACATGCTTAAAAGAAAAATATTTTCTAAGTGTTGTTTTCTTAGAGTGTGAAGCTGATCGTCATCATAAATTATTCAGAAGCAAACACTCTAGTTCACTTTAAGCATATTGTGAGTATCAACTTTTCAGAAGTAATTACTCAGTTCTAATTTCAATCCCTTATATTAAATCCTATAGTGTTTAAGTTTCTTCTAAAATCTGGGGTTGTCAGGTTGTTAGAAAAAGACTTAACTTGTAGGTTTAAGGTTGTGAAGTTCCTTAAAAGTCTGGGATTGTCAGACTGTTTGAGAAGACTTGGCTGGTTTAGTTAAGGTGTTGTTGTTCCTCAAAAGTCTAGGGTTGTCAGGCTGTTTGAGAAGACTTAGCTGGTTTAGTTAAGGTGTTGTTGTTCCTCAAAAGTTTGGGGTTGTCAGGCTGTTGGAGAAGACTTGGCTGGTATAGTCAAGGTGTTGTTGTTCCTCAAAAGTCTGGGGTTGTTAGGCTGTTTGGGAAGACTGGCTTGTAGGGTCAGTGGTGTTGTAATTCAAAGGAGTTTGAATTAGTGAAAAGGCCTTCTGGAGGAAGGGACTAGACGTAGCCTAGTTAACGGTGAACCAGTATAAATTGCTGTGTAATTATGTTATTATTATCCGCTGCTGAATCTGATTAGTTATATATCGAATAATTCACATTAACATTCAACAAAACAACAAAAGAAATCAAGTTTGATAAACACAATTCAACCCCCCTTCTCGTGTTTGCACCTTCACGATCCTTCTATGGCTGATGAGGAGGAGGATGTCACTTCGTGGAGAGATACTGCGTCGGACGAGACTTGTGCAGAGTGTGGTGGTCACCCTTGTTACTGTAGTTGTTAGTGGATGATCAGGTTAGTTTTTTTTGTATAGGGCCTTAGTGTTTTGGTGGTTGTACTTATTTTGTTTTGGGATGATTGTACCTATGACGTACTTATCGTGACTTTTTTTGGTATGTCCATGTTCCATTTTTTTGACGTGACCATGGGGGGAATAGCCTTCTTGGAGAAATACTTCTGTGCAGGTATCTACCGAGAATACCCCATGGGTATGAGCGATATTATATAAGTCTGATAGCCCCAGTGTATTTTCTATTTGTATATTTTGAATTATCGTCCCAAAAACTATTTTAGCCTATTTGAATATATGATGTAATTATTTATTTTTCTTGTCGTTTTGTGTTACGATGTTTTATTTTAATAAGTGGTTTTTTTTTAAAATAACAATACGCTCGCGCTGTTAAAGATCGGAGTGTTACAATTGTGGTATCAGAGCTTTTGTTAGACTATAGGTCGACTTGTAGGTTGAGAGTCGTTATCTGATCATGTGTCGGGGTAAGTTATTATAGTGTCAATTCTTATGTAGTTGTAGTGTGCTGAAGTGATGATGTTGTTAAAGTTATATTTTGGAATTATTCTAAGTGGTGTGAGATTTCTACTTGATGAAGGTTTGTAGGGAACAATGCCTCCAAGAAGGGACGACACTGCAAGAGTCGACGTCAACTAGGATGATTGAATGGCTGAAGCAATGCATAACATGGTTGCTTCTGTGGCTACACAGACGGCTGCAAAGACTTTACGGGATCTAGAGAAGAGGGAAAGAGAGATTTGTGCTGCTGAATCAAAGGGATTAGGGGATTTTCATCGTCACAATCCTCCAAAATTCAAGGGCGATGAGAGCCCAGAAAAAGCCGACCAATGGATTCAAGAAGTGGAAAAGATTTTCGAAATGATTAATTGCTAGGAAATGGTGAAGGTCAACTATGCTACCTATCTGCTACTAGGGGATGCTGAATATTGGTGGAGAAGTACAAGGCTTCTTATGGGATTAGCTCATGAGGAGGTGAACTGGGATTCGTTCAAAAGAAAGTTTTTAGGCAAATACTTCCCGATGAGTACCAGGACTAAGTTGGGTGATGATTTTTTTAAATTGCACCAGGAAAATATGACAGTGGGTGAATATGCTGCTAAGTTTGAGTCCTTGTCAAGGCATTTTATGTTTTTTCGTGAAGTGGTTGATGAACAATTTATGTGTCATCGTTTCCAAAATGGACTGAAGTACGAGATTCAAGACTCTGTCTTGCCATTGGCAATTCAACGTTTCCAAGCCTTAGTGGAGAAATGTAGAGAGCTTGAGGACATGAAGAACAAGAGGGCCAACCGAGGAAGGAACTTTAGTTCAGGGGGCCTAGTCGGATGAACCATCAGAACAACAAAGGAAAGTAAGTTGTTAAGCCATATAACCGACCACATAACAACAACAGGGGTCAGAATCGCCCGGGGAACCAGAGCTTTGGAAGACAACTGGGACAAGTGACTCAATGTTTCAGATGTAGAAAGGAGGGACATTATGCTAATGCTTGTACCACTAAGAGTCCTCCATGCAACAATTTCCAAAAGCCAAGGCACTTTGCAAGGGATTGCAAGGCTCCGAAGGTGGAACCAATAGTGAATGCAACTAGGGCTACTCGTCCTACTTCTAGGGGACGCGTTTATTGCATGGGTGCAGAAGTCATAAATCAATCTCACAATTTGATCCAACAAGGCTGCGAGATTGCAGGTAACACACTAACTGCACTTTTTGATTCGGGAGCAACCCATTCCTTCATTGCTATAGATTGTGTGAATCGTTTGAAACTATCTATGTCTTCTTTGCCTTTTGATTTGGTTGTTGCCACACCTGCTAAGACTTTGACCGTTAATACTGCATGTTTACACTATCTTGTAACTATTCAGAATACGGATTTCTTGATTAATTTGATTTATTTACCCCTACAATCACTCGAGATCATTCTCGGCATGGATTGGATGTCGTATCATGATGTAATCTTAGATTATGCCCGCAAATTAGTTCTTTTCCCCGAGCCTGGAGTAGTTCGGTATTTAGCTTCTAACAAACTCAGAGTGTCGCTGAGAGAAGGAACTTAAGAGTTTCTATCATTGGCTAATGTGGAGGCAAAGATAGATGTGAGCATAGAAGACGTGGTGCTTGTCAAGTAGTACCCAGACGTATTTCCAACAAAATTCCAGGATTACCCCCAGTAAGAGAGGTGGAGTTCTTCATTGATCTACACCCAGGAACTGCACCTATTTCAATTGCGCTGTATCGGATGTCGCCATTGGAATTAAACGAGCTCAAGTGCCAAATTAAAGATTTGTTGAAGAAATGATTTATTAGATCAAGTGTGTCACCATGGGGAGCTTCGGCGTTGTTGGTTAAAAAGAAGGACGGAAGCTCGCGCTTATGTGTGGATTATAGGCAACTATTAAGAATCGTTATCCTTTACCACGTATGGACGATTCGATGGATCAATTAAGAGGAGCCGCAGTGTTTTCGAAGATTGATTTGAAGTCAGGTTACCGTCATATTCGGGTAAGAGAAGGAGATATTCAGAAGACTGCTTTTAGAACTCGTTACGGATATTATGAATATCTTGTTATGCCATTTGGAGTTACCAATGCACCATCGATTTTTATGGATTACATGAATAGAATCTTTAGCCCATTTCTAGATAAATTCGTTGTGGTGTTCATCGATGATATATTGATTGATTCAAGGAATGAGGTAGAACATGGAGAGCATTTATGTCAGGTTCTTGAAGTTTTATGCGAGAAGCAATTGTATGCCAATCTGTCGAAGTGCGAGTTTTGGCTAGAAAAAGTGAACTTCTTAGGACATGTGATAACCAAAGAAGGAATCGTTGTGGATCCAGCAATGATTGAGACAATCCTTGCTTGGAAACAGCCTCAGACTATCACAAACATACGGAGTTTTGTCGGACTGGCAGGATACTACAGGAGGTTTATTGAAGGATTTTCTAAGATTGTAGCTCCATTGACACAACTCACTAGAAAGAATCAACCGTTCGCATGGATAGAGAAGTGTGAGGAAAATTTTCAGTTACTTAAGGAAAAGTTGACAACCTCACCAGTATTGGTCTTACCACAACTAGAAAAACCATACGATGTTTACTGTGATGCGTCCCACTAAGGTTTGGGATGTGTTCTAATGGAACATAAGAAGGTTATAGCCTATGCTTCAAGACAATTGAAAACTCATGAACGAAACTATCCTACTCATGATTTAGAGCTTGTTGTTGTAGTTTTTGCATTAAAGATCTGGAGGCATTACTTATATGGATGCACGTTCATAGTGTTTAGTGACCATAAGAGTTTGAAATATTTGTTTGATCAGAAAGAATTGAACATGTGCCAGAGGAGATGGATGGAGAATTTCAAGGATTTTGATTTCACATTGCAGTACCACCTTGGGAAAGCCAATGTGGTGGCTGATGCATTGAGTAGAAAAAGTGTGTCAGTATCTTCAACAATAATGGCTAGACAACAAGAGTTGTGGGAAGCATTTAGAGACCTACACTTGGACGTGGAGTTTGCACTAGGAAGTTTAAAATGTAGAATAATAAAGATTTTGAGTGGTCTACTTGAGGACATTGCGAATTTTCAAGATGTTGCATTAATCCAAGAGAAGAGGAAACTAATAGTGCAAGGAAAGATGACTGACTTCAAGATTGGACCAGATAATATTTTGAGATGTAATTGGAGGATTTGTGTACCGGTTGTTGCATATCTGAGGAGAACAATTTTAGAAAAGGCTCATAAGAGCAAATTGAGTATCCATCCCGGAGCGACAAAGATGTATCAGGACTTGAGGAAAAATTACTAGTGGCCAGGAATGAAGAGGCATGTAGCGGAGTTTGTATCAACTTGTTTCACTTGCTAGAAAGCGAAAGTGGAACATCAGCGACATGTTGGAATGTTACTACCTTTGGATATACCTGAATGGAAATGGGACATAATTTCCATGGACTTTATAACTGGATTATCGAAGAAAAGGAGAAGGAATGATTCGATTTGGGTGATAGTGGATCGATTAACAAAATCCACACACTTTTTACTAGTAAAGACCATATGTAAGGTAGATAAGTTGACAGAGATCTACATTGCTGAAATTGTGAGATTACACGGAGTACTGTCGAATAACGTATCGGACAGTGACCCGAAATTCACGTTTCACTTTTGGGGAGCGTTGCATGAAGCGTTGGGAACGAAACTGAGATTCAGTTAAGCATACCATCTACAAACAGACGGACAGACTGAGAGAATGAATCAGTCCTTAGAAGATTTATCGAGAGCATGTGTATTAGATGATAAAGGGAGTTGGGATGATGTATTGCCATTGATTGAGTTTACCTACAACAATAGTTTCCACGCAAGTATTGGAATGGCACCCTATGAGGCTTTGTATGGACGCAAGTGCCACACGCCTTTATGCTGGTATAAGGACATAGAGAGTATGATTATAGGACCTGAGATGGTGCAACAGACAACAGAAAAGGTCAAGAGGATAAAAAAGAAAATGAAGATCTCGCAAGACATCAGAGGAGTTATGCGGACAAGCGTCGCAGACCTTTGGAATTCGAGCAAGTTGATCTTGTATTTCTAAGGGTCACACCTACAACTGGAGTTGACAGAGCCATTAAATCAAGAAAATTAACTCCGAAATTTATTGGACCATACCAGATTACTGCACGAATTGGACCAGCGACTTATTGACTTGCTTTGCCTCCAATATTGTCCAATATCCACGACGTATTTCACGTGTTGCAATTAAGGAAATACATTTCGGATCCGTCACATGTGATCGAATCAGACACAATTCAACTAAAGGATAACATGTCATTTGAAGTGCTACCTGTAAGAATTGATGACATGAAGATTAAACAGTTAAGGAACAAGGAAGTTTCGCTAGTCAAAGTGATTTGGAATCCAACTACTAGAGACGCAACTTGGGAACTAGAGAATAAGATGAGGGAACAACACCCTGATTTGTTTATCGACGCATAGTTTTGAGGATGAAACTAATTTTAGGGGGGTAGTAATGTAAGACCCTTAATTTTAAATTCTAATTTATACAATTTTTGGGTATTTTGTGTTAAAACTACTTGGACTTTTAGCCGAGTTTAAATTATTTTATGGATTAAGTACCAAGAATATATTTTGGGATGTTTGTAATATGTTTAATATATGTGTATATATATATATATATATATTTTGAAAACCCGACAATAATTTTTTGTCGAAGATTAATTTAATTATATTACGAGGAATTTAATACAGACAGTTTATCAAAAAAATTTATCTGTCAACAGAGTTGCGTCGAGAATAGATATTTTATCGAAATAGTTAGAGATGTGAGTGAAGTGATGTGTGTAAGGGTATTTAGATATTTGTGGGTTGATTTTGATTATAATGTGTGTATATATATATATATATATATATATATATATCTACATGTATGTGAGAGGGAAGGCAAGAAAAATCAGAAAGGAAAAGATCTTTCCTCACCTACCTGCGACTTCATCTTCTTCTCCTTCCTGTTTCTGAAAACTAAGTGTTGGTAGAAAAACCGCAAAACACAAACCTTCATTTACTTCCTAGATCTAAGCTTCCATTTGAGGAGTGTCAAGTGGGAAAGTTACTCCTTTCCACACTACGGTACTTGTGAACTAACTTTTAAGGCGTCGACGCAAGCGAGAGTTTCGCCGTATTAGATCGCGATAGCGGAAAACGGTTGAGAAAACGTTAAAGAAGGTAACGGGCTCCTTCCAAATTTTTAGTTTCCATATAGGAACTCTATATGTGTGATTGATGGATGATTAAAGCGTATTTTCATGATAATAAATTTCGACGTGAAAATATATACGTTTGGAGTTCTTAACCGACTCAATGTTGTTGTGGATAATGTTGTTGTTGTGTTATTGTGTTGAAGATGCTTTTGATTGAGTTCTTGTCGTTATCAATGTTGTTGGAAATGGTTGGATTTGAGAGATTAATTGTTGTTGTATTGGAGTTATGTAATGAGTTATTCTCAAATAAAAGAGTTTGAACTGAAGTTGAAATTTACATGAAAAGTTGCACTGTTTTCGAAGATGTATTTGAATATGGCCCTAGCGTATTCAAATACACTTCCACAAACATTCAAATCTTATTTAAATTTTGAACCTCGTATTCGAATACACTGCCACTAACTTGTGTGGTATTCGAATACACGAGGATGTAGTCAAATACAAAAGTTCTGATTTTGCTACTGATTTCGCGTCTGTATTCGGCTACGACTCTCCGTATTCGAATGCATAATTGTAGATATTGCTACTGACTTGTCATCTGTATTCGACTACGACTCTTCGTATTCAAATACAAATCCACAGATTTTGCTACTGACTCCGTGTCTGTATTCGGCTACGAGAAGTTGTTGTCCAAACAACCTTCATTTTTGTCAAAAATCCGATTTTTAAATATTTGTTTATACACTTAAATACTTGAAAAACATTTTTAATGCATTTCATAGTTTGTGGTGACCGCGATGGGCCACACTGTCAGCGGTGACCGTGATGGGCTACGGGTTGGTTCCACGTGATTAGATGGCCCATTTTATCCTTACGAGGATTTAACTTATGTGTAACGCCTGTGATAGGCTACACTTTAAGTAAATCGTGCTAGTCTGTGATGCGACTGCACCACGACAATTAGTACTAAGGCATGTGCTAGGCGGTACAATTATGATTTACGTCCCTCAAGGAGGGTTTTATCGTTAAGTCGTGACCATGATGGGCCACGAAGTTAAGTAGTGACCGTGATGGGCTACGGGGCGGTTCCACGTGATTAGATGGTTCGTCTTATCCTTACGAGGATTTAATTTATGTGTAAGGCCTGTGATAGGCTACACTTTAAGTAAATCGTGCTAGTCTATGATGCGACTGCACCACGATAATTAGTACTAAGGCCTGTGATAGCCGGTACAATTATGATTTATGCCCCTCGAGGAGGGTTTTGTCGTTAAGTGGTGACCATGATGGGCTACGGGGTGGTTCCACGTGATTAGATGGTCCATCTTATCCTTACGAGGATTTAACTTATGTGTAAGGCATGTGATAGGCTACACTTTAAGTAAATCGTGCTAGTCTGTGATGCGACTGCACCATGGTAATTAGTACTAAGGCCTGTGATAGGCGGTACAATTATGATTTACGCCCTTCGAGGAGGGTTTGGTTTTTTCCTGGAAATTCCAAAATCATGTGCACGGGCATATAAGCATTTCATTAGAGTGCTTGGCATGCGAGTCATGTTTGTTATGATCTGATATTTGAAAATGACATGTGCAAGTAACTTAAATTACAAGTTCCTAATAAGTTGTTGTGATTGATTGATTGTACTTTGGGGCTTGCAACATGATCTGTATTCTCAATCTCTTGTTTCATTGAAAACTTAGATGTTATACATTTTCAATAAGTAGGTATACTTATTTTGTCACTATTGTTATCTTGCTGGAGCTGCTATGTATGTATCGTTATCTTTTGATATAATTATTAATTGTTAATTGTTAATTGTTAATTGGGCTTTTGGCGTGACCATGGGGTAATAGCATTCTTGGAGCAGTACTTCTGCGTAGGTATCTACCGAGAATACCCCAGGGGTATGTGCGATATTATATAGGTCTCATAGCTCCGGCGTATTTTTTATTTGTATATTTTGAATTATCGTCCCAAAAACTATTGTAGCCTATTTGAATATATGATGTAATTATTTATTTGTCTTTTCATTTTGTCTTACGATGGTTTGTTTTAATAAGTGATTTTTTTATAAAAAAAAAAAATACACTCATGCTATTAAAAATCGGAGTGTTACATATAACATATTAGATGACCTAAAATTTTATTTATAGATATAGTAAATGTTATTATTGGTATCCATGTAAATAAATTAATGTGATAGATTGTAAATATATTCGTAATATGATTCATTAAAATCAAATAATATTATAAAACAAAAATTAATGTTGGAAAAGTTGAACTATAAATACAAAAATAAATAATAATTTAAATTTAAAGAAATAATTTCTTTAAAATGTACATCTAAACAAATGAACAAAAGAAAAAAGACTTAATTGTAGTTTTGGTCCCTCTAATATTACTATCACGAAATTGGTTCCTCTATTTTAAAAGTCAACCGTTTTTGTCCATCTATCAGTCTTTTGAATTAACAAACGGTGATTTGACATATTTTTATGATGTGAAATATAATTTATGATTAGATGCATTAATTATTCAAATATTATTAATTAAATTAAAAATATGAAAAAATTTCGAAGTTGAAATCTTAATTTTTATGGCATTTTAATTCAATTTTATGAGTGTTAATCATTCTAGTATCATATGTTACATTATTTAAGAGATCCCACATAATCATTTTTTAGTTAAAAAACCAGAGGCAGAGACCAAAACTGTCGACTTTTAAAATAGGGGAATCAATTTTATAAATTATTAAAAATTGAAAAATCAAAACTGCAATGACGCGAAGAAAAAAGATATATGTTCATGTTTTAAATTTTAGTTTAGAATTTACATAAATTTATGATATTTAATAACTTCAAATTATATTACGTTTGTAAATGTAACATAAATGACATACAAAAACCATTAAATTTGGGAATTTAAACACACAAACCCAAAAGGTGAGTTTTGTAATTTGTCATGTGTCTATGTAAACATGCTGGAGATTTGATTGTTAACATGCTGGAGATTGATCTTTGATCATTTTAAAGATAGTTGTTAATCATGCTGGAGAATGATAATCATTCTAGAGATTGATGATCATTTATGGAGACTAATGATCACTCCTAGAGACTGATGATCATTCTGGAGACTGTTCTGATCATTCTGGACATTCCGATGTTCAAGAACATACTTGGTTCTTCCTCTGAATGTATTTTCTGGAGGTATCCTCTAAATGTATTTTATGGAGATATCCTCTGATATCGTTTTTTGGAGGTATCCTCTGATAGTATTCTGGAGGTATCCTCTGATAGTATTTTGGAGGTATCCTCTGATATCATCTTCTGGAGGTATCCTCTGGTGACGTCTTCTTGAGGTATCCTCTGGTGACGTCTTCTGGAGGTATCCTCTGGTGACGTTATCATCTGGTGATGTCATCCTCTGGTGATGTTATCTTCTGGTGACGTCATCATCCTCTAATGATGTCATCCTCAGGTAATGACTTCATCCTCTGGTGACAGCTTCTGGTATCCTCTTGAGGCATCTTCTGGTATCCTCTGGAGGTATCTTCTGGTGATGTTATCGGGTAACATCTTCTGTTTTTCCAGATTGTGTCAATAGTGTTCTTTATGCTGATTTCTTGGCTTTCCTTGAATCATTAACATGTTAATTCTGGACATTCTGGAGACTGTTCAGTCTTGCTTTGGCAGCTTGATTCATGGCCTTTTTTCTTTGTGATTCGAATGGCTTCTTTTGATTGTAATTGATCACATTTGTGCATTTTGATGAAGTGAATGGATTCTTGCTTTGTTCACTTATGCATTCATGTTCCTTAAACAAAACTCAAGTGAAATCATTAGTAGACCACCATTCATAAAACTTAATCATTTAATTTAAAAGGTTTGTTGTCGTTAAAACATATATCAAAAAGGTTTTTTCCTCAACAATCTCCCCCTTTTTGATGATGACAAACCTTTTGAATAAACCATAAGTTTTATGGATGGATATAAATAAAATGCAAGAATGTTCTTAAATATGTAATTAAACTCCCCCTAAAAACATGCAAGAGTTTAATTCTTATCATTCTAATTAAACTCCCCCTAAACATATGCAAGAGGTTAATTCTTAACATTCTTCATTAACTTCTATCATTTTATATCCATCATATATTTCTTTCCCCCTTTTGACATCTATCAAAAATGTTGGGGAATAGACATAGAAGTAAAAAAATGGAGTAATAGCATGAGTGCACTACACATAGAAATCATGTGGTTGACCAATCCATTCATATATCAAACTAGTCAAGTTTGCATTTAGCATTAAAGAGCATAGCATGTATGATGATCAAATCATTGTAGTCAATATTACAATCAAGATATGGATAATGATAGCAACAATAATATGACATAATTGTATGCAAGCATTTTAACTCACTTTGAAAAACAGTCAAAGAATATTTATTCTTCTCATTTTTTAGAAGGAAAACAATAAGTAGACTTCAGTTTTAAGAAGAATAATATTTTCTAAAAACTCCCCCTGAATTAATTTTTTAAATAATTCAAAGTTCCATAAAACAAGGAAATGTCACTTTGCTCTTTGTCCTCTTTCACAAGAGATCACCTTTCAATTTGAATATGATCAAGCTTATTATTAGAAATAGATCCATTTATTCATTTTTAAAACTAGAGAGAATAAGCGCATACAAGGAAGCGAAATAAGATGGATGTGATATAATTTCTCTCTTTACAAAACATTCTTATGCTAAAAATGTTTGTATTTTTCAAAAACTAATTTTTAAATGGATAGTAAAAAAATATGCCAAAGGATTTGCTCACACTAAAGAAATGTTTTTCAAAGTTTTTTTTTTGTAAAGAAATAAACAATAAGGCATATGTTCAAGGTTACTTTCATGAGACTTTTTTTATTGTTGCTATTTTTATCTATCATGCTTAAAGTAAATTTAAACACTTGAGATCAATTTTTCACAAAAGAAGTAAGCAACAAATAAGACTCATTTGCAAAGACATATATTAATATGCTTCAAAATGTTCACATATCAATTTTTGACTTTCATGGCATAACCTTCTTGGATTACTTCAAAAATGAATCTTAAACAAGGATATAAATTTAAAGTATGTTGAAGAAGGATCTTTTTCAAAAGTCACATTATAAACTTAATTTTTTGGTTTTTTGAAAAGCCATATTCAAGAAATTATACTTAAATCAACAAACAATGTATAGGCTATTCAGTATATTCAAAATAATTGGAGAGAACATGATAAAGAATACTTTCAAATTCATAAGAAGGTGAATGATGTTAATTCATTTAACATGATAATTTGAAAGATGTTATTGTGCAAAGTGTAAAAAGGTTCAATGAAGTATACTTGACAAAACAGCCCTTTGTCTAATTATTAAAGACACTAATTTATTTTAAATGTCTTTATAACAAGAACAATAATGTTTGAATATCAACCCAGATTTACACACTTGTTTATATCATCATACAAAGTGTATGAACAAAGAGTGAAAACATGTTGAATATAGAACAGAAATTAGGCATATGCATGTACAAGTAATGACAAAGAGTGATGTAATCAATTTTAAACTTTAAGGTCATACTTGCATAAAAAATAGCATGTATTTTTAAGACCACTCAATCAATCACATAATATATAAAAAAATATTCATTCTTGTCATGATGCAAATATCATAAGAATTGGGATTGAGTGTACCTCATTTAGTGATATTGTTCAACGACGAGAAATCTTCGAATATTTTGGAGCTTTTCTTCACGCTTATTCACTTATCTTGATTAATGGTTGAAATGAGACAATTGAAACACAAAATCTGGGATAGTCAACTGCTTTTGCGGTACATATCTAAGGAGTTGCAGCCTTTCTAATGACATATACCACTTTCTTCCAAACCACATTATCAACAAGCAACTGTAGACCTACTACTACAACTTTTAGTCCAATAGTTGGGTGAAGGGTATATATTATGTGTAGGTTTTGTTGGTGTTTCTGTCCAAGTATTTGTTGTAATCTTTTCATCCAACCAAGATCTGGTTGCACTTGCAGAGATGCAGCAGAATGAAAGTATACAATAGTATAAGGCTTATGTATTATTGGCTCAAACTTCTTTACCATGTAAAGCACAAATCGCTCAAGATCTGAGCAAAAAGTGAGCCCCGCAACAACCATGAAGGGACGACTCTTACTGTCCACACCTCCACGGTAAACAATCTTTATCTCTAGTTCACCAAATCCAAGCATATTAGCAAAATTTCAGCCTCGTTGCGTTTGAACACTTTTTACACATCTCAGTATCAATTGTGCTTGTAGTGCAAAAGACAACAACTATAACATTGTCATTCTTCTTCTCAAGAAACTGCCGCACAGTTCTTATAGCTACATGTGCAGCTGGTTCACGGGGATAATTCTTTGCATCTGTATAAATACAGTCTATAGCAATACTTCGAAGCCCATTTTCACTTAGAAGCTCTAGGAAAGTACGGTAGTAATGACTTCATGGTATCCTTTGGACCAACTGTATGGATGATTTTCTTTGCAGGAAGGTCATAGGTGTTGGTAACTTTAGCCATCCATGTTCGACATCCACCCAAAGTTGCGCATTTTTCTGCAAGACCATGTCAAGCATGCAATCCAAGGCTGTTGTGTGCTTCATCATTCTTGAACGACATTTCTGTTCGAATTCCATCAGTTGTGTCTCCAATGATTTGAGTTTGAAGATGATCACATATCATTCTCCAACTTTTAGGTGGAGACTGAAACGGAGACTGTTTATTAATCTCGGTTTTGTGCAGATTGTTCTATTGTGTACCTTCTAGCTTAATTTGATTTTTCTCTTAGATCCTTTTTGTTTTTCCACTTTATGATCATACTTTGGAGTTTCCATGGATCATATTTGAAAGTTATCTATCAACTATGTGATTTATCCAAATTTAACATTGTAATTATTTTTCTTCACCATCCTATCTTTCATCATAAAAATCAACATATTCATCAAATATAATATGCATAATATTATCTATAATTTGGGCCTTGAGATTCTATAATATTTATGGAATGTAGAGCATTCAAAATATATACTTTGATGGTATTTTAAAACAAATTGCTCATACTTTCTTTATCATGTTAAACATAGTAATGACATTCAAAAATGTCAAAGTATGATATGTTTTGCTTTCAAAAAAAAAAACGATGTGAAGGTATGTCAAAGATATTTTCTACTAAAGCCAAGATTAAGAACATGATAAACAATTTTTGTGGCTTCACTCCAAAATTATTTTTCAACACTTGATTTATTAAAAATTGTTCTATCCATTTCTTGTAACTTCATATTTTTTGAAAGTTTTTTGACAAACAAATCATGCGAAATATCATTTTCATCAAAGAATTATTTGAAGAATAATATTTCAAATTTCCTTTGATCATTTCTAGAAATGACAAATTTTTTTTTAAAAGACTTAAAAACATGATTCGGTTGGAAATTCACCTAAGTATAAAACATAAGAATTTTTCTTTAAAATGAAACATGAGGATGTTTGTTTTACTTTCAGCCATGTGGGGTTTAAAAAAATAACTTTAAAAGCAATTTTACAAAGTTATCTTTCACATATCAAACATCCTTAATCTATGCAAAATTATTTCATCAAATGATACATGTACCTTTTTAATGTTTCCAAAGGTTATAAATGCTCCAAATTTTTGTAATGAGAGGCGGCACCATACTTTTCCATTCATGTGTATTGAGCAAGCCTTGTTCATGTATCAATGTTCTTTCTTGATTGTTGGATGGTGTTCCTGCATCACAAGTTAGTAATGACTTTGGTACCCATATTTGTTTGGGTCCTTGATGGTTAGTATATCTTCTTTTAGAAGATTGTTTAAAACTTGATCTCTTTTTAAAAAAGCAAGTTGACTCGTAGTGGTCATTCTTGGAATAATAGGAACACTTTGTTGTTGGTTTTGAAGAAGGTTTGAAAATCTGAGTTTTAAACGTCTTTGAAATTGATTTTAACGAAATTCCATAACGTTCTCCTTTTTTCGAACTTTCTGAAGAAAGTTCTGTTTGTGTTTCAGAACATTCTCCCTTTTTAAGGCTCCCTAGAGAAAGTCTTGTTTTTGTTCCAGAACGTTCTTCCTTTTTAAAGATCCTTTTGTTCTTGATTTTTTCATCTCTTTTCTTAAAATAACATACAAATTCTAGATGTCCAAATTTACTGCAATATGAACATTTGGTTTTGCATTTCTCCTCTTTTCTTTTAGGAACAAAAAAGTTTTCATAAATCTTTTCTTTTTGAGAAGTTTTGAAACATAAATCATTTTTCTCAAATATCTTTTCTTCAGATATCATATTCTTTTGAAATGTTTCAGTGGTTGTTATCAAGTTGGTTAAATCATTTTTCAGTTCATGAACTTTTATTTTTAAAGAGGTACTTTCTTCTTTAGTTTCAGAACATTTTGGAAAATGATTTTTTATGGTTATCTCATTGAGAGTCTTTTGTTGCTCAACCGTTTTTAAATGAGTATGGTGCAAACTTTGAATGACCTTTCTGAGTTCGTCATTCATAGCTTGGGCTATCTCTTTTTCTTCTTTTTCTTTACAGAGTTGTTCTTTTAATAAACCATATTTTTGAGCAAGAAGATTTGAATCACATAAAAGATTATCAAATTCTTTTTCCATTTCTTCACATAAAGGACAAAGTTAAGAGATGGTTACCTCATTATTTTCTATGTTTGCCTTTAAGCATATGTTGGTTTCTGACATTACTTCTTCTTCCTGAATCTTTTCCTCTAACACTTGTTAGGTGCTTAATCTTTAGAGACCAAGCTCTGATGCCAATTGAAGTAACAATATCGATTTACAAGAAAGGGGGGTTTGAATTGTAAATTTGCCCTTTTAAAATTCATGTTAAAAACTTAAGAAAATAACTTAAGATTGATCTTGGTTGTGAAAACAGAAAAGGAGAACGTTCTTGGTTTTCACCAGAAAACAGAGAACGTTCTTGGTTAGTTAAAATCAACAGTTCAATATATCTATTTAATTTGATAATTAACAGACTGAAAGTAAATAGAGATAAGGGAAGAGATATCACACACAGATATATCCTGGTTCACCCAACCCGAGCTACGTCCAGTCCTCACAATGGTGAGATTTTCCACTAAGTGTTTAAAACAAGAACCTTCTTGTCAGGCTTGACCAAAGGCAATATTTGTGATTAAAAATAATCCAGCTTTTGACTATTTTTAATTTCTGTTTTGACTGGGCTGAAACCTTTGATTCTTGATCAAATTTCCTTTGTTTAATGATCCTTTGTACTTCAAATATATTTGTTAATATCTTTGATTTGATCTGGAGTTTTGATTATGTCAAAACAGCTTGGAGAATGATGATGAACTTCTGCAGAATGTTAATCAATCTGGAGTCCTAGTATCTGAACTTTCTGGAGGTTGATAATCAATCTGGAGGTTCAGTTTTGATCATTCTGGATGTATTCCTGATCTTTTCTTGGATCTGCTTTGATGTAAACATACTTCAAGAACATTCAATGTTCTTGGCAGTCAAGCTGGAGAATGATGTTCAGTATGCTGGAGAATGATTGTATCATTCTGGACTGATGATACACTGTTGGAGAATGATGTTAAACATGCTGGACATTTGATTGTTAACATGCTGGAGATTGATGTTTGATCATTCTGAAGATAATTGTTAATCATGCTGGAGAATGATAATCATTCTTGAGATTGATGATCATTTCTAGAGACTAATGATCATTCCTAGAGACTGATGATCATTCTGGAGACTGTTCTGATCATTCTGGACATTCCGATGTTCAAGAACATACTTGGTTCTTCCTCTGAATGTATTTTCTGGAGGTATCCTCTGAATGTATTTTTTGGAGATATCCTCTTATATCGTTTTTTGGAGGTATCCTCTGATAGTATTATGGAGGTATCCTCTGATAGTATTTTGGAGGTATCCTCTTATATCGTCTTCTGGATGTATCCTCTGGTGACGTCTTCTGGAGGTATCCTCTTGTATCCTCTTCTTGAGGTATCCTCTAGTGACATCATCATCCTCTAGTGACGTTATCATCTGGTAATGTCATCCTCTGGTGATGTTATCTTTTGGTGACATCATCATCCTCTGATGATGTCATCCTCAGGTAATGACTTCATCCTCTAGTGACAGCTTCTGGTATCCTCTGAAGGCATCATCTGGTATCCTCTGGAGGTATCTTCTGGTGATGTCATCGGGAAACATCTTCTGTTTTTCCAGATTGTGTCAAGAGTGTTCTTTATGCTGATTTCTTGGCTTTCCTTGAATCATTAACATGCTGTTAATTCTGGACATTCTGGAGACTGTTCAGTCTTGCTTTGGCAGCTTGATTCATGGCCTTTTTTCTTTGTTATTCGAATGGCTTCTTTTGATTGTAATTGATCACGTTTGTGCATTTTGATGAAGTGAATGGATTCTTGCTTTGTTCACTTATGCATTCATGTTCCTTAAACAAAACTTAAGTGAAATCATTAGTAGACCACGATTCATAAAACTTAATCATTTAATTTAAAAGGTTTGTTGTCATTAAAACATATATCAAAAAGGTTTTTTCCTCAACATACCCTAATCAATATTAATCTAGAAATATTATATTTTAAAAATATTTAATCTGATTAGACACTATAAATAGAGGTTAAGTGTTTAGGGAGGAGGGGGAGAGGTACTTGAATTCGTGGTCTAGCAAAGCACTATTGGTTCTCCTTCTCCGTAATTATTCGGTTCAAAATAATTACAAAGAAGAGAAAGAAAAAAAAATGAAAAGAAGGGTGACAAGAAAATGGAGAAGTGTTTGTCCTTTGATAAATCAAAATTATCGATAAATTAAATTTCCAACCCACTTCAACCCATATTAAAATAAAAAGAGAAAAAAATAACAAAACAAAATCAGAGAAGTAAAATGAAAAAGACAAAATTTACGTCTTATGTTTTGCCTAGGTATAATACTCTATTTTTATGAGATGAACATATATAAATATATGTTTGTATGAGTATTTTATCACTAGTGTAAAAAAAAAAGGTATTTTATGTTACTTCTATTTACGTTTAATATCATCTCACTAAATTTGATTTGTGCACAATTCTTATGAAAATAGTTAGTTGCATTAATTTCAATGATAAAATGAGTCTAATTAATTATTTAAATATTTTTATTATTTACAGTTAGTGTAGATGTACGATGATTTGTGATATAATAAATAAAAATATATTAGTTAAAAAATCTTAATTAATATTTTATTTTTACTATAAAATGACAAATAATCTTAAGACATTAAAAAAAATTGTCATCCCATGCCCGAAGAGTCTCTCTGATCTGACCTCCAACAGACTTGAATGTCATCCCATGGCCATCGTAAAAAGGAGTGTTTGTCGCCTCATTTACGTATTTGTCATTGTCAAACAATCGTTTTGTAAACACCGTGAAACCTACGTGTTGTGTACCTCCTCTTATCCATGACGTCATGACGAGTTTACTGAAAATATATAACAAATAAAATCAAAAAATTAAAATATGTTTTTCTACCTATGAATTCAACACTACATCAAGTTGCATTAATTTTGTTAAAAAATAATTCAAAACTAGGCTATTGTCTTAAATAGAACAAAAATGCTTTAACTAGGGATGACAATTAGACCCAGACCCAGTGAGTACCCGCAAAAAAAAAAACCATAATAGGTAGGGTAAAAACCCGCATAATGGATATGGGTATGGAGACGGGTATGGGTGCGGGTACGGGTACTATAGTACCCACCCCGCCCCGCCCCGCACATATAATATTATTATTATTATTATTATTATTATTATTATTATTATTATTATTATTATTATTATTATTTTTATTTTTATTATTATTATTGTTATTATTATTATTAGTATGTAAGTTTGTTTTAGCTTAAATAAAAATGATTTTTGTTTTAAATAATTTAGAGATTATTTTTTAGAGATTTTTTAAAGGCTAAATAGCATTCGTGGTCTCTTAACTTAATTTCAATTAACGTTTTAGTCATTTATCTTTTTTTTCTTCTCGATTTGGTCCTTTATTTTAATTTTAAGTGACAATTTGATCTTTTATGTTTTAAAATGTCAACAATATTATCCTTTTTTTATACAAAAATTCAAAAAACTTATCAAAATTTTCAACCAAAACCCATAAAATTAATTATATTTTTTAATATAATACAAATTTCATCAAATTCGTAACTCAAATCTTCAAATAAACTCATACAAAAATTTCATTAAATTTCATTCTTTATTTGATGTTGTTAAAAATGGAAATATGAGTTTATTTGAAGATTTGAGTTTCGAATTTGATGAAATTTGTATTATATTGAAGAATATAAATAATTTTATGGATTTTGGTTGAGAATTTTGATGAGTTTTTTGAATTTTTGTAAAAAAAAAAAGAATAACATTGTTGACATTTTAAAATATAAAAAATCAAATTGTCACTTAAAATTAAAATAAATGACCAAATCGAGAAAAAAAAAGATAAAGGACTAAAACGTTAACTGAAATTAAGTTAAGGGATCACGGGTGCTATTTAGCCTTTTTTAAATTATGATTTTTTAACTCTCGTTTGTTTATTATTATAAAAATGATTTGTTTTGTACAATAATTTTTAACATGGTTGTATACAATTTTATAAAAATAATTTTTTTAAACTAAAAAATTACCATAAAAGACATAAAAATGATTTTCAAGAAAATATGTTTGTTTGAAAAAATATTTTTAAATACATGATTTTTCTAAATACACATATGTCTCTCTACTATCTTATGCATCTCTATCTCTCCTTCCAATCTCTAACTACTATTTCTCTCACTCTCTACTATCTCATGTCTCTTTACCTCTCCTTTTTATTACAAACAAATCAACGGATTTAGGTAATTCATTTCATAATTTTCGGATCCTCATGAAAAATAAACATATAAGTAAATCGTCACGAAAATATGTTAGTAAATAGTAATAGATTTTGGAGATCTTGTTCTAATCTTAAAAATTGAGCCCTTAATAAAAAAAAGTATAATTTTAATAATTAAAAAAATTTGAAGAATAAATTTTAGTCCCTATACACATATTTGATTCTCATGAAGAAGTAAATAATTGTGATTTTATATTTAAGAGTTTTTTTTATATTATTAATCATGACTTTATAATTATAAATAACTAATATAATACACATATCAATTTTTTTACATATCTCGGAGAGGACTTGCAACTTCATAAAATATTCTTTCAGAAAACATTATTTTTGATGTTTTGATATATTGTAGTAATGTACTAATGTTGGATCATGATATATTTTGGAAGTTTTGAGTTAGACAAAATTTTGGTTTGTAATATTTATGATTTGGAATTAAAATATTTGGGAATTTTTTTAAATTTAATCACAAATTATTTATCGATATATTTTTGTTAAAGTGCGGGTAATGGGTATGGATACGGGCACTTAAGTATCCAGAGGGCAAGGGTACGGGTATTAAAGTTGATACCCACGAAGGTACGGGCACGGATACGGGTATTTTTTTAAACTGCGGGTACGGGCACGGGTACTATAGTACCCTACCCATTGCCATTCCTAGCTTTAACCAAATACCTAAATGCATGAGAGCAAAATAATAAATTTTTTCAGAACTACATTCTTTTTCTATATTAAAAATTCAAAATTTACATTTTTAAAATTAGAAATCTTATTTATAAAATTCTAAATAACAAAACCAATGATTACATATCTAAAAAAGAACTACATTATTTTTTATATTTATAATTCAATAATTATATTTAAAAATTCTCAATACAATTCTTTTTCTTTAAAAGATGAAAATATAAAGTTTTGTTCCATTGGAGAATTAAAAAGGAACCTTTAATTAGCTTGTGAAATCGAATGCCTCATCCTTTACTCTATATTATTTGACACCTTTAGTAATTTTTTCCCTCGTGATGATTGAAGTTTGATGATGCTACTTATTCAAATCAGTGTTGTTGATGATAAAATTTCGTTGTTACTTTGAAATTCGATAAAATTTGTTCATACTAGGTTGAGTTGTTAACTGATTAAATAAGATAACATTAGTCGAACAGTTAACTAATAAATCAATTAGATTGTCAGGCTAATTGAATAATGGATTAATAGGTTAATCAAAGTGCTAAACACGATATCGTAAATATAATTTTTAATTTATTTTTAAAATCCTAAATTTCATTTAGGTTAATCAAAGTGCTAAACACGATATCGTAAATATAATTTTTAATTTATTTTTAAAATCCTAAATTTCATTTATTTAATATTTGTTAGCATCATATAACATATTAGATGTTCATTTATACATATAGTAAATGTTAATATTGGTATCCATGTAAATAAATTAATGTGATAGATTGTAAATATATTCGTAATATGATTCATTAAAATCAAATGATAGTCAAATAATATTATAAAACAAAAATTAATGTTGGAAAAGTTGAACTATAAGTAGAAAAATAAATAATAATTTAAATTTAAAGAAATAATTTCTTTAAAATGTACATCTAAACAAATGAACAAAAGAAAAAAGATTTAATCGTAGTTTTGCTCCCTCTAATATTACCAATTCACGAAATTGGTTCCTTTATTTTAAAAGTCGACCGTTTTTGTCCATCTATCACTTTTTTGAATTAAAAATCAATGATTTCACATATTTTTATGATGTGAAATATAATTTATGATTAGATGCATTAATTATTCAAATATTATTAATTAAATTAAAACTATGAAAAAATTTCGAAGTTGAAATCTAAATTTTTGTGGCGTTTTATTTCAAGTTGATGAGTGTTAATCATTCTAGTATCATATGTTACATTATTTAAGGGATCCCACATAATCATTTTTTAGTTAAAAAACCAGAGCAAAGAACAAAACTATCGACTTTTAAAATAGGGGAACCAGTTTTATGAATGATTAAAAATTGAGAAACCAAAACTGCAATAACGCCAAGAAAAAAGATATATGTTCATGTTTTAAATTTTAGTTTAGAATTTACATAAATTTATAATATTTAATAACTTCAAATTATATTACGTTTGTAAATGTAACATAAATGACATACAAAAACCATTAAATTTGGAAATTTAAACACACAAACCAAAAGGTGACTTTTGTAATTTGCCATGTGTCTATTTACATATATTGCATTCTTTTGTTTTTTTATCTATGTAAACAGTATATATTTTATTTCCTACAAAATTATCATATAAGAAGTTTTAATTTTAATCCTTGTTGATTTTAAATATGTTTAATTGTCTTTCAACTTTTAAATTTCTGAATGATTTTAAACATATTTAATATTATAAAAAGTTCACTCATGAAAATTAAAATTATTTTAACTTAGGATGAATTAAATATTAATTTTTTTTAATGTAAAAAGAAAATATAGGTCTAGAAATGAAGTTTTGAGTTCATTATTAGTAGATGACCTTTTTATAATGGCATGAACATGTCTGAAAAAACATAATTCACAATGACATTATTTTTTGATATGTTTTAAGATACATAATTTTGTCACTTATATTAATCAATGCAATATATTATCCCTTCTTGGATATAATAAGTGAAAACTTATTTGACATTCATAAAATCGAATATGAATTGGTAAAACCTATTTGAGTGAAATAGATTCTTGAAAAAAGTTGGAAGAACAACACCGTATTATTTTTAAAATATTGCCCACACAACATATTGTATTTTCAAAATTACCCAACTTGAACACAGTGAAAACAAAAAAACGAGGCTTGAACGATGTTTGTAAACAAAATCATTTTTCTAAATAAATATCTGGAAACCTTTTATACGAGAGTATGAGTTGTAAAACCTTTTTGAAAACAAAGGTTTTAGCAAAACAATATGAATAAAAAATAGAAAGATATAAACATAGATATTTATACTAGCTTATTTTCAAATTAGTAGTTACGTCTAATCTGTTTACCACAAAGGACAAATGTACATAGGGGCTGTCAATGACCGAGGCCTCTCCCTTCTTGCTCATAATTTTGTTTCACCATATATAATATTGCAATATTAGTTTGTGTGATAGGCACAAACAATAGTTCATGATAGGAGTATGATCATATAAGAACTATAGTATGTGTCTATATATATCTATGTATATTGATATTTAAACTATACATTTTTTAATTTGATCTATAAACTATAGAAATATGGAATAACTGTTTTAACGGACAACGTAGTATGTTAATACTTTTCTCCTCGCAATTGAGTCTCCAGTTTGAATTTTTGTTTCAAAATGAATATATTTTATCTGATTTTTTATTAAATAAAATAAAATAGATGACAAATGTTTTTTCACGGAAAAACTAGACACGACAAATGACAAGGAAAATTTGGTTTTAGAAATAACAAAACAAAAAAAATTCAATAAAGATAAAATAGATTTTATAAATTTTAATACTGATTTACATTTTTTTCCAAGACTTCTTTTTACATATTGTATGCTTCTAACAAATAATGTACATTGGTTAATTTATATGACTCTATTAATTGTAATGGTTAGGTAGAACTATGAAATTGAAATAATCATGAAATTTTATATACATTTTTATTGAGTTGTTAGCATTCAATTTTTTCAAAAGCAAGATAATGATATATATATATATATATATATATATATATATATATATGTGTGTGTTTTTTTAATTTTAAATAGATTAAAATTATATGTTATTTAATAATTTCTATGAAGAACTTAATTCTCAAAAATATATATTACACTTCAGAAATTTGGAAACAGAGAATAGATAATAGATAAATTTGATTCAAATTTTCATTAATATATTGCTAAAAGTTATCCAACTGTAAAGAGTTGATAAAAATTTTCGAATTTCTTAATGCTATAAAATTTTCGTTGTTGTTCTTCTAGCTTTCTTTATGATCTGCTTGACCCATATTGTAGCATCATGGAACCCTGAAGGAAAATAACAAAATATTTATAACAAATAAAAATAATAATACGATAGTTTGGAAGGAGAAACATAGGGATAAGTGATAAACAGGTTGTGCATGCATGATTTTAGACACTCCATTTCGAAAAATAATTATTAAAAACTAGTTTTTATTTTATTATAAAAAATATGATTTTTTTAAAAAAAGATACAATATACGATTTCGTGTGACTAACAAGAAAAGAGAAACACAAACTTACGTGTTGCAGTCAATGCTAGGATCAATTGAAAATGAAAGACTAATGTTACAAAGTTGTGGGAGTTGTTTTGCTTTATCAAAATTAACTCCAAATTGTACTGAAGCACCTTTGAGACATCGACAGACATCACGTCGAGCCTGAGTAGTGTCTGTCTTTTGAAATATATTATTTGCTCCCGCGCAGCATAAAGTAGATGGTGTTGGCTGACCTAATCCTGTCAAAAAAGGTACGCATGGCACTAAGGAAGCAATAGCCTCAGGGCAACCAATGTCATCAATTTGGCGTGCATCCAATGTTGTTACTTGCAAGCTTAAAACCATCGCAAGCATCAAAAAAGCAATATACTTCTTTCCAAACATCTTAATTTAATTATGTGTATACACTATTCAGGTTAGATTACTATGAAGATTAAGAATGATCGACCACTGCAAGCATGCCTTAATTTATAGGCAAGATAGATTACCATTTAATGGTAATACATAAATGTCTTGTTTATTTTATTTATTAAAAAAGTTTATTTCAGTCTTCATTTTTTATTTCCTTTCTTTCAAAAAGGTAAAATTATTATCTTAAATATGTATGGCATAAAAATTAAGAAAATGAATTCTAACTCTTAATAGCAATAAATTCTAAAAAATAATACTCTGCGAGAATGATGATATAATGATAATTAAAAAGTATTAAAAATACAATATTTACCTTGATTTACATAATTAATACATAAGAACAAATTTAAATCATTTAAAATCAGAAAGTAAATAATAAAAATCCGCCAAAATAATAATAATAATAATAATAATAATAATAGTAATACTAACGAAGTGTTTACTAAAAATAAATATAACAAATAAAATCAAAAAATTAAAATATGTTTTTCCACGTATCAATTCAACACTACATCAAGTTGCATTAATTTTGTTAAAAAATCATTCAAAACTAGACTATTATCTTAAATAGAACAAATATGTTTTAACCAAATACCAAAATGAGAGAAAAATAATAAATTTTTTCAGAAGTAACTACATTCTTTTTCTAAATTAAAAATTAAAAATTTAAATTTTTAAAATTAGAAATCTAATTTATAAAATTCTAAATAATAAAACCAATGATTACATAGCTATAAAAGTAACTAAAGTATTTTTCTATATTTAAAATTTAATAATTATATTTTAAAAATTCCCAATACAATTCTTTTTCTTTAAAAGAATAAAATATAAAAAAATTTTCCATCGGAGAATTAAAAAGGAACCTTTAATTAGCTAGTGAAATCGAAGGCCTCATCCTTTACTCTGTACTCTTTGACACCTTGAGTAATTTTTTACCTCATGGTGATTGAAGTTTGTTGATACTACTTATTCAAATAGGTGTTATTGATGATGACATTTTCTTGTCACTTTGGAATTCGATGAAATTTGTTTATACTTGTTAGAGTTGTTAACTGATTAAATAAGATCACATTAGTTGAATAGTTAACTAATAAATCAATTAGATTGTCAGGCTAATCGAAAAATGGATTGATAGGTTAATGTAAGTGTTAAACCAAGATAAATTATTGTAAATATAATTTTTGATTTATTTTTAAAATTCTAAATTTCATTTATTGAATATTTGTTAGCATCATATAACATATTAGATGACCTAAAATTTTATTTATACATATAGTAAATGTTATTATTTGTATGCATATAAATAAATTAATGTGATAGATTGTAAATATATTCGTTATATCATTCATTAAAATCAAATAATATTATAAAACAAAAATAAATGTTTGGAAAAGTTGAACTATAAGTACAAAAATAAATAATAATTTAAATTTGAAGAAATAATTTCTTTAAAATGTACATGTAAACAAATGAACAAAAGAAAAAAGAGTTAATTATAATTTTAGTTCATCTAATATTACCAATTCGCAAAATTGATCTCTCTATTTTAAACGTCGACCGTTTTGGTCCCTCTATCTGTCTTTTGAACTAAAAAATGATGATTAGATATATTTTTATGTGACATATAATTTATGATATTCAACCATTTAGATGCATTAATTATTCAGATGTTATTAATATATATATATATATAATAATTTATATCATATTTCTATAAAATTTGCAGCGGATAATTAAAAGCTTTTTCAAATAAAATAAAACTTTTATGAGTTATTTAAGATATCACATTTCTGAAAATTCAAATGGAACATTTTAAAAAGAATTTCTTCTTATGAAACAGTGCAATCTCCGTAAACTCAATTTAACTATAATTTCTTAATTTAATTCCAAAAACTTACTAGTACTTATAAGGTTTTTCATACAATAAGTTGTTTCTAATTAAATAAGTAAAATACAATTTATAACTCTCATTCCTAGTATCACCTATCAGAGCGGAACTTCTCCCAAACATGAACTTCAAGACTCATTAACTTGTAATAACTGCGATTTTGCAAACGCATGACCAAGCTAGTCAAACACAAACAACGAATGAAGTAAGTTTTTGATATCATATTGATAGTGCAATATAAGTAAGAAGAACACACAAACAATCATAACAGATCGTATCATAACACATCATGATATATCTAAATACTAAAAAAAAAATCATATTATAATGTTAAAATCACTCAACTAAAATCAATATATCGACATATCGTCACATCATCCAAGGGAAATTATTATCACTTTTGAAACATATTAATCACAACAAAACAATCACATAAAAATGCAATATTATGCATGAGCTTAGACTTTACTTCACAATTTAGTACCATTCTCACTCTAAAGTACTTGGTTAGAAAGCTTAATACTATGCAACCATTCCGATGGACGGACAAGTCAAATTGACCCTGTCCTCATAGATACCCTCAACTCAACCTGAGACACATATACGCGACAGTCGAAGTAAACGTGTGTTGCGTGGTAGCTCCCGACATTTGGAGTGCTACCTCCAAGTCACTTATGAATTCCCCACCCGAATATCTCCAAGGTCTGACAATCTTGGCTTAAGGCTCTACAAGACCGCCACGATCAGAGTCATTCAATTGTAATTCCCCGGAATCACTAGGCTTTTCAAGCCCTAGCTATATGATGACAAAATAATCTCTACTTCAAAAATTCACATCAACTTCAAATATTCCCAACATCTATTTTCTCCCATCGTTAGCCTAGACTACTCCATTAAGAGCATCATCTTTAGCACAAGTTGAAATCATCATTATTTCATCAATTATGGGGTTCTTCAATTTTCTCATCACAATTTTATAACATCATTAATCATACATAATCATGATAATCATATAAACTCACCACAAATTTATGACATCACTATCATCAATCAAAAATCATCATTATCATCACATAAACATATATCATACAATGCATCTATCTTTTATTATCATATCACATAAATTCGTCTAATTAAACATATGCACAAAATTTCATTCGACATCCAACATTACAATAATATTAAATATCAAATACCACAAAATTATCAAAAATAAATCAATCAACACCTTATAAATATTTCTATTTAACATTTTAATCTCACAATCCTCATATTTTCACATTAAATAATTTATCTCTCAAAGGGCTACTGCCGTGCGTAGCGAGGTCTAGATAAATTGTTGAGAAATACAATTTTCCCATTAATCTCACAATATATTATAGGAATGAATTCAAACGCTCTCTCGCCTCTTACCTTATTTGGACGCTTTCACATGCAGATATGAGGCCAGAAGCAAACGACCTTTGTTCTTCGACTCATTGTCCTTCAATCGATCTAACTCGACAATTCGACAATATATGGGTAAACATCAAAATAAAATATGAGAACACACTCTAAAAAATCAATTTCGAAATTGGGTCAAGGAAAACTGACCATAAATCATAAAATCAATCAATGGATATATAACCACTTTTTACTCGATGGTTTTTTACACTTTGTTTTAAACACAATTTCATTAATAAAATATTACTAATATTTCATAACTAATATTTTATATAATGAAGTAATTAATTTTTTAAAATACATTAATAAAAGCTCTCATATTTAAAATAATAATTAATATTTATTACTATAATATTTTTCAAATAATTGCATAAAATTACTATCATCTTTATAGAATAGTCAAAACGATAAAATAAATAAATATAACATCAACAATTTATATTAATTACTAAATCACAATAAATATGTATAAAATCACCATTTCATATGAAGTATATAAAAACAAAGATAATCAATCACATTATTACTAATATCTCAAGATAATTATTTACAAAAATGAATAACTAAAAATAGAAAATAGTTATAAATAATTAAAATATAAATATGTACACACTTAACATCAATCAAACATACTAGAAAATATCCCATTAATTACGAATACACGTATACACGTAAAATTGCCTAAAATCTTATTCTTTAAAATATATACACTAAAATTCTATTATTTTTAGATAAATATATAAAATATAATATTTGTTATTTATATCACTCATTTAGTCTAAAATGTACAAGATTAACACATCATAGATAACACACATATATAGAAAATTAATCCTAAAATTACCCAACACATATTCTAAAATAGTTTTAACACCAGCATAATTATTTAAAATTCTCTTTAATTAATAAAATAGTTTATTATAAAATTTGGAGTGTTACATGTGACATATAATTTAATGATATAGAACCATCTAGATGCATTAATTATTTAGAAATCAATAATTAAATTAAAAATATGAAAAAATTTCGAAGTTGAATTCTAAGATTTTACGACATTTTATTTCAATTTTATGAATGTTAATCATTTTAGTATGATATGTCACATTATTAAAGACATCCCACATAATTATTTTTTGGTTAAAAAATTAGATAGAAAGACCAAAACTGTTGATTTTTAAAATAGGGAGATCAATTTTGTGAATTATTAAAAATAGAGGGATCAAAACTGCAATAAATCAAAGAAAAAAAATTTATGTACATGTTTTAAATTTTAGTTTAGAATTTACATAAATTTATCATATTTAATAACTTCAGATTATATTACGTTTGTAAATGTAACGAAAATGACGTACAAAAACACTAAATTTGGCAATTTAAACACCGAAACCCAAAAGGTGAGTTTTGTAATTTGTCATGTGTCTAAACACATTCTTTTGTTTTTTTATCTATGTAAAAAGTATATATATATTTTAGTTCCTACAAAATAATAATATGTTTAATAGTTATTTAACTTTTAAATTTTTGAATGATTATTAAGTATATTTAATATTATAAAAAGATCACTCACGAAAATTAAAATTGTTTTAACTTGAGATGAATTAAATATTAATTTTTTTAATGGATGACCTTTTTATAACATTGTAAACATGTCTATCTAAAAAAAATAATAATTCACAACGATATTAATTTTTTTTATATGTTTTAGGATGCATAATTTTGTAACTTATATTGATTGATTATATATATACAATCAGTGCAATATATTATACCACCATGGACATTCATAACATCAAATCGAATATGAATTGGTAAAGTCTATTTGAATAAGATAGATTCTTGTAAAAAAGAAGTTGGAAGAACAACACCACATTATTTTTAAAATACTGCCCACACAACATATTTTATTTTCAAACCTACCCAACTTTAACGTAGAGAAAACATAAAAGCAAGGCTTGAATGATGTTTGTAAAATAAATCATTTTTTTAAATAAAGATTTGGAAATCCTTTTTACAAGAGTATGAGTTATAAAACCTTTTTTGAATACAAAAGTTTCGATAAACAATATGAACAAAAAATAGAAAGATATAAACATAAGTATTTTTACTAGCTTATCGTCAAATTAATAGTTACGTCTAGTTCATTCACCACAAAGAACAAATGCACACATGGTAGTCCATAGCCGAGGCCTCTTCCTTTTTGCTCATAATATTTTTCTGCATATATAATATTACAATATTAGTTTATGTGTTAGAGACCTACAATAGATCATGATACCAGTCATATGATTAAATAAGAATATATATTGATATTTGAACTATACTCTTTTGAATTTGATCTCAACTATAAAATATAAAAGTAATATTAAACAATTTTAAATGCATAAAGTTTGTCTATGAATTATCATTTTTTTTGTTCATATTTTTAAAGTAATTGAGGGACTAAATTGATGGATTAATATTTTGTTTATCGACTACTTATTATATTTGTCTAGTTTAAGGACATAATTAGATATATAGTGATAGTTTAGAAGGTTTATTCTATATTATATTTGTAACAACCTTCTTGCTACTTTAAAAAATATTTCTAAAACTTAAATTTATAAATTAATTTATAGATAAATTATTTATTTGTAATACTCTATTTTAGTAATAGTTGACTTAAGTTAAATTAGAATTAAGAAAGTGGTAGTATTAATAAGGTCTAAGTGTCAGAAGGAGACCATACCACTTTTTTTTCTCTCTCATTCTTTTCACTTTCCAATATTAATCCATCATTCATTTTTTCATCCCATTTATTCCAGATACACACTTCTATAAAACAACTTTGAAAAATACCAACAACGTTACTGTTCATCGTCTCCTTCACCAATCAATTTCCTTCTTCTTTCCAAAATCTTTCAAAGACTAAAGTTCTCTTAAGTCTTCTACACTTGCCTGACCCCTTGCATATCCCTTTCTTTCCCTCAAGATCTATTAATCAACCAAAGTAACACTAAAGGAAGATAAGGAGCAAAATTTAGGGACCTCTAAATACAAACAAGTGTATAAAGGGCAGAAAAGCTAAGAGCTAAGAAAGCAAGAAAATCCCACAACTAACTTAAATTAAAGGAACCCCTGAAGGTGAAAACACGAGAAAGAGAGATTAATTGTGTTTGACTAAGTTGATAACTTTTTCATTATTTGATTAAACTGATTGAGACTTTCATGTGGGTTTTCTGGGTTTATTTCTGATTTTAGTTTTTTTTATTCGAATTGATTTGTGGGTTTGAAATGATAGGATTCTTAGAAAATTGAGAGTGAGGGAAAAACCGTGACGTTTGGCATGTAGAAAATGTTTGAAAAATGCATTTAGTTGTTCTAAATCCATCTATTCTGCATACGTTGTGTGAATGATTATGGTGTGCTAATGATTGAAGGAATGAAGGTAAATTGTTAGTTGGCTAGTCAATACGTCCTTTGCATTAACGTATTCCTTAAACCATCTGATGCGCTTTCTTGCTTTTGAACAGTCTTAGCCTCAAATTATGTTTCCTCATGATGTCTCTAACTTTATTTCCTCTGGATGCCTCAAATTATATTTCCTCTAGTTGCGTCTAATTCTATTTCCTCTAGTTGCCTCAAATTATGTTTCCTAAAATTGACATTGATTATATTTCCTCTGGCTACCTCTAATTTTGTTTCCTGTGGCTGACTATGATCTGTTTCCTCTGGATGCCTCAAATTATGTTTACTCTGGCTTACCTAATTATGTTTCCTATGGCTACCTATGATTCCAAATTATGTTGCATTTAAGGAAAGAAATTTGAACTACTCATCCCCTTTTTAGAATTCATTGAGATTATTATGGCACTCTCTATTTTCTTATGTATTGTAGCAAATAAGAGGGGTTGATGACTGGACTCCAGTATCAGAGAATGATCTTGTTGTTAGAATTTATTTTGGATTAATATGATGTGTAAATCTGATGAAATAGAGGAAAATACTTTAGACCTTAATATTTGTTGAAGTTGTAATTTTAACTTACCAGATACATCTAAAAGGGTTTGTAAAATATGTATTTTATATAGTTACATGTCATTTAAGTGATGATACTTACGATGTTTTAACTAATTGCCTCTGAATTAATTAAAATGTATGAAATCATTGCCATATTCTAAACACTTGGTAAGAGTTTTACATTTTGGTATCAGAGTTGGTCGAACCAATTGGACTATGGGTATTAGGTTAGAAATTAGGATAATCTTCCTTTTTACTATATGTTCTAACTATCATTTCACCAAATATTAAGTCTAATCAACTTAGTATTTTGTGGGTGGTATGAAGAATTATGGCAGAGGGATCTAGGAGAAGAGGAAGGCCAAGGAGAAATGCTTTACCAAAGGATAATGTGCCTCCACCTCCACTGCCCACTGCAAAACTTTGGGAGCATGTATTGCAGGCCATCCAACTGCAAGCAATAGCCACCGATAATCTTGTCATGGGAACACCCTTATGCTGGAATCACCCTTAAAATGGGATCACTTTGAGGTGACTTTCTTAGAAAAATACTACCCAAAAAGTGCTAGAAGACAAAAGGAGTTAGAATTTGTTCATCTGCTATAGGGAAATGTGTATATGGCTGAATATGTAGCAAATTTTGAGGAACTAACTAGATTCTCCCCCACATGACCAATACGCCCCAAATGAGGACTGAAAACCAATCAATTTGAATGGGGTTTAAGGTATGATATTAGAAGCTAATATTGGTCATCTAGAAATCACTAGTTACTCCACACAAGTGCACAAGAGTTATATAATTGAAGATAATTTGAAGAATATGTAGGAGCAAAAAAAGACCACAAATGGAAACAGAGGATGGATACTAACAAATTTAATTAGCAGTTAAACTGGGAAAGGGAAGCAGGTGCAGACTTCAAGTTCTCCAAGGACAAGAAGATGCTCTAAGTGTGGGAGGAGTATGAAGGGGAATGTCTAGAAGGGAAACAAGTATGCTACTTTTACAAGCAGTCTGGACATATTGTTGTTTCTTGTCCAGCACGCCTGACGCAAGGTGATTCCAACTCAAACAAGCCAAACTCTGGGGAGGTCTATGCCCTTTATGGAAAGAAAATTTGAATAATAATATTGGATTTTGTAGTTTTCTAGTTGATGTTTCTGAAGGTGAAAACACGAGAAGGGGGGTTAAATTGTGTTTGTACTACTTGAATTCTTTTTCTGTTTTTGATGATTATTTGAAATCTGAAATATAATCAAGTAGAGTTAGCAGCGGATAAAGTAAAATAACACAATGATTTATCCTGGATCACCATTAACTACGCTACATCCAGTCCCTTCACCTCGAAGGATTTTTCCACTAATTCAAAAACTTTGAATTACAACAACACTACTGACCCTCTAAGTCAGTCTTCCTAAACAGTCTAATAACCCTAGACTTTTGAGGAACACAGCACCTTGACTTCTCAAGTCAAGTCTTCTCCTACCAATTTGACAACCCCAGATTGTAGAAGGAACTACAACACCTTGAATCTAATTGCTAAGTCACCTGCTACTTCTTCTGACTATTTAGATTGTAGACTCTATTGGAACAAAGTTGGTTCTAAGTACTTAGGATTTTGATGTTTACAAAAGCACTCAATGTAATCTTATTTTGTACCTTGAATTATTAAATTAAATGCCACCAGAAGCAGAAGATTAAAGGGTTCCAGAGATTGAATCCTGAAGGTACTAGAAGATACTCCAGGATGTCAAAACATCACCAGAAGATATCTTTGCTGGCCCAGATCAGAAGGAAGCAAAGTCAGAAGGAGACCTGGACCAGACCAGAAGGAAGCCTGCCAGAGGGAGACTTGATCCAGACCAGTAGGAGTCATAAGTCAGACTTAATCCAGAAGTTATTCTGACCAGAAGATGGCCTGGCAGTGAAATAATAAACAGCCCACACTTGATCCAGACTTAATCAGAGGGTAAATTAATGGGTCTAGAACAAAGGAATTAATCCAGAATTGACCCAGACCAGAAGATAGCATGGTTCAGGGTATGAAACTAAGTCCAGACCAGAAGAAATGATCTCCAGATTTGATCCAGAACTGATCCAAAATAGAAGGTAAAATGTCCAAACTGAAATATTATTTGTTAAGATTTAATTTCAGTTTAATCCAGAGCAAGTCCAGAATTGGTCCAGATCAGAGGGAAGATATTCAGATCAATGGTTCAGATTTAAGTATTTGGCCTAGTGTTTGTGGAGATAAGAAGATCAGACCATGGCCCAGTGTTGGCCGAAATCAGAAGGTCAAAATGTGTGGTCCAGCAGTGGCCGAGATCAGAGGATCACAACAGATCACACCATGGCCCAGTGTTGGCTGAGATCAAAAGATCAGAAGATCAAAAAGTGTGGTCCAGGGTTGGCCGAAATCAGAGGATCACAGCAGATCCCTTAGTATGGTCCAGATGTGGACTAGTGCAAAAGATCAAATGGTCCATATTTAATCATGAGGATTAACGGTGGAGATTTTAATTTATTTTGATCAAAGTATTAAAAGGATTTGTTACAATAATAAAGTGAAGTCGTATGGAAGATTAGGAGCTATTGGTGAGAAGAAACTAAAGACATGATTGGCCAGTTATTTTTGAAAGAAAATCTGAAGCATAAAAAAGATATGTTTTTTATTTAAGTGAAGTCCGATTGGTCAAGATATTTTTGCAAGAGAATCCAGCTTTCAAGAAGCAAGCACTCGTGTTATTTTCTTTCCCTTGTGTTAGATCTAAGTTGTTGAAGTAGAGTCTACAATCTGAGGGAGTCAGAAGGGGTAGCAGATTACTTGGCAATTAGATTCAAGGCGTTGTAATTCCTTCTACAATCTGGGGTTGTCAGATTGGTAGGAGAAGACTTGACTTAAGAAGTCAAGGTGTTGCATTCCTCAAAAGTCTAGGATTGTTAGACTGTTTTATTTTTACTTTATATCCGCTGCTAACTCTGTTTTTATTCATACATCAAGTTTTGTTTTAAAAGTGTAAAAACAGGAAAAGTATTCAAGTTAGTCAAACACAATTCAACCCCCCTTAACAGTGTTTGAGGAAAGGTCCAAGGGGTTCAATATGGCAGAATCCAGAGATGAACTGGGAGGCAACATCAACAGACCGCCACTGTTTGATTGAGAAAGTTTTGAACATTGGAAGGCCAGAATGAGAGGTTTCTTCATATCTCAAGATCCTGAATTATGGAAGATGGTAGTCAAAGGATACATTGCACCTACTGATCCAGAAGATCCAACTAAAGAACTGGACATGGATGATATGAAACCAGATCAGAGCAGATTATACAAACTTCATCACAAGTCCAGAAACATCATGATCAGTGCCATCACATTCAAGGAATTTGACAGATGCACAAATAAAGAAACAGCAAAGAGCATATTCGACAGTCTGTTTCAGATGGAAGAGGATGAAGACATTGAAGCAATGTTCAGCAGATTCCAGATTCTGGTATCAGGTTTAAAAGTATTAAAGAAAAGCTACACCACTGCAGATCATGTAAAGAAGATCCTCAGAAGCTTACTAGCCAAATGGAGACCAAAGGTTACTGCAGTACATGAAGCTAGAGATCTGAATACCTTGAAGCTTGAAGATCTGATCAGCTCCTTCGTGTCTCACGAAATAGAGCTAAATGTAGATGAACCTAAGAAGAAGAAGAATCTGGCTCTGAAGTCGAATCAGAAGAAAGCTGCAAGGGCAGCATCAGAATCAGAAGATAGTGACAGTGACTGTGATGATATGGCTTACTTAACCAAAAAGATGGTTAAGATATGGGAAAACAGGAACAGAAGAAGCTTCAAGAAGAAACATAACAACAAAGGAAAGGAAGAATCTGACAAGAAGAGTATTGTTTGTTATGGATGCAATAAACCTGAACATATCAAGTCAGAATGTCCAAATCTGGAAAAAGGCAAACAGCATAAGAAGATATCCAGATTCAGAAAGAAGGGTCTGATGGCAGCCTGGGATATATCAGAATCAGAGGAAGAATCGTCTGATGAAGAAGAGGCAGAAACAACAAAGATGGCACACATCAGGTCTGCCTCTGGACTTCATAAAGGCAATAATTTAGGAAGGAAAGTAGGCAGAAGGATGAATGATCGAGGCAGTCATTCAAGCAAGTCTGGAAGCACATCAGAGGGAGCAATTCTGGCTTTGATGGCTCATACAAACTCAAGTTCTGAATACAGCTCTAGCTCTGGAACATATTCAGAAGATGAAGACGATAAGGTATTTTCTGATCTCTCTAAATCTGAGTTAATTGATACTTTAAAAGATTTTTTAAATGCAAATAATAAGATGGCTTTAAAACTGAAAACTCTTAGGGAAGGTAAGAAAAATCTGACCAAAGAAGTCCAAGTTTTAAAGAATAAAAATTATGTGTATGCAACTGAAAACAAGGATTTTAAAACTGAAGTTGCAAGACTCAAATCTAAAAACCAAACTCTCAAAAGCAATGTTTGTTCCACTTCCAAAACTGTTTGTGAAACTGATATGCATGAACAATTTTTTTCAAAACTTTATTTCTAATGGAATGGAAAGAAGTAAATATGCATCTATGATTTATGGAAACAGTAACACTGGAAAGAGAGGTCTTGGTTTTACAGAAACCATTACTGAAAGTAAAGTTGTTCATTCTGATGTTTTATGCATTGTTTGTGCTAAGAAAGGTCACTCTGAATGATGTTGTCCAATGGTAATATCTGAACAAGATCAGAGAGTTGTTAAAACTAACAAACCTGGACCCAATCAGTTCTGGGTACCAAAAAATCAAATTGTCTATGTTGCAGATATTATGAGCAACCAGAAGGAGACACCAACAATGGTGCCTGGACAATGGATGTTGGCAATGCACAAGCAGAAGAAGGTTTATGTTCCTGCTACAACAAGACAAAGGCAATCTGTGTCTGATGGAAGAAGGTCTGGTCAACTCAACCTGAACCAGAATCGGAATCAGAACCAAAACTGGAACCAGAATCAAAACTGGAATCAGAATCTAAACAGGAACTGGAACTAGAATCAGAAGCAGAGAAACTGGAACCAGAACCAGAACTGGAATCAGTATCAGAAACACAGGAATTAGAACCAGAATCAACTCCAGAACCAGAATCAGAATCAGTACTAGAACCAGAATCAGAATCAACACTGGAACCAGAATCAGATCAGGAATTACCAGAATTACCAAATTCATCAGAACCACCAGATTCACCCAAATCCCCAGAATCATCAAGGTTATTAGAATCACTAGATTTACCAAAATTACCAGAATCAAAACATGTTCCAGAATCATCAGAGGAACATGGTTTATCAACCAAAGCAGAATCAAGGAAACTGCTCAAATAGGCCAGAAGAAGAACTGGCTCTAATGGCTCGAATAGAAGCTAAGTCTGAATCTGAGTCTGACTATAACTCTGATTCTAACAGAGAAAAGGCAAGGTCAGATCAACAACACAAAACTTGGTATCTTGACAGTGGCTGCTCCAAGCACATGACAAGAGATAAATCTATGTTTCTGGATCTAACTATGAAGAATGGAGGCAAAATTTCTTTTGGAGGAAACTAGAAAGGTCAGATTATTGGTATAGGAACTTTTGGTAACACTTCTTCTCCCTTGTCTATTAAAAATGTTCTGTTAGTTAAAGAGCTAAAACACAATCTTCTGAGCATAAGTCAATTAAGTGATTGCAATTATGATGTTATCTTTAATAAAAAAACTTGCAAACCTGTTAGTTAACTTGATGGGACTGTTTTATTTACAGGCACTAGGAACGATAATGTTTATAAAATTGATCTGTTCAGTCTTGCTAAGCAACAAGTTAAATGCTTATTGTCTGTGAGTGAGCAGAATCTGATTTGGCACAAAAGGTTAGGGCATGCAAACCCTAGGCTTATATCCAAATTGAGCAAACTCCAGTTGGTAAGAGGGCTTCCCAAGGTAAGTTCCAAAACTGAGATTCTGTGTGAAGCATGTCAAAGAGGTAAACAAACTAAAAGCTCTTTTAAAACTAAAAAAATGTGTTTCTACCTCTCAACCACTTGAACTGCTTCACTTAGATCTGTTTGGTCCTGTTCAAACAGCTTCTCTCGGTGGTAAGAAATATGGTTTTGTAATTGTTGTTGATTACTCAAGGTGGACTTGGGTAAATTTTTTAAAGAACAAAGATGAATCTCACAAAGTATTTATTTCTTTCTATAAGCAAGTTATGAATGAACAGGGTATTAAGATCATAACCATCAGAAGTGATCATGGAGGTGAATTCGAGAACAAGTATTTTGAAGAATTCTGTGATGAGAATGGCATCTCTCACAACTTCTCATCCCCCAAAACACTTCAACAGAATGGAGTGGTAGAAAGGAAGAACAGATCACTGCAGGAGATGGCCAGAACCATGGTGAATGATATGAAGGTTGCCACCTACCTTTGGGCAGAAGCTGTCAACACAGCCTGCTACATTCAGAATAGAGTCTACATCAGGTCCATCTTAAATAAAACTCCCTATGTACTGTGGAAAGGTAAGAAACCCAATATTTCCTACTTTAAGCAATTTATTGGCTACTCTGAGAGATCAAAAGCTTATAGAGTGTTTAACAAAGAAACTAACTCTGTGGAAGAATCAATCCACATTAAGTTTGATGATAAACAGCTTGACTCTAAAAAGTCAAAGCAAGATGAGGATATTGCAGGTGAACTAGAGGCACAGGAACAGAAGATGAACCAGCCGCAGAATCTGAGAAAGATCAAGATGAAGAAGAACATGCTGACTCTGAAGACAAGTCAGAGGGAAAGAATGGATGGAAGTACAAGTCTTCACATCCAGAATCTCTCATTATTGGCAGTGCAGCAGAACCTTTAAAGACCAGATCATAAAGTAGAGAAACCAGTCTGTTTGGTTTACTCTCAACAACTGAACCAAGCAATGTTGATGAGGCTTTGGCAAATGAAGCTTGGATACTTGCAATGCAAGAAGAGCTGAATGAATTCCAAAGGAATGATGTTTGGGATCTGGTACCCAGACCAAACAAAAACATTATTGGAACCAAGTGGGTGTTCAGAAATAAACTAAATGAAAAAGGTGAAGTGGTAAGGAACAAAGCCAGACTTGTAGCTCAAGGATACAGTCAACAGGAAGGTATAGACTACACTGAGACTTTTGCTCTAGTGGTCAGGTTAGAAGCAATTAGAATTCTCTTATCATTTGCTGCTAATCATGATATAATGTTGTATCAAATGGATGTTAAAAGTGCATTCTTAAATGGCTACATAAGTGAGGAAGTCTATGTCAAAGAGCCCCCTGGATTTGAAAATTCTGATTTTCCAGACCATGTTTTTAAACTTAAAAAATCTTTATATGGTTTAAAACAAGCACCAAGGGCATGGTATGACAGACTTAGTAACTTTCTACTTAAGAATGAATTTAATAGAGGCCAGATAGATAATACTCTATTTAGGAAATCCATTAAAAATGATATTTTGATTATTCATGTTTATGTTGATGATATCATATTTGGATCGACTAATGGCACTTTGTGCAAAGAGTTTTCTGACCTAATGCAGAAAGAGTTCCAAATGAGCATGATGGGAGAACTCAAGTTCTTCCTGGGAATTCAGATTCACCAAGGTAAATCAGCTATACTCATTCACCAATCTAAATATACTAAAGAACTTCTTAAAAAGTTCAAAATGAGTAAATGTAAGCCTATGGCCACCCCATGCACCCAACCTGCTCACTTGAGAAATATGAAACCAGTCAAAAGGTAGACCAGAAAACATACAGAGGTATGATTGGATCCCTTCTTTATTTAACTGCTTCTAGACCTGACATCTTGTTTAGTGTTTGTGATTGTGCCCGTTTTCAAGCTGACCCTAGGGAATCCCATTTAACTGCTGTCAAACGAATTTTGAGATACCTTAAAGGAACCACCAACCTTACCCTGTTATACAAGAAAACCCCCACCTACTAACTAAAAGGTTTTTGTGATTCCGACTATGCTGGAGACAAGCTAGAAAGGAAAAGTACAAGTGGCAACTGCACTTTCTTAGGTGATAATTTGATCTCTTGGTCAAGCAAAAGACAAAGCACAATTGCCATGCCAACAGCTGAAGCTGAGTATATATCAGCAGCAGGATGCAGTTCACAGTTACTCTGGATGAAACATCAACTTGAAGATTACAACATCTTTGAAACCAATATCCCTTTGTTCTGTGATAACACTTCAGCCATAAACCTAACCAAGAACCCTATCTTACACTCTAGAGCCAAACACATTGAAATAAAACACCATTTCATTAGGGACCATGTTCAAAAAGGGACTTTAAACATCCAGTTTGTGGACACTGATCATCAATGGGCTGACATCTTCACCAAAGCACTACCTGAAGATAGGTTCGAGTTCATCAAGAAACATCTCAGCATTACCTCCATATCTAACTAGTTCAAGTAGTCATCTTATGAGTTTTTAAGTTTCTAATAATTTTATTTTCTGTCTTTTATTTTTTGTTTTACTTTCTGTAATTTGTAAAGAGAAAAACAAAAAATCAAAAACAGTAGGACCTCTTTTTTGGCTGATGACAAAAAGGGGGAGAGGGAGAAAAAAAGGAGAAAAAAGTAGAAAAAAAGAGATAAAAAGAAAGGAGGAGCGAAAAAGAAAGAGATGAAAAGAGAAGGAGTTGAAAAGGAGAAGAATCAGGGAGAGAGAAAAAGAAATAGTGAAAAAGAGAAGAAGTTGAAAAGGAGAGGAAACAGGGAGAGAGAAAAATAAAGAGAGAAAAAGAAAGCGTGTAAAAAAAAGAAGGAGTTGAAAAGGAGAGGCTATGTGAAGGGTGAAAAGAAAGAGAGAATAAAGAAGGAGTTGAAAAGGAGAGGAGCAGAGAAGAAAAGAAAGAGTGAAAAGAGAAGGAGTTAAAAAGGAGAAGAAAAAGCCAGTATTAGACTTAGGGGGAGAGATTGGTCTGAGGGGGAGTATTTCAAGTACTTCGAGTTACAAGCTAGCAAAATAAGTTAAGGTTTTGTCATCATCAAAAAAGGGGAGATTGTTGGAACCAAGTTGGTTCTAAGTACTTAGGATTTTGATGTTTACAAAAGCACTCAATGTAATCTTATTTTGTACCTTGAATTATTAAATTAAATGCCACCAGAAGCTGAAGTAATCAAAAGCAGAAGATCAAAGGGTTCTAGAGATTGAATCCTGAAGGTACCAGAAGATACTCCAGGATGTCAAAACATCACCAGAAGATATCTTTGCTGGCCCAGATCAGAAGGAAGCAAAGTCAGAAGAAGACCTAGACCAGACCAGAAGGAAGCCTGCCATAGGGAGACTTGATCCAGACCAGTAAGAGTCATAAGTCAGACTTAATCCAGAAGTTATTCTGACCAGAAGATGGCATGGCAGTGAAATAATAAACAGCCCATACTTGATCCAGACTTAATCAGAGGGTAAATTAATGGGTCCAGAACAAAGGAATTAATCCAGATTTGACCCAGACGAGAAGATAGCATGGTTCAGGGTATGAAACTAAGTCCAGACCAGAAGAAATGATCTCCAGATTTGATCCAGAACTGATCCAAAATAGAAGGTAAAATGTCCAAACTGAAATATTATTTGTTAAGATTTAATTTCAGTTTAATCCAGAGCAAGTCCAGAATTGGTCCAGATCAGAGGGAAGATATTCAGATCAATGGTTCAGATTTAAGTATTTGGCCTAGTGTTTGTGGAGATAAGAAGATCAGACCATGGCCCAGTGTTGGCCGAAATCAGAAGGTCAAAATGTGTGGTCCAGCAGTGGCCGAGATCAGAGGATCACAGCAGATCACACCATGGCCCAGTGTTGGCCGAGATCAAAAGATCAGAAGATCAGAAAGTGTGGTCCAGGGTTGGCCAAAATCAGAGGATCACAACAGATCACTTAGTATGGTCCAGATGTGGACTAGCGCAGAAGATCGAATGGTCCAGATTTAATCATGAGGATTAACGGTGGAGATTTTAATTTATTTTGATCAAAGTATTAAAAGGATTTGTTACAAAAATAAAGTGGACTCGTATGGAAGATCAGGAGCCGTTGGCAGGAAGAAACTAAAGACATGATTGGCTAGTTACTTTTGAAAGAAAATCTAAAGCATAAAAAAGATATGTTTTTTATTTAAGTGAAGCCCGATTGGTCAAGATATTTTTGCAAGAGAATCCAGCAACATACAGCTCGAAATTAAGCTTGGAAGAGGCCGTAATTCGCATCTATAAAAGGAGTCTCAAGGCAGAAGACTTAGTATCGAAAATCACAAAAGAGTCATACACTTCCAAAAGCAAACACTCATGTTTTCAGTGAGGTTAATTGTGAGTTCCAGCTTTCAAGAAACAAACACTCGTGTTATTTTCTTTCCCTTGTGTTAGATCTAAGTTGTTGAAGTAGAGTCTACAATCTGAGGGAGTCAGAAAGGGTAGCAAATTACTTGGCAATTAGATTCAAGGCGTTGTAATTCCTTCTACAATTTGGGGTTGTCAGATTGGCAGGAGAAGACTTAACTTAGGAAGTCAAGGTGCTGTTTTCCTCAAGAGTCTAGGATTGTTAGACTGTTTGAGAAGACTGACTTGGAGGGTCAGTGGAACTGTTGTAATTCAAGGTTTGAATTAGTGAAATCCTTCAAGGTGAAGGGACTGGACGTAGCCTCGTTAACGGTAAACCAGTATAAAAATTCTGTGTTTTATTTTTACTTTATATCTGCTGCTAACTCTGTTTTTATTCGTACATTGTAAGACCCTTAAATTTAAAATTTAATTATGGAATTAATATTAAGTGTATTTTGGGGATATTTGTAAAATATTTAATATATGTATGTTTTGAGTGAATATATATATATATATATATATTTATTTTGGAAGATGAATTAAGATTATTGGATGAAGAGTAAATTAATTTAATTATGAGTAATTGAATTATCGGACAGTTAATTAAGGGATTATTTGCTAATTGCGACGAGACTAGTTAAGTGCTGAGGATCAGACAAGTGTCGGGTGAGGTGGCACCCACACAAGCCTATATATAGGAGTGAGAAGGAATGGCAAAGTCAGAAACCCATTCCTTCTCACTTACTACATGTAACAGTGCTCACCTTCCCCCTTCTCCCATTCTGTTTTCTGTTTTACGAAGAAAAAAAAAAGGGAGAGTTCCTCAAAAGTGATATTACTTGGAAATCCAAGCACCAAACCAGAAAACCCCCTGAACAAAAGTTGCTCTCCTCATCATTACGGAGCTAGAGAACCCACTTTCGTAGTGGCGAACGCAAAACGAGAACTTTGTCGATTTTGACGCAGAAACGTGAACAGTAGCAGAAACGCAACAAGGGTAAGGGCAGCTTCCACTTTCTAGTTGCATTTTAGGACTGTAAATGTATGTTTGACGTGTGATCATATTTGAGTTTCTGTTTTGAAAAACGAAATTGTTTTGCATGACATTTTGAAAGATGAAAAAAATGCATCCTGTTGAGGTTTTAAAAAAAATCTTGGATATGCTGTTTTGGGTGGTTATCTCAATGCTGTTTTGTTTATGTGGGAAAGTTGAAAAATGTCTTGCATGTTGTTCTGAAGATGATCAAAACGCATATTTATCAAACTGTTGTGCTGGTTGTTATGAAATGCGAAAATGCACTCTGTTGGTGTTTTGGTGTATGTGATGCTTGCTGTTTGGCTGAATGTATTAATGTTGTTTTGATGGTGTGAGAAAGCTGAAAATGCTTTGCATGTTGTGATTGGTTATGTAAGAATGCTGGAAATACTCTGCATGTTGTTTTGAGAATGCTCAAAATGTAAACGTTTGGAAATGCATGTTCTGTTTTGAGTTTGATATTCTGTTTGGGGGATTTAAGCAAAACTGTGATGTTGCTTTTGGTGTTGGTGATTCTGTTTCTGTCTTGTTGATGAAAATCTGGTGTTGCTGATGTTTTCAAAAGAGAAGGATTTAAAATGATGAAAGTGCTTTTTGGAAAATCTATATTGATGAAAAATGTTTGAGTTTTGTGGTTTGCAAAAGAGTGGTAAAACTGTTTTGGGATTGTTGGTTTTTCAAAGAGAAAAGTTTGAAAATGTGTTGAAGTCTCAAGAAAATTTCACTGAACTCGAAGGTGTATTCGAATACAGCATGAGTGTATTCGAATACAGCCTGCCAAGCTTCTGTTTTACCCAAGTTTTTGAACTTGTATACGAATACGAGCCTCTGTATTCCGATACAGAGGAAGGATTTTTGCTTCTAACTTAGCATCTGTATCCGACTATGACTCTGTCGTATTCGAATACAGAAGTGAAATTTTAACACTATATTCGCATCTGTATTCGACTACGACAGTCTTGTATTCGAATACAGAATGCTGATTTTCACAATTTTTGCTTCTGTATTGGAATACAAGGGAGCTGTATCCGAATGCAGATTCGTGTTTTCCCAGAAATTCAAGTTTTAGCTTCTGTATTCGAATACAAGGGAGCTGTATTCGAATACAGATTCGTGTTTTCAGAAAATCAAGTTTTAAACACTGCCATGGGAACTTTAAAGTGTTGGAAACATTGAAAAGGTTTGAAATGATTTAAAATGGACTTTTTTGAAATAGTTTCGAAGAGGAGATGATGAAGTTCCTGAAAACCTTAAATGATGTTGGGAAAATGCTGAGTTTACATTGTTTTGTCTTATGTGTTCGAGTACAGCTATGCTGTATTCGAATACAAAGTGTTGAAATTACAGTTTTATGCTTCTGTATTCGACTACAAGGGAGTTGTATTCCCTTGTATTCGAATACATATTCGTGTTTTTCAGAAAATCAGAGTTTTAAACATTGTGTTATAAACCCTAAGTGTTGGGAAATATTGGGAAGGTTTGTGATGAATTAAAATTGAATTTTTGTGATAGTTTGAAGTAGTGGTGATGAAGTTTTTGAGACTTTACTGATGTAGTGAAAAATACTGATTTGTGCACTGGGACTGCCTTTGTATTCGAATACCAGGGAGCTATATTCGAATACAGAGTGTTAATTCTGCACTATTTTGGCTTATGTATTCTAATATAGAGAAGCTGTATTCGAATACAGATTTGTGTTTTCTAGAAATCTCAGTTTTAAACAATGTTTTATGAATTTTAAGAGTTGGGGAAAACAGAGGGAAGATTTTTGATGAATAATAATGGAGTTTTAAGATGATGTGAAATGGAAATAATGAGATGTTTGAATGTTTGATTTATGCTGTGCTGATAATGAAATTGGTTGTGTTGAGATGTTTTGAGAAATGATGGAAAGGCATGAATTTTACTGATGTTGCATACTGTATTCAGTGAAGAGAAAACACTGCATATTCATGCATTGCATAGTCAGGTGGTACCCGCGATGGGCCACAGAGTAATGCGTAAATGTGCTGATCTATTGGGCGATTGCACGAGTGCTGGTCTGTTGAGCGACTGCACTGGTACTGGTCTGTTGAGCGACTGTACCCGGAAATGCGCAAAAACGTGCTGATCTGTTGAGCGATTGCACGAGTGTTGGTCTGTTGAGCGACTGCACTGGTACTGATCTGTTGAACGATTGTACCTGAGTATATGTCAAACGTGCTGGTCTGTTGAGCGACTACACGAGTGCTAGTCTGTTGAGCGACTGCACTGGTGCTGATCTGTTGAGCGATTGCACCCTGGTCTTGAGGGCCGTTAAAGTCAACCATATTTAAATTTTGCTGGTCTGTTGAGCGACTGCACCTTGGTAATTCCAAGAAGTTGAATACAGGAGCATATCCATATTGCATCGGGGTGATTGACCGGTGGGTCACAATTTTGTTATATGATGATGATGGGAAAGTGATGTGTGTAAGTGCGTTATAAAATCTGAATTTGATGTGATTGCTGAAGTGTTAGTTGTACTTACAACATGTTTTTCCATATTAATTGGTTGCTGTTTGAAAAGGCATACATGTTATGACATTTCCAAAATAAGCATCTTTTATTTATCATCATTATTATATGATATGCCATGGATGTAATTATTTCTGTGATAAATGCTATGTGTTATGTGTTAATTTCGGTCGGTGACCCTTTACTATTATTGTGGAAATTGGGCTTTGCCCTCAGATGCTCCCCAAACCCATGTAACCCGTGGGTCCCCAGACGACTGAAACGTCATTAGATTTCATTGATCGTTCTGTGCCTACTGCTAGGGTATACGACCCCATCTCAAGTAGAGCCACGTACACGGGGAGATTGAAGAGGACCTGTAGGACTGACAGAGTGGTGCACTATGTGGAGCACTCCTATGCGAGGATTGACTTTCCTGTGCCTTCCCGTTTGGTATTGGAGGCGCACGGAATTTTTGATGACGCGGAGGAGCCAACTGGAGGGGTTTAGACGGAGGCCACCGTAGGAGTGGTGACTCCTAACCCAGAGATTGGAGGGGTTGTACGTGAGTATGAGGCGGAAGAAAAGAACAAAGGGCCGACGCTAGTAGCAGCTGATATTCCATGTCCATCTAGGATATCCGATGATTGTTATGAGATTCCGGCACCGCCGAAGCGACTCAGATTGTGCATTGATCTGACTTCGGAGAAGACTGATCCCTCTCTGTACGATGAGGAGGAGGTTACATCGAGGCGAGCGGTGGAGTCGGATGAGACTTGAATGGGATGCGGAGGAAATCTGTGCTATTGTAGCTTTAGTGCATGATCGGTTAGATTTGATGTATAGGATTTTGAGTTGGAAAATGTAATTTGTTTTTATTTGGAAATTATTGTACTACTTTTCCGCTAACCTATTCCGCACTCTGATATTTCCTTCTGAGATGTTATGACACTGATCTTTTGAAAATGTATTAATGTTTATTATTAATTTCCAAAGATAAGTACTTAGCGATATTTATGATGAAATTATTTAATTACGTTCATCGATTAAATTACGACGTACTATTTTTAAGAAACGGATTAAAGGAAATTTTTATTTCAATTCTTTTGAAGTAATAAATTGGGAAAAACATTTTAATTATTTATTTAAAAAAAA
>JBBPBO010000004.1:15909629-16052811 GCA_037974295.1 Cicer cuneatum | reverse complement strand
GATATTTATGATGAAATTATTTAATTACGTTCATCGATTAAATTACGACGTACTATTTTTAAGAAACGGATTAAAGGAAATTTTTATTTCAATTCTTTTGAAGTAATAAATTGGGAAAAACATTTTAATTATTTATTTAAAAAAAAAATACACTCTCGCTGTGTTTTAAACTCGGGGTGTTACAATTGTGGTATCAGAGCATTTGGTTAAAGTTTTGGGTTAAAGCTCTGATTAAAGTGTTGGTTTTGAGGCATTATCTGATCATGCATAGGAGCAAGTTGTTAAGTGTCAAGTCTTGTGTAAGTTGTGGTGTGACTGAAGTGATGATGTTGTTGAAGTTATGATTTTGGAATTATTCCAAGTAGTGCGAGATTTCTATTTGATGATGGTTTTGTACGACATCCAATCCCATCCATAGACGTATAATTACGTAGTCTTGGATTGCGCTCGAAAATTAGTTCTTTTCCCAGAACCTGGAGTCGTTCGGAATTTGGCTGCTAACAAACTCGAAGTATCACTGAGAGAAGGAACTCAGGAATTTTTATCATTGGCTAACGTGGAGACCAAGATGGATGTGAGCATAGAAGATGTGGTGCTAGTCAAAGAGTATCCAGACGTATTTCGTACAAAAATTCCAGGATTACCCCCGGTGAGAGAGGTGGAGTTCTTCATTGATTTGCACCCAAGAACTGGACCTATTTCAATTGCGCCGTACCGGATGTCGCCATTGGAATTAAGCGAGCTTAAGGGTCAAATTGACGGTTTATTGGAGAAAGGATTTATCAGACCAAATGTGTCGCCATGGGGAGCTCCGGTGTTGTTGGTTAAGAAGAAGGATGGAAGTTCACGCTTATGTGTGGATTATCGGCAACTTAACAAGGTGACTATCAAGAATCGTTATCCTTTACCACGCATCGATGATTTGATGGACCAATTGAAGGGAGCAGCGGTGTTTTCAAAGATTGATTTGAAGTCAGGATACCATCAGATTCGGGTAAAAGAAGGAGATATTCAAAAGACTGCTTTCAGGACCCGTTATGGACACTATGACTATCTCGTTATGCCATTTGGAGTTACGAATGGACCAGCGATTTTCATGGACTATATGAATAGAATCTTCAGCCCATTCCTTGATAAATTCGTGGTGGCGTTCATCGATGATATATTGGTTTATTCAAAGAATGAAGAAGAACACAGAGAACACCTACGCCAAGTTCTTGAAGTCTTGCGTGAGAAGCAATTGTATGCCAATTTGTCGAAGTACGAGTTTTGGCTAGATAAAGTGAACTTCTTGGGACATGTGATAACAAAAGAAGGAATCGCTGTGGATCCAGCAAAGATTGAGACAATTCTTGCCTGGAAACAGCCCCAGACTATCACAGACATGGAGTTTTGTCGGACTAGCAGGATACTACAGGAGATTTATTGAAGGATTTGCTAAGATTGTAGCTCCTTTGACACAACTCACCAAAAAGAATCAGCCGTTTGAATGGACGGAGAAGTGTGAGGAAAGTTTTCAGTTGCTTAAGGAAAATTTGACAACCTCACCAGTATTGGTTTTGCCACAGCCGGAGGAACCATATGAAGTATACTGTGATGCATCTCACCAAGGTTTGGGATGTGTTTTGATGCAACACAAGAAAGCAGTAGCCTACGCCTCAAGGCAGTTGAAAACTCACGAACGAAACTATCCTACTCATGATTTAGAGCTTGCTGCAGTAGTGTTTGCATTAAAGGTCTGGAGGCACTACTTATATGGATGCACGTTCACGGTGTTCAGTGACCATAAAAGTTTGAAGTATCTGTTCGATCAGAAAGAATTGAATATGCGTCAGAGAAGATGGATGGAGACTCCCAAGGATTTTGATTTTTCATTGCAGTACCACCCTGGAAAAGCCAATGTGGTGGCTGATGCATTAAGTAGGAAAAGCGTATAATTGTCTTCAATGATGATGGCCAGACAACAAGAGTTGTGGGAAGCATTTAGAGATCTACACTTGAACGTAAAGTTTGCACCAGGAATTTTAAAGTGTGGAATCATAACAATTTCGAGTGGTCTACTTGAGGAGATTGCGAACTTGCAAGATGACGCGTTAATCCAAGGAAAGAGGAATATGATAGCACAAGGACAGACAAATGAGTTCAGGGTCGGACCAGATAATATTATGAGATGTAATGGAAGAGTTTGTGTACCGGAAGTTGCTGATATGAGGAGAACGATTTTGGAAGAGGCTCATAAGAGTAAGTTGAGTATTCATCCTGGAGCAACCAAGATGTACCAGGATTTAAGACAAAATTACTGGTGGCCAGCAATGAAGAGGGACGTAGCAGAATATGTATTGGCTTGTTTAACTTGTCAGAAAGCGAAATTAGAACATCAGCGACCTGCTGGAATGCTGCAACCTTTGGATATACCGGAATGGAAGTGCGATAGCATTTCCATGGATTTCATAACTGGATTGCCCAAGACAAGGAAGAAGAATGATTCGATTTGGGTAATAGTGGATCGATTGACAAAGTCCACACATTTCTTACCGGTAAGGACAACTTATAAAGTAGATAAGCTGACGGAAATCTACATTGCTGAGATTGTGAGATTACACGGAGTTCCATCGAGTATAGTATCGGACCGTGACCCAAAGTTCACATCTCATTTTTGGGGAGCGTTGCATGAAGCTTTGGGAAGGAAACTGAAATTGAGTTCAGCTTATCATCCGCAAACAGACGGACAAATTGAGAGAACAAATCAGTCCTTGGAAGATCTATTGAGAGCATGTGTGTTGGATGATAAAGGAAACTGGGATGAGGTGTTGCCATTGATTGAGTTTACTTACAACAATAGTTTCCACGCAAGTATTGGAATGGCACCCTATGAGGCTTTGTATGGACGCAAGTGTCAGACGCCTTTATGCTGGTATAAGGACGGGGAAAGTATGATTGTTGGATCTGAGATGGTGGAACAGACTACATAGAAAATCAAGAGGATACAAGAGAAAATGAAGGTTTTGTGATAGTTTGAAGTAGTGGTGATGAAGTTTTTGAGACTTTACTGATGTAGTGAAAAATACTGATTTGTGCACTGGGACTGCCTTTGTATTCGAATACCAAGGAGCTATATTCGAATACAGAGTGTTAATTCTGCACTATTTTGGCTTATGTATTCTAATATAGAGAAGCTGTATTCGAATACAGATTTGTGTTTTCTAGAAATCTCAGTTTTAAACAATGTTTTATGAATTTTAAGAGTTGGGGAAAACAGAGGGAAGATTTTTGATGAATAATAATGGAGTTTTAAGATGATGTGAAATGGAAATAATGAGATGTTTGAATGTTTGATTTATGTTGTGATGATAATGAAATTGGTTGTGTTGAGATGTTTTGAGAAATGATGGAAAGGCATGAATTTTACTGATGTTGCATACTGTTTTCAGTGAAGAGAAAACACTGCATATTCATGCATTGCATAGTCAGGTGGTACCCGCGATGGGCCACAGAGTAATGCGTAAACGTGCTGATCTATTGGGCGATTGCACGAGTGCTGGTCTGTGGAGCGACTGCACTGGTACTGGTCTGTTGAGCGACTGTACCCGGAAATGCGCAAAAACGTGTTGATCTGTTGAGCGATTGCACGAGTGTTGGTCTGTTGAGCGACTGCACTGGTACTGATCTGTTGAACGATTGTACCTGAGTATATGTCAAACGTGCTGGTCTGTTGAGCGACTACACGAGTGCTAGTCTGTTGAGCGACTGCACTGGTGCTGATCTGTTGAGCGATTGCACCCTGGTCTTGAGGGCCGTTAAAGTCAAACATATTTAAATTGTGCTGGTCTGTTGAGCGACTGCACCTTGGTAATTCCAAGAAGTTTCAATACATGAGCATATCCATATTGCATCGGGGTGATTGACGGGTGGGTCACAATTTTGTTATATGATGATGATTGGTAAGTGATGTGTGTAAGTGCGTTATAAAATCTGAATTTCTGTGATTGCTGAAGTGTTAGTTGTACTTACAACATGTTTTTCCATATTAATTGGTTGCTGTTTGAAAAGGCATACATGTTATGACATTTCCAAAATAAGCATCTTTTATTTATCATCATTATTATATGATATGCCATGGATGTAATTATTTCTGTGATAAATGCTATGTGTTATGTGTTAATTTCGGTCGGTGACCCTTTACTATTATTGTGGAAATTGGGCTTTGCCCTCAGATGCCCCCCAAACCCATGTCACCCGTGGGTCCCCAGATGACAAAAATGTTGTTAGATTTCATTGATCGTTCTGTGCCTACTGCTTGGGTATACGACCCCATCTCAAGCAGGGCCACGTACACGGGGAGATTGAAGAAGACCTGTAGGACTGACGAAGTGGTGCACTATGTGGAGCACTCCTATGCGAGGATTGACTTTCCTGTGCCTTCCCGTTTGGTATTGGAGGCGCACGAAATTTTTGATGATGCGGAGGAGCCAGCTGGAGGGGTTGAGATGGAGGCCACCGTAGGAGTGGTGACTCCTAACCCAGAGATTAGAGGGGCTGTACGTGATTCTGAGGCGGAAGAAAAGAACAAAGGGCCGACGACAGTAGCTGCTGATATTCCGGGTCCATCTAGGATATCCGATGATTGTTATGAGATTCCGGCACCGCCGAAGCGATGGTAGACTTGTGTTACAAGTCTTTCCTTGTTTGTGATCACTTCACCTTTTTCATTTAGCTTATTTATGAAAACCCTCTTTGTTCCAATAATGTTCTTCTTTGGTCTAAGTACTAGATCCCAAACATCATTCCTCTTGAATTCATTTAACTCTTCATGCATTGCAAAAATCCATCCATCATCCGTCAATGCTTCATCAACTGAGGTAGGCTCAATTGATGAGAGTAAGCCAAATAAAGTGGTATCACTTGCACTTCCAATGATTAGAGTTTCAAGATGAGATGACTTGTACTTCTATACAGATATTCCTTCTGACTTATCTTTATTGTGTCTGACTTGATCACATTCACCCTCTAAAGATTTGTCATCTTCTTTTGATTTGCTTGTATCATCTGATTTTTTAGGTTCTTCTGGTTTGTACGCATCTACTTCCTCTGGTTCTGGTAAACCTGCACTATCATCATCTTGCTTTGAGTTTTCAAGGTCAAGTTTTTTGTCATCAAATTTAACATATATGGATTCATCCACAATCTGAGTTTCTCTATTATAGCTTTATAAGCCTTAGATCTTTTAGAGTATCCAATGAAGGTACACATTTGAGATCTAGAATCAAATTTATGAATGTTATCTTTAGTTTTCAACATATAACAAGTACAACTAAAATGTTTAAAGTAAGAGGTGTTAGGCTTTTTACCTTTCCATAATACATATGGTGTTTTATTTAATATAGACCTAATTAAGACTCTATTTTAAATTTAACATGCAATGTTAATTGCTTCAGCCTAAAAGTGTTTTGCAACATTCATCTCTTTTAACATGGTTCTGGCGATTCCTTGGAGTATTCTTTCTTTCTATAACTCCATTTTGTTGGGATGTTTTAGGAAAGGAGAAGTTGTGAGAGATTTTACTCTCATCACAAAAACAATCAAACAACTTGTTTTCAAATTCTCCTTCATGATCACTTCTAATTGTTACATTCATAAGACCCTTTTCATTCATTACTTGTTTGCAAAATATGGTAAACACTTTGTGAGATTCATCCTTACTTCTTAAGAATTTTATCCATGTATATCTAGTGTAATCATCTATTATGAAAAAGTCATATTTCTTTCCACTTAGAGAGGCTGTTTTCACTGGTCCAAAGAGATCTTTCTGTAAGAGCTCAAGGGGCTTTGAGGTAGAAACTGAGTTCTTAGAGTAAAGGAGTTCTTTAATTGTTTTCCATTTTGACAAGCTTCACACATAATTTCAGTTTTGTAGCTAAGCATAGGTAGACCTCTGACTAGTTGAAGTTTATTCAGTTTTGAAATTAATCTAAGTTTGCATGACCTAATCTTTTGTGCCAAATTAATTTCTCTTCATTTACTGACGTAAGACACTTAACCCCTTATTTCTCTATACATAACATATTTATCTTATAAATGTTGTTTTTCCTCTTACCTGTAAAGAGTACAGATTCATCCTTTTGACTGATTTCCTGACATGTTTTTTTGTTTAAATATAATATCATAATTATTTTTGTTGGAACCAAGTTGGTTTTTTCAATTAAAGTTTTGATGTTAACAAAAGTATTGTATGAAAATCATATTTTTGACTTAGAAGAAGTATGAAAAATCAGATGCTGTGAAAAATCAAAGGATGACACCACTAGAGGATGTCACCAAAGGATGACGTCATCAGAAGATAAAAATGCCACCAGAAGTTTCAGCCAGAGGATACCAGAGGAAACATCCAGAGGATACCAGAGGAAACATCGAGAGGATGTCACCAAAAGGTACCAGAAGATATCTCCAGAGATACTTGATAGCGTTTCAACAAGTGTACTGAATCATTGCAAGTAATAATTAAAAACGGTAATACCGAGTGTCGAACTCAAGGATTGCGTTTTACTATCAAATTATCTTTAATTACTGAAATTGAACAAAAAATTTCCGAATTGATTTAGGTAATATTTAAAATAACAATAGTAATGAAATTGAACTTTTATGATGAGAAAAATGTCAGGGATGAGTTTCACTTTGAGTCCAACCTTGGTTTCTAATTTGATCCTAGTTATTGAATTCCTTTATTGAATTATTACCAAATTCTCTTTAGTATTATTGCCCTAATGTCTTAGTGACAGAACCTTTAATTCCAAAATAACCCCTAATTCCTTAGTGGGTTTAAAATTAGGATTAAGCTTTACAGTACAAAAATTCTCTTTTTAAACTGTTGTCTCTGCAACTAAGTCAATTGGTTTCATGACCTGCATCTATCCCTAGACTACAATCTCATGAATTTATCGTCTCAAGCATTCATAAAGTCCACTTTCGTTTCAAATTACGAATCATAGAACATTTTAAAAATGATCAGGCAATAAAAAGCATTAAGCACAGAGATGATAAAAATAATTCAATAAATTTATTCATATAACCAGGAGTCAATTTAGACAAATAAAGCTTTCATCTTGTTCCGCTCATGAATGATTCTTGATAAAACTCCTTCAATGGTGTAGAACAGCCGTCTCTGAGCGTCTCTGCTAGGGTACAAGTCTCTGAGCTTCTCAATTGACAAAAAGATCCTTCAAAATTCAAAAAAATTTGGTTTTATGCATTCTTCAGCGCACGACGTGCCCCAGGCGTATTAAAACAGAAGCAGTGCTGCCAAAACGCGCTTCGAGCGCAGCTGGCGTGCTTCAAGCGCACAGCATCTTCTATCTGACGTATCCTGCATATTTCTACTATTTTGACTCCGAATTTGGTTCTGGTGTCTTCATGAAAGTTGTAGCTATGGATCGTAGCTTTCATTTGCACTTCGTTTGACTCCAATTGGACATCTACAACTCCAGATATGGTAGAAATACTCTATGTAGGTCATGTTGATTTCTCACCAAAATTCAGCACTGCACGGATAATAAGGAAATAACATAAAACCATAAAAAATATCCACTTAATAAAGGAAATACGAACATAAACATGTTGTTAAATCTAAAAACTAAAATCAACAAAATATATTAAATAACTCCTTAAATTAACTAATGATTTCCTATAAATAAGACTAAAAACAATGACAAATATGCATATGATGAAGATTTATCAATACCAGAGGATGTCATCAAAGGCAAACATAAGAGGATATCATCAAAGGCAAGAAAATACAAGAAGGAAACATAAGTCAGACTTGGTCCAGACCAGAAGGTAGCATGGTCCAGAACAGAAGTCTTGGTCCAGACCAGAAGATAGTTTGGTCCAGAACATAAGACTTAGTCCATACTTGGTCCAAATTAGAAGACCAATAGTCCACATCACAAGATCAATGGTCCATATCAGAAGATCAATGGTCTAAATCAGAAGATCACAAAATGGTACATATCAGATCACATGGTCCAGAGTTGGTCGAGATCAGAAGATCACATAATGGTATAGATCATATCACATGGTCCAGAGTTGGTCGAGATTAGAAGATCATCAAAGGCAAGAAAATACAAGAAGGAAACATAAGTCAGACTTGGTCCAGACCAGAAGGTAGCATGGTCCAGAACAGAAGTCTTGGTCCAGACCAGAAGATAGTTTGGTCCAGAACATAAGACTTAGTCCAGACTTGGTCCAAATTAGAAGACCAATAGTCCACATCACAAGATCAATGGTCCATATCAGAAGATCAATGGTCTAAATCAGAAGATCACAAAATGGTACATATCAGATCACATGGTCCAGAGTTGGTCGAGATCAGAAGATCACATAATGGTATAGATCATATCACATGGTCCAGAGTTGGTCGAGATTAGAAGATCTTACGGTCCAGAATTTAAATCATGATGCAAATCGGTGAAGACTTGATTAAAATTGGAAGAAGACTTGATTAAATTTTGATAGATATTTGATCAAAGTATTAAGGGGATTTGATTCAAAAATCATTGAAGACTTGAAGGAAATTAGAATGCAATCTAAAGCTAAAAAGATATGGTTTGAAATTAAAAGAAACAAGATTGGTCAATAGAATTTTCAAGTGCAATCTGAAGCTAAAAAGATACAATCTGAAATTAAGAGAAACAGGATTGGTCAACAAAATTTTCAAATGAAATCTGAAGCTAAAAAGATACATTTTTAAATTAAGAGAAGTAGGATTGGCCAATAGAATTTTCAAAGGAAATCTGAGTAGGATTTATCTCGAATTTAAGCTCGGACAAAGCCCTAATTGCAGCTATAAATGGAGGCTTCAGGCAGCAACATTAGGTATCGAAAATACAAGAACTCAAGCTTCATATTCCACATAATCCAAGAGTTCAAAAGAGAGAATCACTTGAGTGCAAAAACAATATTTTCTAAGTGTTTTCGAGAGAGAAAAACAGTGCAACAATCAGCTTTCCAGAAGCAACTACTCAAGAGAAAAACAGTGCAGCAATCAGCTTTCCAGTAGCAACTTTGCTGAGTTCCAAACCCTTGTAATCAAACTCGTTAGAGGTGTAGATTCCTTCTTCAATCTGGGGTTGTCAGATTGGAAGGAGAAGACTTGACTCGTAGGGTCAAGGTGTTGTTATCGTTCCTCAAAAGTCTGAGGTTGTCAGACAGTTTGGGAAGACTGACTTGGAGGTTCAGGTGCTGTAATTCAAAGTATTTTGAATTAGTGGATTAAAGCCTTCAGAGTGAAGGGACTGGATGTAGCCAAGTTAATGGTGAACCAGGATAAAAATTGTTGTGTTCTTATGCTGTTATTATCTGCTGCTTAATCTGATTATTTATTCAACAAGTGACTTACATCAGCATTCATCAAAAACAACAAAAAGAATTGAGTTTGGCAAACACAATTCAACCCCCTATTCGTGATTGCACCTTCAATTATCACTTAATTGACTACTTAATAAATTATTCTTAAGACCTTTAACAAACAAAACATCTTTAATGGAAAGGGAAATACCATTACCAACTGTACCTTTTCCAATGATATGACCTTTTTGATTTCCTCCAAAAGTCATTGTGCCTCATTTGCTCAATGTTAGTTCTTGGAACATAGATTTTTCTTCCGTCATGTGTCACGAGCATCCACTATCCAGGTACCATGATTGATATTGTAACTTGATTACTGAGGACATCTTCAACATAGACAATTTTGTTCTTAGGAACCCAAATTTGGTTGGGTTCTTGTTTGTTAGTCTTGAAAGGTTTCATATATTTCCTTGCATTTTACATGAGAAAAGATAATTTGGAGTGACCATTATTAGAGCAATCAATACATAAAATATAAGAGGGAATACGTTTAGCTTTAGTTACAGTTTCTTCAAATCCTAGACCTATTTTACCATTTCTACTTACTCCATAATGAAGGTGCAAACACGAGAAGGAGGGGTTGAATTGTGTTTGCCAAACTTGAATTCTTTTTGCTGTTTTGATGAATGTTGTTGTGAATTACTTGATGAATAAATAATCAGACTTAGCAGCGGATAATAACAACATAAGAACACAAAGAGTTATCGTGGTTCACCATTAACTTGGCTACATCTAGTCCCTTTATTCCGAAGACTTTAATTCACTAATTCAAAACACTTTGAATTACAACATCTGACCCTCCAAGCCAGTCTTCCCAAATAGTCTGACAACCCCAGACTTTTAAAGAACGATAACAACACCTTGACCCTACAAGTCAAGTCTTCTCCTACCAATCTGACAACCTCATATTGAAGAAGGAACTTCCACACCTTGGCCCTACAAGTCAAGTTTTCTCCTACCAATCTGACAACCCCAGATTGAAGAAGGAACTTCCACACCTTGACACCACAAGAAATCATTTATAATAGTAATAAAATCATTTCAAGAAATCAATTTATTTTCTTTGCTATGTGACATTTTGACTTGTTATGTTCAGGTTCATTGCATCCATAGCAGATGATGCTTTTCTTGTTAGATTTATCATCATTTCTTCTATTTGATTGCCTAGAATAATTTTGAAGAAATTTCTTCTTCTGTTGTGCCACATCTTTTGAATTTTTCTGGATATGAAAGCCATTTCCTCTTCCTCTGAGTCTCCATTCTAATCTTCTGAGTCATCATCCTTTGATTCTACTGTTGTCTTAAGAATTTTCTTCTGCTTGATTTCAAATCCAAGGTTGGTTTCTTCTTCTAGGGTTCATCTCTGCAAGTTCAATTTCATGTGATCTGAGGTCTCCACTTGCTTGGCGTACTTCATAGTATCTTCTTCACATGATCAGTAGTAGTATAACTCATGTCATGTATCCTTAATCTTGAGACAAGATTATGGAAAACATTGTTAGAAGGAGACCATGCCACTTTTCTTTCTCTCTCATTCCTTTCCCTTACCAGTATTAATCCATCCTTTACTTTTTCATCCCATTCATTCCAAATACACTTTTCCATAAAACAACTCTAGAAAACACCAACACTGCTACTATTTATCGTCTCTCACACCTATTAATTTCCTTATTGTTTCTAAAATCCTGCAAAGACAAAAATTCTTTCAAGTCTTTTACAGTTGTATGACCCCTTGCATGTCCATTTCATCCTCTCGAGATCTATTAATCGACTAAATTAACACTAAATGAAGATATAGAGCAGAATTGCGTGATCTCTAAATCCGAACCAGAGTATAAAGGGCAGAAGAGCTAAGAGTTGAGAAAGCAAGAAAACCCCACAACCAAGTCGAATTAAAGGAATCCCTTCTTGGCAAATAGTGAGTTCTTTTCCTATAACTATTTCACATCTTTCATGTGGGTTTTCTGGGTTCGTTTATGATTTAACTTTATTGAGTCAAATTGATTTATGGGTTTAAAATTACGGGATTCTTAGAAAACTGAGAGCAAGGGATAAATCGTGAGGTTTAGCATGTAGAAAATGTTTGTAATATGCATTTAGTTGGTCAAAATCCATTCATTCTGCATACGTTGTGTGAATGATTATGGTGTATTAATGATTAAAGGAATGAAGGAAAATTATTAGTTGGCTAGTTGAGACGCTATTTGCATTAACGTATTTCCTAAACCCTTGAATGTTATTTCCTACTTCTGATTAGTCTTAGCCTCAAATTATGTTTCCATTGGCTGCCTTTGATTCTATTTCCTCTTGCTACCTCCAATTATGTTTCCTCTTGCTGACTCTGATTATGTTTGCTCTTGCTGTCTCAAATTTTGTTTCCTTTAGCAAACTCAAATTTTGTATCATTTGGCTGCCTATGATTCTATTTCCTCTAGCTGCCTCAAATTATGTTTCCTCTGGCTGATTTTGATTTTGTTTCCTCCGACCGCCTCTGATTTTGTTTCTTTTGGTTGCCTCTGATTGCGTGAAATTGTTTCCTCTGGCTGCCTCTGATTCAGTTTCCTCTGGTCACGTTGCCTTTGGTTAGAACATGCTTAAAGTTCTGTTGTCGCTAATCCAAGTTCCTATTATCATGTTGCCTCTAACACGAGTCTGCCTATTGTCATGTTGCCTATGATTCAAGGTTTTCTAGTAAGAGTTCGTCTCTGGTCATGTTGCCTCTGATCCAAGTTCCACTGATCATGTTACCTTTGACCCGAGTCTGCCTCAAGTCATGTTACCTCTGCCCCAATTTTGCCTCTGGTTATGCTGCCTCTAATCCGAGTTCCTCTGAACATGCTACTGTTGGAACCACGTTGGTTCTAAGTACTTAGGATTTTGATGTTTACAAAAGCACTCCATGTAATCTTATTTTGTACTTAGAATTATTATATAAAATGTCACCAGAAGATGACATCACCAGAGGCAGAAGATGAGTTACCAGAGGATAAAATCAGACCAGAGGATACACCTCCAGAAGATACCAGAAGATGCATCCAGAAGGCACTAGAGGATACATTTCTAGAGGATATCAGAGGATGTCATCAAAGGCAAACATCATCAGAGGATATCTTCCTTGGCCCAGATCAGAAGGAAGCAGAGTCCAGAAGGAGACTTGGTCCAGACCAGAAGAAAGCTTGTCAGAGGGAGACTTGGTCCAGACCAGAAGGAATCATAAGTCAGACTTGGTCAAGAATTAATTCTGACCAGAAGATAGCCTGGTAGTAATTATAAGAATCTGTCTAGACTTAATCAAAGCTTCAGATAACTGGTCCAGAACAAATGACTTGGTTCAGACCAGAAGATAGCATGGTTCAGAGTATAAAACTAAGTCCAGATTAGAAGAAATGATGTCCAGATTTGATCCAGATTAGAAGGTAAATGTCCAGATTAAAATATCATAAGTTCAGATTTAATTTCAGTTCATTCCAGAATTAGTCTAGATCAGAGGGAAAATGTGATCAATGGTCCAGATTTAAGCATCATGGCCCTGTGTTGGCCGAGATCAGAAGATAAGACCATATGGCCCACTGTTGGCCGGGATCAGAAGATCAGATCATATGGTCCAGTGATTGGCCGAGATCAAAAGATCAGAATGTGTGGTCCAGTGTTGGCCGAGATCAGAGGATCACAGCAGATCAGATTGTATGGTCCAGATGGGGACGAGATCAGAAGATCAAACGGTCCATATTTAATCATGGTGAAAATCAGTGATAACTTGATTAAAATTTGAAGAAGACTGGATTAAATTTTGATAGAAATTTGATCAAAGTATTAAGGGGATTTGATTAAAAAATTATTGAAGACTTGGAGAATTTCGAATGCAATCTGAAGCTTTAAAAGATATGGTTTGAAATTAAAAGAAACAGGATTGGTCAACAGAATTTTCAAAGGCAATCTGGAGCTAAAAAGATATGTTTTTTTATTTAAGTGAAACCCGATTGGCCAAGTTATTTTTGCAAGAGAATCTGGGCAGATTCAGCTCGAATTTAAGCATGGAAGAAACCCTAATTATTCATCTATAAAAGGAGGCTCAAGGCAGAAGACTTAGCATTGAAAATACTTGAGATCATACACTTCCAAAAGCAAAATACTTGAGTTTTCAGTGAGGTCAATTGTGAGTATCTACTTTCCAGAAGCAAGTACTCTAAGTTTTTCTTTCCCTTGTGTTAGGTCTAAGTTGTTGAAGTAGAGTCTACAATCTGAGGGAGTCAGAAGGAGTAGCAGATTACTTAGCAATTAGATTCAAGGTTCTTTTCCTCAAAAGTCTAGGATTGTTAGACTTTTTGAGAAGACTGACTTGGAGGCTCAGTGGTATTGTTGTAATTCAAGGTTTTTGAATTAGTGAAATCCTTCAAAGTGAAGGGACTGGACGTAGCCTAGTTAACGGTGAGCCAGTATAAAATTATGTGTTTTATATTTACTTTATATCCGCTGCTAACTTTGTTTTATTCATACATCAGGCTTTGTTATAAAACTGCAAAAACAAAAAAAGTATTCAAGTTAGTCAAACACAATTCAACCTCCCTTCTCGTGTTTGCACATTCAGCTACCTCTAATCCAAACTCCCTTATCATAATATGTAACTAAGTGACGTCTCCCAATTAAATGAGTACTCAATTAAGACTTTTCTTGATGAATGATTGAAGTTAATTTATCTTCTAGTTATGTATTAACATATTAAGTTTGAGTAAGTGGTTGCATTAGATGTGTTAATGAAATGTGTTCATACATGATATTAAATGTGCATTGCATTCATACAATCATGACATACATGGTCCAAGTACACGGTGGGGCATTTGAGGATTGTTTGAGGCATGAAACAATGGGTAAAGGAAGAACGAATCGGGATGCCGGTTTGAGGTCATGGCCGAACCAACTTTAATTTGGTGACCCACATCAAGATAATTGGAAAACTTTTCCATACTCGAAGAAAAATAAAGAGGACATGTTATTTTTCCATAATTTTTTCCATATTTTTAGACTAAAAACATACTCAACAAATCACAATCATTCATAGACACGACTTTAAAATTAATTATGATTAATGCTAAATATTTGTAATGATTTAACAATTATGATTGATTGGCTAGATAAAAAATTTAAACCGACAATGTATATAAATTATATTATTTACTTTTATACTTTAACTTTTATTTAATAATATTTTACTATAATATTTTCCGGTCCCTCGTTTCATACATTCTTGGATCCGTCTCAAAAGGACTTAGATTCAACAATTCTTTGAGGAATCAATTACTACTTGATTTAAAACACAAGATTCAAATAAGTGTTTTAAATCAATATGAATAACTCTAGACACGAGAGGATATATATGTGTCAGCTTAAATACAGTGAAGAAAACTTTTAAAAGAAGAATGAATAAAAGTAATTTCGTTCTCAAATATTCACGGAGTTTTCTATTTTATTATCTTGTCCACTCTTTGACGGAAGCACCGAAATTGTTATGAAAACTCTTGTTTTACTTCAGTGTGATAGAGCTTTATATAAGTTAACGGTAATTTTGATTTTGGTCCCTATAATAATACAGGTATAATCAAGTTTTAGTCTTTGTAAAAAAAGAGTTTAAATTGCACTCTTATAATATCATATTATCTACTTTTGGATCTTCGATTAACTTTAATCATTTAAATTTGTCGATGTGGCATGTTAACTAGGATAAAAATTATATTTATTATTTTTTTATATTCTCTGTCAAACTAATAATAACTAAACTTAAATTAAATTTTTTTCTTGAAATTGAAGTGCATCTTCTTCAAACTTTCTTCCTCTTTCTTGGTTCAATCTCTATAACGATGGCTAACGTGTTCATCAATGTTGTTAAACGGAGAAAACGCCAATAATTGGGTAATGCAGACAACCAATCGATAAAATTATGATATTGTTGGGGAAATTAATCTTAAAAATGCCATAAATCTATACCAAAAAATTCCCGGTTCAAAATTTTCTTCATGAGGGATTTTGCTTCCACTACAAGAAAATTCACATCTAGTGACAAACAAAATATGTCACCAAAAGTCAAAAGTCGTAGGTAAAAGATAAGAATACTTTGAGTGACACCTGAATCCACCGTCAACTTTAAAGGGACGCCTTGCTATGTTTTGAGTACTGTCACTACATGTTTTGAGAAGTGTCACTATATGTTTTGAGAAGTGTCACTACATGTTTTGAGAAGTGTCACTACATGTTTTGAGAAGTGTCACTATATGTATTTGATTTCTATCTACCATGGTGACTGTCACTAAAAACTAGATAAATATAAATAAAGAATTAATTTATTCCTACAATATTGTCTGTCACTAAAATTTATTATTTTTTATTTAATTAAATTTATTTTATCCCATTACTTATTGTAATTCTAAATCATTAATACCTGTTTAAATTTCTAATTTATTTTTATTAACTAACACCATTTAAACTTACAATAAAATATAATTTATTTTTATTAATTCCATTAAAATATACAATAAACTATTATATTCTCAACTTCATAAATAGAATGTCACAAGCTTCGAAAATTAATTATGGAAAAAAAATATTAATGTGAACATTGAATTTACATCATCAAATGTATATAGAGGGTGGCTTTCCGCTAGACCATATGCCACTAGCCTTGGAACTTTTGACAACATAAGAGTTGCTTCACTAGAAAAGCTTTCATTATTCAAACATGTTCTCCCAACACTTAGTGACACTTAAATAACTAAAATGATTATGTGTGAAATTATAAATCAGATGTGAATATTTAGTATCTTATCTTGATAAGAGTTAAACATGTGTTGAGACAACTAATTAATGGCTTTTCTCAAGTTTCCATATGATAAGCACATTTCTCCTTTAGAATGTTGGAGGCGAAAGTAATAGCAGCACAAAGAGCCTATATCCTTTCTAGTTTATATATCCTTACTATAATTCACTATACTAAACATTATCAATTATCTTCCACGACAGATTTGAAAAGAATCAAAACCATCAATGCAATAAAAAATAAGTCACTAAACACTATCAATTATCTTCCACAACAAATTTGAAAAGTACCAAACAATCAACACAATAAAAAATAAGTCATTAGCTAGCTAAAAAATAAGTCACTATACTAAACACTATCAATTGTCTTCCACACAAATTTGAAAAGAATCAAAACAATCATCAACAAATGCAAATACATAATCATCAACAAATTTTTCACATTCCCAATCAAAGTAAACTAAGCCATTAAAGTCACATATCTCTAATACAAAAAGATCAAAACTTACAATCACTATTGCGGCCTTTTTATTGACAATTGACCCATCTTTACAAGTGTAGGTTTCAATGTAAATCTTTCCACAAGTGAAATAAAAGTCATAAAAATATTAAGCATTATAATTACATAAAGAAAGTATATGAAAAAGGAAATAAGATATAATTTATACCTTTTTCAATTAGTTCTTCTTCCGCTTCTATATTAGAAAGAATGGAGTGAGGTTTTACATACTCATGTTTGACACCTTTTGTATGATTAGGACTAGATCTAGGTTATGCAACATTTCTTCTTTACATATTGGTTGAGTTTGTATGAGTAAGAACAAATTGTATTCCATCATCATCACTTGCTTGATTCCTTCATATATGAATATGAATGTATAGTGAAAGTAATCTTCATTCTCCAACAACAACTAAGTTAACCTTGTGATGTTAAAGATTAGGAGTAAAAACAAGAAATTCAATAGTTGTATAAAAAATAAGTCAAAAGCACAAAGTTATAGCATTAGGCCTTGATGAAAGTAGATAGCTAGAATTAGTAACATTTCAAGAGAATGATTATCAACACAATTCAACCACAAACTCATAGAGCCACAAACATACATGCTAATGATTACCAATCCATCAAAAAAAGAATAATCATTACAAACAACTAAACTAAAATACAGCCATAAGTAAAAAGCCACAAGTATCTTTTATTTTCAACGATCAATCAAAACATAACACATAAAGTATATATTGTACTATGTTGTTTCCATATTCAAACCTTAAAAGACACTTTCTAAGCTATTCGAAAAGTTCATAGTACCAGATTGTGAGTCAATGACGAAGATGCAAATATGACAGAGATGTCAAAGACGTGCACCAAAAAGTATCAAATATAAAGTCAAATGAAAAATAAGTTGATTCAAATATGAGAAGAGATCAAAACTAATTTAATGCATATATACAACATATAGGAAAAATAGAAAATATGCAACTACAATAACACAAACAATAAATTGAGTTTCTTTATCTTTTCAATATCATCCTCCTTACTTCTTAATTCAAAGATTAGCATGGATGTCAAGATTCGAGAGTCTATGTAGACTCATGAAAACCGTAGACTTGACTCATATGAGTCTATGGATAGTAAAAAAATAGCTTAAAAAAACATGTGAAAATGACACAGATGCTTACTAGAATACCAGTTAACATAAAAGTAATTCAACATTCCATATTCAAACTACATACTAAAGTTGTAGCTCAAAAAACACCATAATAATGCAAGCAAAGTAGTAAAGTATGTTTGATCAGATCCTTATTCCTTCTAGTTCCCACTACAAAAAGCAAAAATATGATATGCTAATGGCTTCAAACTTAGGCTAAATAGAAACTAATGAAAATGAAAAATAAAACGAAACGAAAAAGAAACTAAAAGTAAAATGAAACGAACCATAGCAAGCATAAAAGAAAAATGAAACTCAATCAGGATAACAAAGAAGATGAACAAAAGACCATACACTGAATAGAGCAACACATATAACTAAACAACAAAGAAGCAATAACGAAAACATGAACATAGATGCAAACCTGAAGAAGAAGAGACTGAAAATTAAAGATCTACATTTTTGATGAAGACAAAAAGATCCTTGATCAAAAAGAAAAAGGATTTTTAAGCAACTTATCTTTCAAATTTATATTTAGGTAAAAGCATTTGATATTAAATCAAAATACAGTTTAAGTACAATATTATGAGAACCTTCTGATAGCATATGCATTAAAATGTTTTATAAAAATATTTAATAACATAAACATTGTTTGAAAATAAAGTTCTTACAAAACTAGAAATCTGTATTCGAACACGAAGTGTCGTAGCCGAATACAGACTATAAAATCAGAAGCTAAAACTGAAGATCTGTATTCGAATACGAAGTGTCGTAGTCGAATACAGATTGCAAGTCAGTAGCTAATTTTAAACATTTGTATTCGACTACAGCTTTGTGTATTTGAATACAACTCAAGTCAGTGGCAAAAATCCCGTACTTGTAGTCGACTACAAGACATTGTATTCGACTACAACATTCAAATTTCAAATACAAACAGAACGTTATAGAAATGTATTCGAATACACTGAGACTGTATTCGAATACAACTTCAAAACAATGCAACTTTTCAGTTTTGAAACATTGCACAAGTTCATCAAAACGTTTGGGAATCATTGCCATTGATCTAAAGTGTTACCTTGGAATATAAATACTTCAAAACTTCAGTTTTAAACTAATCAATCCTACCACGAACTTTGAACAACTTTCTGAAATATTTTGTGATCTTTTCAAAGTTATATTTTCATACTTCAAGTACATGCTCTACATTTTCATATCATTGAGAAAGGTTCTCTATTGTACTTGAAAGTATTTTGGATTGGTATCCTTGCTTGCACAAACTGTTATATCCTGTTGTTCTTAATTAAGAACATTGTTGTAAAAATCATTGAAGTTATTGTTTGACGAAAGTGGTGTATTTTCTTCAAGTGTTGTAAACTAAGATAGTGGTGTGCTATCTTAGGCAGAGTGTTAGGAATTTGTAATTGAAGTCTTAGGGTTAGACTTGTACTTATTCTAACAGATATTGGAAAATCTCTTGTGGGGTGCAAGAGGACTGGATGTACCCTTGGTTGTAAGGGGAACCAGGATAAATTTCTGTGTGTTTTTACCTTCTGTCACTTATAGCTTTCATTCACTAACACAGCAAGATTAAACAAACTTAAAATAGTCACTTAAACAATGTCCAAAACTCTAAAAACAGAAAAATTGTCTATCACCTAATTCACCCCCCTATTAGGTGCAACTCTGTTCTTACAATTGGTATCAGAGCAGGTTTTTGGTAATCCTAGATTCATGGCTTCCGCACAACCTATTTTTAGAGATGGTGGTAGCAGTAACAAACCACCTTGCTTTGTCGGTGAACATTATGATTTCTGGAAAGTACATATGCAAGCATACCTTGAGGCTCAAGGAGATGACATATGGGAGGCAGTAGAAAACGGTCCATATGTTCCAACAACAGTTATCAACAATAAAGAGGAAATAAAAATAAAAGCCTCATGGACAGATGATGAAAAAAGAAAAGTATTGTTTGATAAGAAAGCAAAAAATATGTTACAATCAACATTGGGTATGGATGAATTCTTTCGCATATCCCACTGCAAAACAGCGAAAGAGACATGAGATACTCTGGAAGTAACCCATGAAGGAACAATTGAGGTAAAACGTTCAAAACTGAACACTTTATCTCAAGAATACGAAATGTTTAGAATGCAACCAGGAGAAGCAATCCTGGACATGCCTAAACGTTTTTCCCACTTAACAGCACTTGGCAAGAACTTTACTAATGATGAATTGAACCTAAAGGTTCTAAGATCATTAACAAGAGCATGACAGCCAAAAGTGACAGCAATTTCTGAAAAGAAAAGTTTGTCAAAAATGTCACTCTCAGCACTCTTTGGCAAGTTACAAGAACACAAAATAGAATTAGAAAGACTGGAAAAGAATGAGAATTTAGAGAAGAAAACAAAGAATATAGATTTAAGAATAGAATCAAAAGAATTAATAAATGAAGAAGATTCAGATGAAGAGAAAAACATCACCCTCCTTGTCAAAAAATTCGGAAAATTTCTTCAAAACGATAAAGCGTTTACAAGAAAGAAAAACTTCAAGAAGAAAGATGCTTCTACTGCAAATCAGAATTTTACTTGCTTTGAGTGTGGGAAACCAGGACATATGAAAGCAGAATGTCCTAACATCATCAAGAAGAGTTCTACTAAAAGAAAAGAATTCAAAAAGGCGTACATAGCATGGGAAGATAATGAAGTAAGTTCTTCATCAACTTCAGAAAGTGATGAATGCGCTAATGTTGCCTTGATGGCATCTCATCATTCTGATAATGAAGAAGAGGTTAGTAGTAATACTATTTGTTATGATAATAATGATTCTTGTGTTGAAAATAATGATGCACAACAAGCCATTAAAGAACTACTTAATGAATGTAAAAATCTGTACAAAGTAGTGTCAAATCAAAGAAACAGATTTTATCTCTAAATAAAAAGATTGACACTATGGAACAAAATTCTGATAAACAAAAACAGATTTCTACATGCATTAAATATGATTCACTTTCTTTTAAAATTGTCCAAATGAATAGAGTTATAGAAAGGTATGAAAAGGGACAATTTGGATTGGAGAATATACTTAGCATGCAAAGATATTCAAATGACAAAAGAGGACTTGGTTACTCAAAATTTGATGAACCAAGTATTGGTAAAACTATGTTTGTAAAAGCAAGTAACCAATCTAAAGATGAGAAAGAAATGGCTGTTCAAAAGAATCATCTTTATTTTAAGAAAAGTATTATTCAAAAGAAACCGTACTTTCCTATAAAGAGTCCAAAGTGTTTCTATTGTGGTCTTAATGGTCACACACCTAATGTTTGTCATGTTAGGAACATTGGTGTTCCACAAGGACATTATGTGTGGGTAAAGAAAGGAACTAACCTTAAAGGACCCAAAGCACTTTGGGTACCTAACAAAATATAAATTCTGTTTTGTAGGAAGACACACAAAGTACATCAAATATGTGGTACTTGGATAGTGGGTGTTCAAGGCATATGACCGGTGACAAAACAAAATTTTCAGCACTAACTCTTGAGTCAAAAGGTCATGTGGTCTATGGAGATAATAACAAAGGAAAGATCATGGGCATTGGAAAAGTTGGCATGGCTCCATCTCCTTCAATTGAAGATGTACTCTATGTTGAAGGGTTAAAACACAATCTCATAAGCATAAGCCAACTTTGTGACAAAGGTTACAAAATCACTTTCAACAAAAATGATTGCATTATCCAAAATGAGGTAACAAATGAAACTCAGTTTATTGGTAAGCGTTTCAAAAATATTTTTACAATTAATCTTGATGATTTATCCTTAAAAATGAAATGTCGTATGGTAAGTGACAACAATGATGCTTGGCTATGGCATAAAAGATTTGCACATATCCATATGGATCACTTAAACAAGTTAGTCAAGCATGAACTTGTTGTAGGCTTACCAAAAATGAAATTTATTAAGGATAAATTATGTGACGCTTGTAAGGTAAACAAACTAAAGTTTCCTTTAAACCCAAAAATATTATATCAACTTCAAGACCACTTCAATTAATACATATGGATTTGTTTGGACCATCAAGAACTAAAAGCCTTGGTGGAAATTCATATGGACTAGTAATAGTTGATGATTTTTCAAGGTTCACATGGACCTTATTTTTGGCAAATAAAAATGATGCTTTTAAAGCTTTTCAGAAATATGCCAAACTAGTCCAAAATGAACAAGCAACCAAAATTGTATCAATTAGAAGTGATCATGGAGGAGAATTTCAAAATGCATCTTTTGTAGAATTCTGTGAAGAAAATGGAATATTCCATAATTTTTTTGCACCAAGAACACCTCAACAAAATGGAGTTGTTGAGAGAAAGAATAGATCATTGGTAGAACTTGCAAGAACAATGCTAAGTTATTCAAGTCTACCAAAATACTTTTGGGCAGATTTTGTAAGTACAGCCTGTTATGTATCCAACCAAGTCATAATCCGACCAATGCTGAAGAAAACTCCATATGAACTCTATAAAGGAAGAAAGCCGAACATCTCTCACTTTCACATATTTGGATGCAAATGCTTTGTGTTAAATAATGGTAAGGACAATCTTAGCAAATTCGATGAGAAAGCCGATGAAGGTATTTTTATTGGGTATTCCTTATCTAGTAAAGCTTTTAGAATTTTTAATAAAAGAACTTTGATAGTTGAAGAATCTATACATGTATCTTTTGATGAAACTAACCCCTCAAAAGAGGATAGAATTATTTATGATAATGATGATGAGACAAGTACAGAAAATCAAGTTGATCAAACAACTCAAACACACGAAATCAACATAGAACAACTAGATCAACACACTGATCTTCCTCAAGAATGGAAAACCCATCGTGATCACCCAATTGACAACATAATAGGTGATATCAACAAAGGAGTCACTACAAGGCTGAATCTCACAGATGCTTGTTTAAACATGGCATTTTTTTCTCAAATAGAACCCTCCAAAATCGGTGAAGCTCTCAAAGATGATCAATGGATACTTGCCATGAATGAAGAATTAAATCAGTTTGAAAGAAACAAAGTTTGGGAACTTGTTCCAAATGCAGGAAATAAACACATCATTGGTACCAAATGGGTGTTTAAGAACAAATTAGATGAAAATGGAATAGTTATCCGAAACAAGGCAAGATTGGTCGCACAAGGATACAATCAAGAAGAAGGGATTGATTTTGATGAAACATTTGCTCCAGTAGCAAGATTAGAAGCAATCCGATTACTACTTGCTTATGCTTGCTCCATGGGTTTTGAACTATTTCAAATGGATGTCAAGAGTGCGTTCCTAAATGGTTATATTAATGAGGAAGTCTACGTCAAACAGCCACCTGGGTTTGAAGACTTCAAAAATCCTTCACACGTCTTCAAATTAAAGAACGCACTTTATGGTTTGAAACAAGCTCCAAGAGCATGGTATGATAGATTGAGTAAATTCTTATGTGAACATGGATTTGAAAAAGGTAAAGTTGATAAAACCTTATTCATTAAAAGAAAAAAGGATCACACTTTACTTGTTCAAGTCTATGTAGATGATATCATATTTGGATCAACCAACAATGAAATATGTGAAGAATTCTCATTAATGATGCAAGGAGAATTTGAAATGTCCATGATGGGAAAATTAAATTATTTCCTAGGACTTCAAATCAAGCAACTTCAGAATGGCATCTTTATTCATCAGTCAAAAAACTGTAAAGAATTACTAAAGAGATTTGAGATGGACAGCAGCAAAGAAAGTGCAACTCACATGGGATCTGGAATGTATATTGATAGAGATGAAAATGGTAAATCAATTGATATATCCAGGTATAGAGGTATGATTGGGTCTCTCCTATGTCTAACGGCCAGTAGGCCAGATATTATGTTTAGTGTCTGTTTATGTGCAAGGTTTCAGGCAGATCCAAAGGAATCACATCTGATAGCAGTAAAGAGGATAATGAAATATCTAAAAGGAACAACCAATGCTGGCCTATGGTATCCAAAAGGTAGCATATGCAATCTCATTGGTTATTCTGACTCTGACTATGCAGGATGTAAGACGGACCGAAAAAGCACAAGTGGCACCTGTCACATTCTGGGAAATGCACTAGTATCATGGTCTTGTAAAAAACAAGCATGTATGGCATTAAGTACTGCAGAGGCAGAATACATAGCAGCAGGCAGTTGCTGTGCGCAAATCCTCTAGCTTAAGCAAAAACCCTGTGACTATGGACTTGATCTAGGGTGTATTCTTCTGAAATGTGACAATACCAGTGCCATCAACATCACTAAGAGTCCTGTCATGCACTCTCGAACCAAACATATCGACATACGTCATCATTTTTTGAGGGATCATGTGCTCAAAAGGGATGTTGAAGTTACCTTCATGGACACTCATACTCAACTAGCAGATATATTTACAAAGCCACTGCCCAGAGAATCATTTTACAAGATACGAAGGGAACTAGGCATTCTAAATGAGAATGATCTCTAAAAAGGTTTGAAAGATCTGTAAGTCATATCACTATTAATTCTAATTTTTTTCATCTTCTTTTACTTGATATATGATTCTCTGACATCTTTGTATGTTTTTCTACACGTTTAAAATATTTTTTGGTCTGTTTATTGTTAAAAATTTCACTTTGAAATGAAATCTTTACTGTCGTATTCGAATACAGACAGGTTGTAGTCGAATACACGTTCCCAGAAAAATCTGTAATCAAATACACCAAGTCTGTAGTTGAATACAGTTTCGAATTTTTTTATATAAAAGGGATTGTTAACAGTTTTAGGTTACGAATATGGTAGCCGATTACAATCAAAGGCTCTGATTTCTTCTCTTCAAAATCTTCATCCAAACCTATCCCTAAACCTTCATACAGTCATATCTAAACCTTCCCCTCATCATCCATTGCATCTGAGATTACGGTGAAATCAAAATCAAAACCCTAAATTCCCCAAACACCGTAAACTTCATCTTCTCGAAAAATGGATGCACGCAAAAGAGGACCAAGAACCAAGGTTGCTTCTGTGGTAAAAGCATTTGATATTAAATCAAAATACAGTTTAAGTACAATATTATGAGAACCTTCTGATAGCATATGCATTAAAATGTTTTATAAAAATATTTAATAACATAAACATTGTTTGAAAATAAAGTTTTTACAAAACTAGAAATCTGTATTCGAATACGAAGTGTCGTAGTCGAATACAAACTATTAAATTAGAAGCTAAAACTGAAGATCTGTATTCGAATACGAAGTGTCGTAGTCGAATATAGATTGCAAGTCAGTACCTAATTTTAAATATTTATATTCGACTACAGCTTTGTGTATTCGAATACAACTCAAGTCACTGGCAAAAATCCCGTACTTGTAGTCGACTACAAGACATTGTATTCGACTACAACATTCAAATTTCAAATACAAACAGAATGTTATAGAAATGTATTCGAATACACTGAGACTGTATTCGAATACAACTTCAAAACAATGCAACTTTTCAGTTTTGAAACATTGCACAAGTTCATCAAAATGTTTGGGAATCATTGCCATTGATCTGAAGTGTTACCTTGGAATATAAATACTTCAAAACTTCAGTTTTAAACTAATCAATCCTACCACGAACTTTGAACAACTTTCTGAAATATTTTGTGATCTTTTCAAAGTTATATTTTCATACTTCAAGTACATGCTCTACATTTTCATATCATTGAGAAAGGTTCTCTATTGTACTTGAAAGTATTTTGGATTGGTATCCTTGCTTGCACAAATTGTTATATCCTGTTGTTCTTAATTAAGAACATTGTTGTAAAAATCATTAAAGTTATTGTTTGAAGAAAGTGGTGTATTTTCTTCAAGTGTTGTAAACTAAGATAGTGGTGTGCTATCTTAGGCAGAGTGTTAGGAATTTGTAGTTGAAGTCTTAGGGTTAGACTTGTACTTATTCTAACAGATATTGGAAAATCTCTTGTGGGGTGCAAGAGGACTGGATGTACCCTTGGTTGTAAGGGGAACCAGGATAAATTTCTGTGTGTTTTTACCTTCTGTCATTTATAGCTTTCATTCACTAACAAAGCAAGATTAAACAAACTTAAAACAGTCACTTAAACAATCTCCAAAACTCTAAAAACAGAAAAATGGTCTATCACCTAATTCACCCCCCTCTTAGGTGCAACTCTGTTCTTACAGAGACAACATCAGAGAAGAGGATACGACCTGCCGAACCACCAGAGTAGTAGAGAAAGAACGATGACACACAAGCGATAAAACAAAGGTGCACGATACCGAGAACAAAACAAACGCAAAAACGAATTGAACGACAACACACCGTGTGTTGAAAGAGACCTTTAACGATGACACCCTCAGAAAGGGGTGAATGCCAATGTTGTGAGAGGCGTGAACGTCAATGGCCTAAGCTCGCATTGACATAGGGGAGCTCACGACAGCGTAGTGTGTTGATTGAGGGGGTGAGAATTGATTTAGGGATTTGGTGTTATGCATTAGGGTTTAGTGAAGAAAGAAAAATTGATTTAGGGATTTGGTGTTGTTGGGACTCAATTGGTGAATAACGAGTAGTGAATCAGAGTGAGGAAAAATTTAGGGATTTTGGTTTTGGAGGGATCAAAAATAGTTCTAATGGGTAAACCAAATTGTATCCATACCCGACAACAAGGTTGATAGAGTTGCATAACCCTTTATACCAACAATCATTACGCATATATAGGATGTCTATACCTACGGATTTAAATACTGTCACTATAAATGTCTGTAGGAATAGATCAATTTTCTTGTAGTGTTCTCTTGATCTTGTTGATTGCCTCATAAAGAAACCCAAATGGAAAATCATGAATAGAAAAGATTTTATTTTTGTTGTGGGTGGAGTTACTCGGGGTTTCAAGAGATTATATGAGGAGGAATCCAATAGGGGTAATAAGCGTTTTTATTTTTATTTTTATCTTAGAAGCGATAGTAAATTCCACCATAATTAACCAACACAACTGTGAGGTCCCAGGTTAATGTCGTCGAGAATGTTAAAGTGAACCTTTGGACCTAGTTTATAATAAAGGGCAGAAGGAATGTTGGTTTTCACGATCCGCTATAACACAATGAGTTGTCTTTTTCTTGCTTTGTAAACCTCTTTTGAATATGAATTAGAGTATAATCCATATACAAAAGAGGTTTACAAAGCAAGAAAAAGACAACTCAATGTGTTTCAGTTCCAATCCGAAAAGTGAAAAACAACATTTCTTCTACCCCTCATTATAGGTCAACCCTAAAAATACGGCAATGATGAGTAGACCAATAACTACAAAGAAGACGAAGATCTCGATATAGAAGAAAAAGCTGCAGAGATGTTTTTGGAACTACACGCTCTCGTGAAGCAAGTAGTTGAGAAGTATCAAGTGTGTTGTTAGTGGTTATGTTTTTGGAGAATGTGGGTAATAGGCATATGCACTACGCCAAAAATTGCCTTTACAGCGCTTTTAAGCGCCCTAGTATCTAGTGTTGTGAAAGGATACAGCAGCGCTATTGAAAATACAAAAAAGCGCTGTAATAGGTCCATATATAAAGCGCGCTTCTTATATTGGATTTACAGCGCTTTTTCAAACAAGCGCTGTAATAGGTCTTATACAAAGCGCGCTTCTTATATTGGATTTACAGTGCTTTTTCAAACAAGCGTTGTAATAGGTCCATATATAAAGAGCGTTTCTTATATTGGATTTACAGCGCTTTTTCAAACAAGTGATGTAATAGGTCCATATATAAAGCGATCTTCTTATACTAGTTTTACAGTGCTTTTTTGAAAAAGCGTTGTAATAGGTCCCATATATAGCGCGCTTCTTATATTAGATTTACAACGCTTTTTCAAAAAAGCGCTATAATAGGTCCCATATATTGTTATTTAACTTAGATTTACAGCGCTTTTTCAAAAAAGCACTGTAAAAGGACTTAAAAAATGCGCTGTAAAAGGACTAAAAAAATGCGCTGTAAAACATTTTAAAAAGCTCTATAAAAGAATTATTTATGACATTTTTTAAAGAAGCGCTGTCTTTTTTATTACATATTATGAACATCAAATATCACATTCAGATTTCTTTTCAACATTAAAATTCACATCACACCAACAAATTCATATTCACATTCAACAATATCAATTACAAGTGTTTCACAGCAACAAATTACAATAAATTACAGTATGAATTACATATATTATCAGAACAAATTACATTCAAAATATTCACCGTATGAATTACATATTCACATAACAAATTACATCATGACAGTAGCAATATATTCGCATTATGAATTACATATTCACATAACAAATTACATCATGACAGTCTATCAACAAATTAATTACAAATTATATAATGTTCATTTCGAGGACAAACTGGCACCATTCTTCTTTCATTTCTTTGAGATCATTTTCAGAGTAAGTTGGGTTGCAGTTGTCAAAATACTGAAGCAAAATAAGTTAGAATCAAATATATATAGTTTATATATGTAAATCAAAATATAATGAAAATAACGTACCGTTTCTGGAATTATATGTTTATTCAGATCAACAATCTCCTTCATGAACCTCATTATATAGTATCCGCAGTCTATGTTATTAGTTTGACGCGGACACTATAAAATAAAACATGTACGCCAATAAATATTTATGCATTGATATTGTAAATGAAAATTTAAAGGCATATAATTAAGTTCTATAACCTTTACTATAAGCCATGTGATGTTGTTTGACTTATTCTTCGACACTGAAATACCCCTTTGAGCGCGGAAAACTTGCAGAGCACTATCAAATAAATGTGATTATTATTCAATGACCAAACACATTATTTATATATGTAACAAATAAATGAATATTACTTACGTGTCGAAGATGTTCTTTATATCAGGGTGATTGTTGAAATGACCGTGCAATGGGTCTAAATAATATACAATTTCAGAAGTCGCATTTATGGCAAACAACACCCAATGTTGCCTACAACAACACAAATTTGGTTGGCAAATTTTTTTACACAACTCATAATATCATAAATTTAAAAATATATAGATAAAATATCTAAGTACGTACCCTGAGTTGTATGGTGCCAGAAACATCTTGTCCTTCTCTTTATTTTCTATAAGTCTATCAACTACATATTTATTTACATTATCTAGATCGAGTTTAAACATGGATAGTTTATGCGGAGATAAGAATGAAAATCTACTTGATAATTTCCGCTCGCATACCAACTTCTCGTACAAAAACCTTCAAATATAAAATTAAATTATAATATCAATAAATTAATGTGGCAGTGATGCAATTAAAAGGTAATATTTTATATCTTAAATAATGTATTTATATTACCTGATGTATATGCTGATTACAGTAGCACTCAGCTCTTTATGATCGAGAAGTTCGTATATTTACTCTTTGCCAAGTAGTTCTAAATAATCTTCTATGAATATACTTTTTTCCATGTTTAGCACACGTGTATCATTGTTGCTCTTCATATTCATCTTTGTTGCTTTGTCAAGACACTGACCAAATCGAGCAAGGTGTGGTTGACTTATTTTAGGAAGAGCAACTGATGATTTTCCTCGATATAGTTTTTGCATTTTGGAAGGTTTATTTTTACCACGGACCTGCACCTGCGGTGCAACGGGTTTATTTTTTGTTTGAATCGGAAAAAAATGAGCTTGATCAGTTTGTTAGTTATTATAGTAAGCTAATCATTTCATATACATGAATTAATGTATATGTCAAACCTTTTCTGGCGAAGTGACAAACTCGCTACAAGGGATCTTATCATCATTCCCTTTAGCAACAATCTAAATAAATGTGAAATATAAAAGCGGAAAAATCAGCAATTACATATAATCAATCATAATCGTACAAATAAAAATACATAGCAATTAAAACATACCTCTTTATCAGTGCCAACAAGATGTTTCGGCCATGCCACATAGCTACCTATTGCTTCTCCCAAAAGTTTCATATCTCTGTCGTTGTCGGGGATAGGCGACTGTGCAAGTGGTTCTAAAGCCAGGTGAAACTTTCACATGGCCGGTAGGGACATCTTTGTTGTGCAATACTTCTCCCAAAGTATTGTACAATGTTCCTTTCCCAACCATGCGGGTAGGGGAAGACAAGTATAGGCAGCAACGTGAAACACCCTAAATTAAATCAACGGTTAATACATAAGTATGTGAAACAATTAGGTTGAATGAATTTCTTATTTCGTTAAGTAATTAAGTACGTTCGGTAGACTTTTACGACCAATGTTGCAACTTCCATTTTCACTTTCTATTTGCATTTCACGTTGAAGTTGCTTTTCCTTATCTTTTTTAACCAAGTACACAACTTGCTCCGATAGGGTTTTCAGTGCTTCTAATACTTGATCATTTGAGGGATTTGTGCGCTTCTCATGTGAAAAATAACTTTTGGGAGTCATGCCAAATCCCTTACCCCTCACACGGCTAGAATATTCAGGAACATTGAATACCTTGCCGATAATGTCCCTGCAGCTAACTTCTTTATTTCCATCTCAATTTTCAAGACTTTGTTCCAAATTTTCCTAAAATACATGTTGCATTAAAAAGATAAGTTCAATATCATTTTTAAAAGGCAATATTAAAAAATATTAAAGTGATAGTATACTTATACATTCTTGAACAACTTGTTGAACATTTTCGTTATCCACTGTTTCATCTTTATTTACGCAAGCCTCCTTCCACAAGATATGACAAGCCAATGGTTGATCAGATTTTTCAAAACTTTATATTTTTCAAAAACAAGCAGAAACCACCAGAAGCAGAATTAATGGTTTGGCTGTATTGAGTTCATTTTTAAATTATTTGATTTATATTATGTTATTTGTCAAACTGCTTGATCTTGACAAATCAAAGCAAGATAAAGATAGTGCAGGTTCACCAGAACCAAAGGGAGCAGAAGCAGAACCAGAAGCAGAAGAAACAAAAGTACCTGGAAAGGTAGATGATACAAGCAAGTCAGCAACACATGACAAATATTCAAAAGATAAATCTGATCAAGTCAGAAACAACCAAGATAAGTCATAAGAGAAATCTGGATATTTACCAAAATCAGAAGCTGTTACAGATTTACCAGAACCAGAAGCTGATTTATCAGAATCAGAAGCTGTTACAGATTTACCAGAATCAGAAGTTGATGCAGACCAACCAATGTTGATGAAGCTTTGGCAGAGGAAGGTTGGATACTTGCAATGCAAGAAGAGCTGAATGAATTCCAAAGGAATGATGTTTGGGATCTGGTATCCAGACCAAACAAAAACATTATTGGAACCAAGTGGGTGTTCAGGAATAAACTCAATGAAAAAGGTGAAGTGGTAAGGAATAAAGCCAGATTAGTAGCTCAAGGATACAGTCAACAGGAAGGTATAGATTACACTGAGACTTTTGCTCCAGTGGCCAGGTTAGAAGCAATTAGAATTCTCTTATCATTTGCTGCTAATCATGATATAATGCTGTATCAAATGGATGTTAAAAGTGCATTCTTAAATGGCTATATAAGTGAGGAAGTCTATGTCAAAAAGCCCCCTGGATTTGAAAATTCTGATTTTCCAGACCATGTTTTTAAACTTAAAAAATCTTTATATGGTTTAAAACAAGCACCAAGGGCATGGTATGACAGACTTAGTAACTTTTTGCTTAAGAATGAATTTAATAGAGGCCAGATTGATAATACTCTATTTAGGAAATCCATTAAAAATGATATTTTGATTATTCAAGTTTATGTTGATGATATCATATTTGGATTGACTAATGGCACTTTGTGCAAAGAGTTTTCTGACCTAATGCAGAAAGAGTTCCAAATGAGCATGATGGGAGAACTTAAGTTCTTCCTATGAATTCAGATTCATCAAGGTAAATCAGGTTTACTTACTCACCAATCTAAATACACTAAAGAACTTCTTAAAAAATTCATAATGAGTGAATGTAAGCCTATGGCCACCGCCATGCACCCAACCTGCTCACTTGAGAAAGATGAAACCAGCCAAAAGGTTGACCAAAAAACATACAGTGTTTGTGTCTGTGCCCATTTTCAAGCTGACCCTAGGGAATCCCATTTAACTGCTGTCAAACAAATTCTGAGATACCTTAAAGGAACCACCAACCTTACCCTGTTATACAAGAAAACCCCCACCTAAAAAATCAGGGGTTTTTGTGATTCCGACTATGCTGGAGACAAGCTGGAAAGGAAAAGTACAAGTGGCAACTGCACTTTCTTAGGTGATAATTTGATCTCTTGGTAAAGCAAAAGACAAAGCACCATTGCTATGTCAACAGCCGAAGCTGAGTATATATCAGCAGCAGGATGCAACTCACAGTTAATCTAGATGAAACACCAACTTGAAGATTACATCATCTTTGAAACCAATATCCCTTTGTTCTGTGATAACACTTCAGCCATAAACCTAACCAAGAACCCGATCTTACACTCTAGAGCCAAACACATTGAAATAAAACACCATTTCATTAGGGAACATGTTCAAAAAGGGACTTTAAGCATCCAGTTTGTGGACACTGATCATTAATGGGCTGACATCTTCACCAAAGCATTACCTGAAGACAGGTTCGAGTTCATCAAGAAACATCTCAACATTGTCTCCATATCTGACTAGCTCAAGTAGTCTTCTTAGAAGTTTTTAATTTCTTGTAATTTTAATTTTATGTATTTTAATTTTCTGTTTTTACTTTCTGTAATATGTAAATAGAAAAACAAAAAATACAAAAATAGTATGACCTCTTTTTGGCTGATGACAAAAAGGGGGAGAGAGAGAAAAAGGAGAAATAAGTAGAAAAGGAGAGATAAACAGAAAAGAGGAGCGAAAAAGAAAGAGATGAAAAGAGAAGGAGTTGAAAAGGAGAAGAATCAGGGAGAGAAAAAAAATAAAGAGAGTAAAAGAAAGAGTGAAAAGAGAAGGAGTTGAAAAGGAGAAGAAACAGGGAGAGAGAAAAATAAATCAAAAAGAGATGAAAAAAGAAGGAGTTGAAAAGGAGAGGAGAAGAGAAGAACAAAAAGAGTGATTCAAGAAGGAGTTGAAAAGGAGTAGAAAAATTCAGTATCAGACTTAGGGGGAGAGATTGGTCTGAGGGGGAGTATTTCAAGTACATCGGGTTAAAAGCTAGCAAAATAATTTAAGGTTTTGTCATCATCAAAAAGGGGGAGATTGTTGGAACCAAGTTGGTTCTAAGTACTTAGGATTTTGATGTTTACAAAAGCACTCCATGTAATCTTATTTTGTACCTTAAATGATTACATTAAAAACGACCAGAAGATGAAGTTTCCAGAGGCAGAAGATGAAGACACCAGATAATGCATCCAGAAGGTACGAGAGGATGCATCCTAAAATTACCAGAGGATATCTTTGCTGGCCCAGATCAGAAGGAAGCAAAGTCAGGAGGAAACCTGGACCAGACCAGAAGGAAGCCTGCCAGAGGGAGACTTGATCCAGACCAGAAGGAATCATAAGTCAGACTTAGTCCAGAAGTTATTTTGACCAGAAGATGGCCTGGCAGTGAAATGATAAACAGCCCAGACTTGATCCTGACTTAATCAGAGGATAAATTAATGGGTCCAGAACAAGAGATTCAATCCAGATTTGACCCAGACTAGAAGATAGCATGGTTCAGGGTATGAAAGTAAGTCCAGACCAGAAGAAATGATGTCTAGATTTGAGCCAAACCTGATCCAAATCAGATGGTAAAATGTCCATACTGAAATATTATTTGTCTAGATTTAATTTCAGTTCAATCCAGACCCAGTTCAGAATTGGTCCAGATTAGAGGGAAAAGGTTCAAATCAATGGTCCAGATTTAAGTATATGGCCCATTGTTGGCAAAGATCAGAAGATCAGACCATGGCCCAGTGTTGGCCAAAATCAGAAGGTCAGAATGTGTGGTCCAGCATTGGCCGAGATCAGAGGATCACGGCATATCAGTTTGCTAGACCAGGTTGGCCGAGATCAGAAGATCAGAAAGCGTGGTCCAGGGTTGGCCGACATCAGAGGATCAGAGCAGCTCACTTAGTATGGTCCAGATGTGGACTAGCGCAGAAGATCAAACGGTCCATATTTAATCATGATGATTAACGGTGGAGATTTAATTAAATTTGATCAAAGTATTAAAAGGAATTTGTTACAAAAATAAAGTGAAGTCGTATGGGAGTTCAGGAGCTATTGGCGGGAAGAAAGATTTGTTCCAGAATTAATTAAAGTCAGAATTGGTTAAAGTTATTTTTGAAAGGCAATCTGGAGCAGAAAAAGATATGGTTTTTATTTATATGAAACCCGATTGGCCAAGTTATTTTTGCAAGAGAATCCAGCAAGATACAGCTCAAATTTCAGCATGGAAGAGACCCTAATTCACATCTATAAAAGGAGGCTCAAGGCAGAATACTTAGAATCGAAAATCACAAAAGAGTCATACACTTCCAATGCAAACACTCAAGTTTTCAGTGAGGTTAATTGTGAGTTCGAGCTTTACAGAAGCAAGCACTCGTGTTATTTTCTTTCCCTTGTGTTAGATCTAAGTTGTTGAAGTAGAGTCTACAATCTAAGGGAGTCAGAAGGGGTAGCAGATTACTTGGCAATTAGATTCAAGGCGTTATAATTCCTTCTACAATCTGGGGTTGTTAGATTGGTAGGAGAAGACTTGACTTGAGAAGTCAAGGTGTTGTATTCCTCAAAAGTCTAGGATTGTTAGACTGTTTCAGAAGACTGACTTGGAGGGTCAGTAGAACTGTTGTAATTCAAGGTTTGAATTAGTGAATTCCTTCAAGGTGAAGGGACTGGACGTAGTCTCGTTAACGGTGAACCAGTATAAAATTCTGTGTTTTTATTTTTACTTTACATCCGCTGCTAACTCTGTTTTTATTCATACATCAAGTTTTGTTTTAAAACTGCAAAAACAGAAAAAGTATTCAAGGATACACAATTCAACCCCCCCCTTCTCGTGTTTGCACCTTCAATAAACACACTTAAGATGCCCTTATTCTATTCCTGGTGGGATTCACATTTGTTTGTCCATTAACGATACAAAACGATGGATTAATCCAAATTCCCACATCATCATCATCTCTAAGATATAAACCATCATTAGTTGAATCAATTTCACATGGTTGTGATGTCGCAAAGAAAATATCATTATCAACATCTTCAACGTTGTTGTTATCATCACTTATTTATTGGTCGATAGGACAACAGACCATTTATCATCAACAGGATCAGTGACATAAAACACTTGTTGAGCTTACGACGCTAATATAAAAGGTTCATCTTGGTATCCCACCCTCCTAAAATCGACAAGCAAGAACCCTGACTCATCAATCCGAACGGAATTATTATTATCGACCCACTTGCAACCAAAGATGGGAACACGAAACATTGTGTAATCCAACTCCCATATGTGCTCGATAACCCCAAAATATGATAGATTTGCAAATATTGGGTTTTTGTCTTTTGCACTTGAGATATGCATCGCTTCAGCTACTAGAGTGACTCCGCTATTTTGCATAGTTGTTTGCTCATCTTGTTTTGTGGTATAAAATGTATAGCCGTTAATTACATAACCGGTGTAAGAAAAGACATGTAAACTCGGGCCATTTTCTAGCCACCTCAATCTCTCTGAAATTGAAGCGGGGTCTATATCAAACTTTGAGCTAATGTGATTTTTTAGCCAAGGGATAAAACTTCGATTGTGCTCTCGTGTTATCCAATTTTTATTCCTGTTCATGTTCAAACTAGATAACTGATCCATGTGTATTGTAACATATGATTGAACCTCATCATCATTGTGCAGAGCATACAATTGTGTCTGCTCCCATTCTATTCTTGATATAGTCATTACTCTCTTTCCAATTATCCCTTCTCCTGTTATTCTTCCCGAATGACGAGACATAGGAAGTCCTATGGATTCAACATTGGATAGATATTTAGTACAAAATTCACCAGCTTCTTCGACAATGTACCGTTCAGCAATACATCCTTCTGGTCGACTTCTACTTTTTACGTACCCTTTTAATATTTTCATATATCGTTCTGTCGGATACATCCATCTCATGTAAGGTGGCCCACAAAGTTGTGTCTCCTTAACAAGATGAACAGTAAGGTGAACCATTATATCCAAAAACGAGGGTGGGAAATACATTTCAAGCTCACACAAAGTAACAACAATTTCCCTCTACAATGTCGTTAATTTTTGAGGATCGATCACTTTACTACAAATTTCCCTAAAGAAGAAACATAATTTAGTTATGGATCGTCGAACTTTTTCAGGTAAAATGGAACGTATACCTATTGGTAGCAAATGCTCCATTAGAACATGACAATCATGAGTCTTCAAACCTTTTAACTTAAGGTCTTTCATACAAACTAAATTTTTTATGTTTGAACTGTATCCTTCTGGAACTTTAACTTCGTGTAGAAATTTACACAAAACAATTTTTTCCTTTCTAGATTGAGTATGAGCGGCTGGAGGTAGATATGTGCGATTTCCTTTCTTTACGGGACCCAATTCATTTCTTATTCCCATATCAACCAAATCCATTCTTGCATTGATGTCATCCTTAGACTTTCCCAAAACACTGAGTAACGTACCAATAACACTATCAAACACATTTTTTTCGATATGCATCACATCGAGAAAATGTCTTATATACAATGACTTCCAATATGGCAATTCAAAGAAAATTGACTTTTTCTTCCACCCAGTTTTGACAAGCTCTCCCGCAAAAGGTTTGCCAAATTTATTGGTCAAACCTTGTACTTTTTCCAATATTTGATATCTAGTTGGTGCTTTTGGAGTAGTACCTTCCTCTAATTTTCCATTGAATGCATTTATCCACCAACAATAATGATGACTAAAAGGTAAAAATCTACGATGTCCAAGAATGACGTTCTTCTTACAATGTTTCAACCGCATCCAATCTGTACTCTCTTCACATATAGGACATCCACACTGACCTTTAATGTTATACCTTGATAAATTACCATATACTGGAAAATCATTAATTGTGCCGAACAACATAGCCCTCAAATTGAAACATTCTTTCTTATACCCATCATAAACTTCCACGCCTAACTCCCATAACTTTTTTAAATCTTCAATTAAAGGAGCAAAGTAAACGTTAATATCATTCCCCGGTTTTTTGGGTCCAGAAATTAACAGAGACAACGTCACTTGCGCTTCATACATAACCATGGAGGTAGGTTATAAATCAACAAATCACAGGCCATGTGTTGTGTGATATGCTTTGAAGACCATGTGGATTCATTCCATCACTAGAAAGTGCAAGTCGTAGATTTCTTGACTCTCTACCGAAATCAGGATACTCGTGATCAATTTTTGCCCATTGTGGAGAATCTGCAGGGTGTTGTAACTTTCCATCTCTAATTCTTTCATCTGCATGCCATGTCAGGTGTTTTGAATCTTCTTCATTGCGATAGATTCTCCTAAATCTTGGTATTTTAGGAAAATACCACACGACTTTTGCTGGAGTAAATTCTTTCTTCTTATATCCAGAGACATTGCATTTCGGACACGCCTTTAGTAATTCATATTCGTTTAGAAATAAAATGCAATCGTTATGACACACATGAATCCTTTTGTAACTCATGCCAATAGAGCACAAAATTCGTTTAGCCTCGTAGATTCGATTGGGAAGTTCATTATCATCTGGCAACATATCTTTTATGAGTGTTAATAATTATGTGAAGCTTTTATCAGACCATCCATTTCTTGCTTTTAAGTTGTACAACTTTAATATCGCCGAAAGTATTATGAATATAGTACAACCATTGTATAATGGTTTCTCTGCATCACTCAACAAACTCTCAAACATTTTAGGACAATCCCGAAGATCTTCTTCAACTGCTTTTGCAATATCTTCAACTCGGTCCTGCTCATATGTATCTTTTTCGAAATAATCATTTGAATCATATGTCGCATCACTGTCAAAATAAGTGTTCCGTTTTGTTTTTCTCACCATGTTTATCCAACATGTATAGCTTTTATCAATTCCATGTCATACTAAATGTCCTTCCAATTCATCTGCTCTAACGCGTTCTCCAAAACAACATTTTAAACAAGGACAAGTGATTCGATTTGGGTCTTTTGCATTCTTCCCTGCAAATTCAACAAACTCTTCCACTCCATTTTCATACTCTTTTGACAATCGATTGGTAGACATCCATTTCCGGTCCATTTGAATTATATGACCTATATGAATGCAGTAAGAACAAATCAATCTATAACAAATTTATCAATATATAACATTATATATATATATATATGCATACAAGTTATATATATTTCAAAACATGACAGAACAAATCGAACATATTTTATATGATTTATCATGTAAGAATTTATGAATGCAGCTTATGAATGCAGTATATATGAATGCAGTGTTACACAAATTTATCAATCTATAACATCATACAAATCTATAGTATGTATAAACTAATATTGGAAAATGGAAACCAAGGTCCAAGGTCATGCATACAAGTCTGATTTCAAAACAGAACAGATCGAACAAATTTCAAAACAGAACAGATTTATAAATTAATAAAGTACCTGAGACAACAATCACTCAGTAAAAATGGGGGCAAAGTAGAGGAGAGGAATGTTCGTAATAGGGTTCGTAGGGATAGAACGTATTAAATATTTTTTTTATATATATAACTGTTTGTTCATAAGCGTTGTAAAAGACTTTTAAAAATTAAATTTTAAAGCCTTTACAGCATTTACAGCGCTTCTAAAAAAAGCTCTCTTAAAAGCGCTGTAAATATAGTGTGTGAGCGCTATATTTTACAACGCTTTTATCCATAAGCGCTGTAAACTGCTTTTAAAAATTAAATTTTAAAACATTTATAGAGTTTACAGCGCTTTTATACAAAGTGCTGTAAATGTAGCGCTCTAAACTTTATATGAGAGCGCTATATTTTACAGCGCTTTTGCGCGAAGCGCTCTAAAAGCGCTGTAAACATTATGTGAAATCGCTATGACCCTACAACAGCGCTTTTTCTAAAGCGCTTGTCATTAAAGCGCTGTTGTATCCTCCGTTATTTTTAAAATATTATACAACAGCGCTTTTATTTATTAAGCGCTTTAAAATGTGCGCTGTGAAAGGTCATTTTTGGCGTAGTGATGATTTGTTTTTTTTAATTTTTTTACAGGTATATGGGTTTTGTTTTGATGAAAATTGTAAAATGTTGTTTAGTTTTGTTGATGAAATTGTAAACTAATGAAAAATCTGGGTTTGGAAGAAAATAATGGCGGTGGTTTGGTTTGTGAGAGGAAACAAAAGAAGTGGGAAGAGAAAGGGATAATATTAATGATAAATCAAATATTTTTTAATTTATTTTTTCATTTTTTAGTTAAATTTTTATAACTTTTTAAATTTTAATTTACAGTTGATACGTGCTTGCAGGAGTAGTTAATTTGATCAGTAACTAGATAAAAAAATCGTAGATTATCTTCTTTTTATTGCTATTGATCGTGGGAGGAAGATTTTTCTAAGTTTGCGGTTCAGTTCTAGTTACTGGTTTGATGGTATGATGTGGGTCCCTAGTCACTCTTTGTTATCCAATCATATTGTGATGTTAAAATTTAATTTGGAGGTTGTTCCAAACCATTTGTTTCAATTTAATTGTATTCCTTTTGGAATTTTTCTTTGAATGAATTTATATTTAACATAAAAAACAATAGAATAAATAAAATTGAGTATTAATAAAATCAAACCAACTCGTTAAATATTTTTTATCAATAACTACGTGTGCTTTGATTATCTACTACAAAAATTAATAGATTTAGCTAAGGCCAAAGGCCCTACGAAAGACAAAAAAAAACCCTAGAAAAAGGCAACTTTGCAAGGGCCACAAGACCCTAAATATTCTGATGTTGGAAACCATTCCTAGGTCTTCAGCTCTTGTTAATGCTTCTATTTTTTTTTTTTAATAAAAAATATGGAACAATATTTAAGAGCAATTTTTCCTTGTCAAACAAAATTCATAAAAAAGGATTTCTTTTAATCTTTAATTAATATAAATAATTATTTTTTCTTTTGGGTTAAGATAAACAATAGTTTGTATTAAATTAATTATCGAATAACCATTTTAACGGACAACATACGACGCTAATACATTCCCTCCTTGCAATTGATTCATGAATACGAACTTTTGATTCAAGATCAACAATATATTTAGATTTTATCCAATTTTTCTTGAAATAAAATAAAAATAGAATATTACCCGTTCTTTGCACGGGATTTAAATTTTTTTGAATGCGATATATATAATTTATTAATTTTTATAAATAGGCAAGGTTGTAAGAAGCATAAATAAGATATAAAAAATTGTAGAGTTTAATTAAATAAGTAATTTTACTCTTGAAATAATATGACAGAAATAATGTTTTGCAAAAGTTTATTCATAAAAAAACAATTTTTTTAGGGATGGAAAAATTATTATTAGTAAAAGTAAAACTAATTACCGTTTTACAACCATTTCGGATTGAATTTAAACTCTGTCTATAATATCAAAATCTTACAATTTAATTGACTCCTCATGAGCATAAAATATTAACTATGATTTAAGTGAAAATTTATATAATTGATAATCGCAAAACTCTATTTTTATTAAAGTATATAAGTTATCTAAGTAAAAAAAAGTATATAAATTATGTAGAACATTTTTTCGCCACATTTTAAAATGTTTCAAAAATGCTCATGGTAAATACATGCATGGATAACTAAGAGAAAAAGACACCAAAATCTCTTATTAGATTGATTAATTGTTATTTGTGCAGTACATACACGTTAAATATATGTGTCGATACAATAATAATAATAATAATAATAATAATAATAATAATAATAATAATAATAATAAGGTACAAAAGTTGTATATTGATTATTTTTAATATATAAATAAGAATTTAAAATTATTTGAATGTTTTATTAATTATATTCCTAATTTTAATACAAATATTTTTGTTTCGATACTATTTATTTATTTTTGTTTAAAAGATTGTCTGTTTGTAATTGATTATTGTTTTTAAAGTTGTGATAACTATGCTTTTATATATTTTGTGGTCATTAAAGATGATATGTTATAATTATTTAAATATAATTAAAATGTTGTGATCTATTTATCAGCAATGAATTATCAAAAGTAACTTAATATGAAATGAAGTTTCTTATAAGAGTAATGGTTTTTATTGTTAGTTTTAGTCTTAAAGTTATCAAATAAATTTATGATGATTATGTTTTAATTATATACTTTGTGATCATTTAAGATGGTTGTTACATTTTAATTATTAAAATGTAATTAAAATGTGATGTATTTAAATATAATGAATTATCAACAATAACTTAATATGAAATTAAATTTGTAATAATAGTTATGTTTTTTATTGTTAGTTTTTTAATCATAGAGATGTATGCAAATTTATGGCATAAACTTTATAGGGAATGATTATTCTTTAGAGATAAGGCTAGTTTTTTGGGGTTTTTTTTTCCACCAAATTCATCTTATTCAAATCGCGTCGGACTATAAGCATGAATAAATTATATTTTCTTAATTGTTTGTCTTTTTTTTTTCTTTGTGGTATTAAGATGGTTGTTACATTTTAATTATTAAAATGTAATTAAAATATTGTTATGTATTTAAATGTAATGAATTATCAATAGTAACTTAAATTGAAATAAAGTTTGTAGTTATGTTTTTTATTATTAGTTTTTTAATCGTAGAGATGTATGAGTTAGTGCTTATGGCCGAGTGGCTACCAAAACAAATTTGCTATGCTATTTAACATTGTAATCTCTTGGTTAAAGTGAATCGCAGTACTTGGTTAGATCCAAGTATCTATTATATATAGTTGAACTAAAAATCTAAAAAAAAAATAAAGGACTTGAAAATGTCATTTTGTGGTATAAGAATTCAAAAAGGTTCAATGAGTGAAGGTGCAAACACGAGAAGGGATGGTTGAATTGTGTTTGTCAAACTTGAATTCTTTTGCTGTTTTGTTGAATGTTGATGTGAATTATTTGATAAATAAATAATCAGACTCAGCAGCGGACAATAACAACATAAGAACACAACGATTTATCTTGGTTCCCATTAACTTGGCTACATCCAGTCCCTTCATTCCAAAGGCTTTAATCCACTAATTCAAAACACTTTGAATTACAGCACCTGACCCTCCAAGCCAGTCTTCTCAAACAGTCTAACAACCCCAGACTTTTGAGGAACAATAACAACACCTTGACCCTACAAGTCAAGTCTTCTCCTACCAATCTAACAACCCCATATTGATGAAGGAACCTACACCTCTATCGGGTTTGATTACAAGGATTTGGAACTCTGCAATGTTGCTTCTGGAAAGCTGATTGCTGCACTGAATTTCTCTGTCGAAAACACTTAGAAAATATTGCTCTTGCGCACTTGTGTTTCTTTCTTTTGAACTCTCGCATAACTTTGAATTGAAGCTTGAGTTCTTGTGTTTTTCGATGCATATTACTACTGCCTGAAGCCTCCTTTTATAGCAGAAGTATGGGCTTTGTCCAAGCTTATTTTTGAGATGAATCTGCTTAGATTTCCTTTGAAAATTCTTCAGTGTCGATTCTGTTTCTATTTAATTTCAAAACAAATCTTCTTTGCTTCAGATCTCCTTCGAATTTCCATTAGGTCTTCTCCAATTTTTGAATCAAATCTTCTTAATACTTTGATCAGATCTCTATCAAAATTCAACCAAATCTTCTTCGAATTTTGATTAAGTCTTTTATGAATCAGAATCACGTTATAAATCTGGACCGTGTGATCTTCTGATCTGGACCAAGTCTGGACTACGTCTCCTGATATGAACCATGCTGTCTCCTGATCTGGATCGTATGATCTTCTGATCTGGACCATGTATCTAGACCAATTCTGGATCAAGTCTTTTGTTCTGGACCAAGTTATCTTCTGATCTAGACCAAGTCTGGACCTTGTCTTCTGTTCTAGACCAAGTTATCTTCTGATTTGGACCATGTTATCTTTTGGACCATGTTTCGTCCTGGTCTGGACCATGTCTCCTTCTAGACCAAATATTCTTCTAATCTGGACCAAGTCTCCTTCTGGACTATTTTTCCTTCTGATCTGGGCCACGAATGATATCCTATGATAATGTCATTATTTCTTCCCTCTGATGATATCCTCTGATTTTTTCCTTTGATGATATCCTCTAATTTTTGCTTCTAATTGTATCCTCTAGTGATATCTTTTGGAAGTATCCACTGGAGGTATCCTCTGGAGGCATCCTCTAGATGTATCATCTGGTGACATCCTCTGGTAATATCTTCTGGTCGTATCTTCTAGTGACATTCATATCTTCTGGTGACGTCATCCTCTAATGACATCTTCTGTTGACATTGATATCTTCTGGTTGTATATTCTGATTTTTATCTTCTGGTTGTATCTTCTAGAGGTATCTTCTGGTGACGTCATCCTCTGATGACATCCTCTGGTGACGTCATCCTTTGGTGTATCCTCTGGTGACGTCATCCTCTGATTTTTCATTCTTCTTCTAAGTCAAAATGTTATTTTCATAAAATACTTTTGTTAACATCAAAACTTTAACTAGAAGAACCAACTTGATTCCAACAATGAGTTCTTAGTTAAAGAAAAACAAATGATTTGTATCCAAAAGAACATGTGTTGTTCATACTAAAATAGAACTGAAAGATATAGATAAAAAAATAATAAAAGATAAGTAAAATGAAATAGAGAAAGAAAATGACCTAAAGATAAGTCTCTGAGAAGGTTACACAATGTCACGTTTTCTATTGATATTCGGTGTGATGATAGAGAAAACATATTAGATTAGAACTCCATAGATAAAAAAAAGAGGAAAAATAGAACATAGATAAAATTTAAGTAGAGAAAGAAAATGACATAATTTGACCCAACTGATGAAGTCACCAAGAGGTTACACAATCTCACATTTCCCATGGATACTTAGTGAGAATTGAAAAGCCATGAAGGATTTAATGTTGTGTAAACGACGAAACTTTGTATCTAAAGTGTTCTCTCTACCAATGTTTAAGAATGAATCGAAATGATGATTCTTGAGATAACATAAGATAGGTTGTATTTGGTTACCAACTAATCAGAATATACAAAGTTAGAAATGGAGGAACTTTAATAGTAAAATTATTTTCATGAAGAGCTTTTGTATGTGGGTTCTCAACATATGTATATGATAATGTGTGAGATGCAAAAGCTAAATTGAGAAATAAAATGTGTAAGATGAATTGCGAAACATATGAAAAATACCACATATGAATATAAGTGATGCGGAATAAATGTTATGTTGTGGCAAATAAGTGTGTGATGTGTCAATTAATAGATTTAGGGGTTTGTTTTAATATATTATAATAGATAGACGACAACTTTTATTTCACCGACAATCCGACACACATAACAAGGAATTGTTTTTTTAAGAAGTAACAAAACAATATAAAATCATTAATAAAAAATGGCGTTTATAAATTTTAATACCAATTTGCATTTCTTTCTAATACTTTTTTATATATTGTATGCTTCATGATGAATTTTTTTATGTGTGTTGGTTTGGTTGAGTTATGTTTTTCAATTTTACATAGATTAAAATTATATTTTCTTTTGTAATTTCTTTGTAGAATTTAATTCCCAAAAATCATATTAGAATTCAGAAATTTGGAAAAAGAAAATTGTAACACCCCGAGTTTAAAACACAGCGCGAGTGTATTTTTTTTTTTAAAACGAATAAATAAACCAAAGAGTTTTCAGAATAACATTTCAAGGAAATTGAAATCAATTCAAATTAAATATCATTACTTCAGCACACCACAACTATACAAGATCTGCTACTCTAACTACTTGCTCCTACGTATGATCAGATAACGACTTAAAACCAACAATTAAATCAGAGCTTTAACCCAAAACATTAACCAAATGCTCTGATACCACTAATGTAACACCCCGAGTTTAAAACACAGCGCGAGTGTATTTTTTTTTTTAAAACGAATAAATAAACCAAAGAGTTTTCAGAATAACGTTTCAAGGAATTTGAAATCAATTCAAATTAAATATCATTCGACTTCGTAATCAAAAATAGTAAGGAATTTAAAACAGCAACATCACAATTAAATCGAATGAGATATTTATCGAAATTTAATCTTTATAATATACTAAAATAAAGATACATCAAAATATTTATCAGAGTGCGGAAGAGTTTTACAATAATTCCCAAAATGAATATTTACAACCATTGAGTTCAAAACCCTATACATAAGTCTACTCTGATCATACCCTAAGCTACAGTAGCATTACAATATTCACAAGTCTTTTCTTCGCCCAGCTGCTCATCTCTTTGCATAGCCCACAAGTAAAGATCAAGGGAAACTAACGACGTTCCCTATCGTTAGTATGAACATTAGGGGTACGGTTCTGAATCTCATCTGAGGGCAAAGCCCAATTCCACAATAATTGTAAAGGGTCACCGACCGATGCAATATGTATATGCTCATGTTCATAAATTCTTGGAATCACCAAGGTGCAATCGCTTACAGACCAGCACAATTTAACGGCCCTCATGACCAGGGTGCAATCGCATACAGATCAGCACGAGTGCAGTCGCATACAGACCAGCACTCGTGCAGTCACTACAGACCAGCACGTTTGACATAAACCAAGGTACAATCACTACAGATCAGTACCTAGTGCAATCACTACAGATCGGCACTCGTGCAATCACTACAGATCAGCACGTTTGACATAAACCAAGGTACAATCACTACAGATCAGTACCTAGTGCAATCACTACAGATCAGCACTCGTGCAATCACTACAGATCAGCACGTGGCTGCGCATTTCAGGGTACAAACACTACAGTCCAGTACCAATGCAGTCGTTTATCTGACCAACACTTATATACCAAGGTACAATCACAGATTAGTACCTAGTGCAATCACTACATATCAGCACTCGTGCAATCACTACAGATCAGCACGTGGATGCGCATTACTCTGTGGCCCATCGTGGTTACCACCTGACTATGCCATGCATGAGTATGCATTATTTCACTTCATTGAAAACAGTATGCAACCTTAGTAAAATTCATGCATTTTCCTCAGTTTTTCAAAACATCTCAACACATTCAAAGATTAACCATTCAAGCAAGCATTACACTTTGCATTACCTCAAAGTTCCACTCTTTATTAACAAAGGTTTTTCCCCAACTGTTAAGATTCAAAATTGTGATTAAAACTGAGGTTTCTGGCAAAAATACGAATCTGTATTCGAATACAGCTTCATTGTATTCGAATACAGAAGCCAAACAAGGCAGAATCAACATCCTGTATCTGAATACAGACTCCTTGTATTCGAATACAGAGGCTGTCATAGTACAAAAATAATCAGAATTTCTACATCTTCAGTAAATTCTCAAAAACTTCATCATCACCACTTCAAACTATCACCAAATTTCCATTTTTAATCACCACAAACCTTCCCAAGGTACCCCAACACTTAAGGTTTATAAAACAATGTTAAAAACTTGAATTTCTGAAAAACACGAATCTGTATTCGACTACAACTCCCTTGTATTCGAATACAGAAGCTAAAGCAGTGAAAAATCAGCATTCTGTATTTGAATACGAGGTTGTCGTAGTCGAATACAGATGCGAAGTCAGTGGCAAAGGTTGTCGGCTACAGAGGGTCGTAGTCGAATACAGAAGCTAAGTCAAAAGCAAAATTGGAAAATCTGTATTCGACTACAGAGGGTCGTAGTCGAATACAAGTTCGAAAATCTGAAGAAAACAGAAGCCTTGCAGGCTGTATTCGAATACACTCAAGCCGTATTCGAATACACCTTCAAATTCAGTGAAATTTCCTGGAACTTCAACACATTTTTAAAACCTTTCCTTTGAAAAACCAACCCAACCCTAGAATCATAATCACCACTCTTTAAAATCTCAACTCAGAACATTTTTCATCCAATATCAGCAACAGATTGTTTTAACAAAACCCAGCAAAACACAGATTCACTCAAATCAGAATAACCTCACTGATTTTTTACAAAACAAAATCAGAACCAGAATCATCATTCAACACACACGGAATGATTTCCAAAACATAACACCATGTTTTTCACAACATAAACCAATAATCATTCATCACACATGCATTTACAGCCCTAAATGCAATCTAAAAAGTTGGAAGGTGCCCTTACCTTAGTTACGTTCCTTTAGTTCGTATGCTTCTGCGAAAAAAAGCCGACGATACTCCCGTTCGCGTTCGCCGCTACAAAAATTAGTTCTTTAGCTCCGTAACGATCAGAGGAATGACTTTCGTACTCGAAACATTCTGATTCGACACTCAGATTTTCCAGAAAAAGAATATTTAGAAATCTGTTTCTCCTTTTCTAACACAGAAAACAGAAGAAGAAGAAGATATATGCAGAATTCTGTCGTATAGAGGAAAGAAGAAATATCTTCTCACTTAAGTATCCACTTAAAAGCAACTGACACAGCAGAGGAGAGAGGAATTGTTTCCTTTTTCACAAATATCTACGCCACCTCACCAACTCTTATATTAAAATATCTTCTGATCCTCCAGCAATTAATCCGTTTCGTCGCAAATAGCAGAAAATATCTTAATTAATCGGCCTGATAATTTAATTACTCGAAATTAAATTAATTCATCCATCATCCATAATTTTAATTCCAACTTCAAAACAATTAATTATATATATATATATTTACACAAAATATACATATATTGAATATTACACCAATATTCCCAAAATACCCTTAAAATCAAATCTGAATTTAATTTTAAAATTTAAGGGTCTTACAAAAATAGATAATAGATAAATTTGATTCAAATTTTCATTAATATATTCCTATAAATTATCGAACTTTAAGAGTTAGTACAAATTTTTCACATTACTTATTGTTATAAAGTTTTTGTTGCTGTTCTTCTAGCTTTCTTCATGAGTTGTTTGACCCATATTATAGCATCACGGAATTCTGAAGAAAAAATAACAAAATATTTATAATAATATAAATAATAATAAGATGGTTTAGAGGGAGAAACATATAGTAATTAGGTGACAAAGAGGTCATGCATGATTTCAAGTCAATCCATTTAGTAAAATAATTATTAAAAATACACACTTGTCTTTTAAAAAAAAGTACGTGATTTCTTGTGATTTAACAAGAAAGAGGAAGACAAACTTACGTGTTGCAATCAATGTTTAAATCAATTGGAATTGAAAGACTAATATTACAAAGTTGTGGAAGTTGTTTTGCTTTGTCAAATTTAACTCTAAATTTTACTGAAATACCTTTGAGACATTGACATAAATCACGTCGAGCCTGACTAGTGTTCGCCTTTTGAAATACATTATTTGCTCCTGCACAACATGAAGTAGATGGTGCTGGTTGGCCAAATCCTATCAAAAAAAGGTACACATGGCAGTAAGGAAACAATTGCCTCAGGGCAACCAATGTCATCAATTTGGCGTGCAGCCAATGTTGTTACTTGCAAGCTTAAAACCATCACAATCATTAAAAGAGCAATACTTTTTCTCCAACATCTTGATTTTATTATGTGTATACAGTATAATTGGTTGGTTTCTATGAAATTTTATATTGGTCAAACACTATACTGCATGCATACCTTAATTTATAGGCAAGATAGACTACCATTTTATGATAACACATAAGTTAAAGATTATCTTAAATATGTATGGTCAAAGTTAAAGATTAAGACAATGAATTCTAAGAATCAATATTCTGCTAGAATGATTATTTTTATAATAAAAAGTATTAAAAATTTAACATTTACCTTAAATAAAATAATACATAAGAACTAATTTATAATTTACAAAAGTCTAAATAAATAAATCAGTAGTTGATGTTCTAACTGGCAATATAATAGGTTTCAATAATTATATTTTTAAATTCCCTATACAATTCTTTTTTTTTTTCAAATGATTAAAAAATCCATTATGTAATATAAAAAAAGTATATAAATTTTGTTTGATCGGATAATAAAAAAAAGGAACCTTTAATTAGCTTGTGGAATCGAAGCCTCACCATTTACTCCATACTCTTTGCCACCTTGTGTAATCTTTTCTTGATAATGATTGAAGTTTGATGAGTCTAATTGTTAAAATAGAAGTTGATGATATTAAATGTTGATGATGAATTTTTGTTGTCACTTTTGAATTCGATAAAATTTGTTTATAATAGGTTGAGTTGTTGATTGAATAAATAAGATACATTAATCGAATAGTTAACTAATAAGTCAATTAGATTGACAGACTAATTGAATGCATTGATAGGTTAATCAAATAAATAAATTATGAATAATAAGCAAAGAATAGCTTGAGTGATAATTTGATGTGAATTTAATAATGAACTAGATATTGGTCCGCGCTTTGTTTATATATAGATTTGATATATTAAATTAAGATTAAATTGTACTTTAACTTTATAAACATTACTATTTGAATTTATATATAATTAAAGATGGTAAAGTTGATTAGTAGATAATGGTTGTTGAATGATATATTAGAAGTAGATCAATTTTATGTTACCCAGGTGAGTTAAGTTTTGTATCATGTACAAACTTTTATCGACTATTGGATTAATAAGTTTCATCATTCGATCAAATGAGATATTATGAAACTTAATGATCCAATGATGGAAAATAAACTCATGTATTGTGCAAGATGCTATGCATATTAGAGAAAGCTAAAAAGTAATCATCTTTAGTATGATGTTTAATGTAATTTTCTATCACATTTTTTGGATATGTTCAAGATAATTGAAAATGATTTAAAAAATCAAAATTAAAATATTTATTTGAACTAATTATTTTTGGCTTCATATTTTTTTACACATATACTAAAATTTATCTGATATTAATATACTAATATTTTCTATCACCTTTAGAAATCTGTTTAAATAAAATAGAGAGTATATTTCAAGAGTTACGTAAAAGCTTGTATAAATCAAATTACCTTACATGTGCTCATATTTGATATTCAATCAATGAAACTTCTCTAAAATAAAATAAAAAAATTATTATACAGAATTTATTAAATTACATTACATTACATTCCAGACTATAAAAGTGGCAGCCTCTACATAACTAAATAAAATTCAACCGTCGTGCAGCTTCATCTGTTCCAGCAAAAAAACTCATAGCATGGAACTAACCAATTCTTTGAGAGAGAACACTGAGTTAAGATTGGTAACTATGTGGTGAATAAAAGAGGGACTGCAACTAGTGATGATAATATCATGTACAGGTCGTCTTCCGACAAGTCATTTCAAAAGGCATTATTGACATCTAAGTTTCTTGAGAAACCAACGTCATGAGATTGCAAGATTGAGAATGGTGCGTACTGTGACAGGTTTGGCTCTAGGGGAGAGGGTCTTAGTGTAGTCAGTCTTTGGTGAAAACTTTGGCAACAAGCTTGGCCTTGTACTTGTTTATCGAGCCATCAAGGTTCTCTTTTACCTTAAAGGACCATTTGCATCCAATGGGAGATTTGCCAACTGGTAAATGGGACCAAGGACCGTGTAGCATTATTGAGTAAGGCATCTTACTCCTGATTATTGCAGCCTTGTTTGGTGGTCTTTGCACTGAGCCAAAAGCAATGTAGGATTAACCTGGGGACAAATAAAGCCTGATTTGGGATCTGGTGCACATAGAGTGGGCATTGATGGGAGCATCAATATGAACTCTGTAATCAAAGTTAAGTTTGGCCGGGCTAGGTGTAGGGCCAGGATCAAAGGTAATTCTTTATATAAAGGGGTAGGGAATTTAGAAGAGGAAATTGTCTTTGGCAAGAAGCAGGAAATTGGTAGAGGCCATTAGCACTAAGTTTTCCCTTTTCCCCTGAGGAAGACTTCATTGGTAGCTTGTGATTTTACAAGACAAAAATTAGGGTGAAACTGAAAGAAAATAGAGTTTTCACGTGCAAATTTACTTACACTTGGCAAGTTTTTGGTGATGGTAGGAACATGAAGTAGATTGTGCAATGTAAAATGGAATTTATGATTAAGAGAAGTGTTGTTGGAAATTCAAGTGTGAGTGGTAAAAAGTCTCACATTGACTAGGAATGAAGGAAATGTTAGATATATAAGAGAGATGACCCATAAATCTATTGCATGTGATCCGTACAAGGGGGTATTTATAGGTACAAATAGATAACTCTAGACACATTTTTAGTAGTTTTCTAATTAATACTCACTTCTAGATACTTCCCACATTTTTCTATAATTAAAACACTTTTAGATTTTTACATAGAAATTACATATGGTTCTAGATTTATCTAATTTCAAGTTAGTAATAACATTGTTCCCTCTTAATTTGAAATTTTCTTCTTCGTTCCAGGTCTTGCTCTTAGCCTTTGAAAGTCTTCAAATTTTAATGGCTTTGTAAAAATATCAGCAACTTGATCTTGAGTCTTCACATATTTAAGTTCAACTTATTTCTTAGCAATGCATTCTCTAATGAAATGGTACCTTGTGCCTATGTGCTTGCTACGATCATGAAACACTGATTCTTTGCAAGTGCTTGTGCAGACTTGTTGTCTATACAAATATCAGTAGCTTCCTTTTATGGAATATGAAGTTCCTTCAATAATATCCTAGCCAAATGGCATGACAAGTGCAAGATGTTGCTGCTACACTCACATGTTGAAAGTGTGACAATAGGTTGTTTCTTTAAGCTCCACGAAAAACACAGTCCCCCATGAAAAATATAAATCAACTAGTACTCTTTTTATCATCAATATCTCCCACAAAGTCGTTATCACATAATCCAAAGAGTTTCAAATCATTAGAAGAAGAGTAAAATTGTTCATAATCATGCGTACCTTTAAGGTAGTGGAGTATCCTCTTAGTAACTTTCATATGTGTAGCAGTAAGAGCTTCTATAAAATGACTCACTACTCCAACTGCATATAGAATATCAAGCCTTGTACATGTTAAGTATCTTACGCTTCCAATGAGACTTTTGAAAAAGGCAGTGTCCTCCTTTTGTCCATCTTCAAACTTTGACATCTTCAATCCACTCTCTGTTGGTGTGTTCACCGGATTGCAATCAAACATTTTAAATTTCTTCAAAACTTCCTTTGCATAGTTTTCTTGAGAAATAAATATACCTTCTTCCAATTGCTTTACTTCTAGGCCTAAGTAGTATGACAAGAACCCAACATCAGTCATCTTGAACTCAAGCGTCAAGGCCTTTTTGAACTCTTCAAATAAACTTGAATTGTTCCCAATGAATATAAGATCATCAACATAGAGACAAACAATCAAAATATCTCCATTATCACAAACTTTGACATAAAGAGCATATTCATTAAGACAACCAGCAAACCCGTTGTCTTGGAAGTATTTGTCAGTGCAAATATTCCATGCTCTTGGTGCTTGCTTTAATCCATACAATGCGCTCCTCAATCTCAAAACTTTATCTTCATGTCCTTTAATCGCACACCTCATTGGTTACTCAACATATACCTCTTCTTCAAGATACCCATTTAGAAATGCCGATTTTACATCAAGTTGATAAAGTTTCCACTTATTTTGAGCTGCTACTGAGATTAGCAAACAAATAGTGTCCATGCGAGCAACTGGTGGAAAAAATTTTTCATAGTCAACTCCATGTTTTTGTTTGTAGCCTTTGGCAACAAGTCTTGCTTTGTATTTTTCAATATCTCCATTAGCATTCTTTTTAGCCTTTTACACCCATTTGACTCCAATTGCTTCATGGCCTTTTCAAAGAGTTGCTAATTCCCAAGTGTTGTTCTTCATAATTGATTTGATCTCATCATCCATGGCTTGTCTCCACCTTTAATCTTTCATTGCTTCGCCAGAATTTAATGGCTCACTATCCATCAAGAGACAATACAAATCTTCAAGGTCGAGAGAAACTTCAGTTGACCTTTCATAAATGTCTTTTATATCTTTCAGTTGACAAATCTTACTTGGTCTTTTGCTTGAACTCTCATATAGAGATATAGATGAAGGACGAGGTGAAGAAGATGGAGTTGCATCTTGAACTGGCATTGTGGTATCTTGATCTTCTTCAAAATATGGAAGGAAATTATAGTTTGTTTCTTCTTGACCCTCATAATTCCATGTAGCATCTTCATGAAATTCAACATCACGACTCAACACGCAATTGATTAACACTATGCTTACTTCCATTCCATCCTTCTAGAGGGGTTTGGTCTTTGACATTTGAAGTCTGAGAGCGATTTTCCAAATAGACCGCACAAGAAACAGCTTCAGCCCAAAACTCCTTTGACATCCTTTTGGATTTTATCATGCATCTTGCCATGTTCAAAATAGTTCTATTCTATTTCTTGGCTGCTCCATTGTGTTATGGAGATCTTGGAACTGTGTACGGACGATGAATTCAATTAGTTGCACATAATTCATTAAACTCCTTCTAAGTGAATTCACCTCCTCGATTAGATCTCAAAGCTTTGATTTCATGATTGCTCTCCTTCTCTACAAGAGCTTTGAAGTTCTTGAAAGCTACCAAAGCTTCTGATTTTTTGCTTTATGAAATAAATCTAAGTTTTTCTACTAAAATCATCAACAAAGAGAATGAAATATTTACTCTTACCAAATGAAGATGGATCAATTGGCCCACGCAAGTCGGTATGCACAAGTCGCAACGACTTACATGCTCTTGATGTGGCTTCTTTAGGAAAACTTTTTCTAGCTTGCTAGCCAAGAAGAAAACCTTCACACAATTGATTTGGATGATTGATTGAAGGAATCCCTTTCACCATATTATTTTCTCCCATAATTTTAAGTGCACCAAAGTTCAAGTGGCCATACCTCATATGCCAACGCCATGCTTCATCTTGGACACTCATGAGAATTAAGATGTTTATTTTTCATGAGAATTTCATATCCTTTTTCAAGAAGTTGGCCCAAACTCAAAATATTACTCTTTAATTTAAGCACATAGTATACACCACTAATCAACTTATGGCTCTCATCTTTAGAAAAGATTAGAATCACACATTTCCCTTCAATTTTCACTTTTGGTGAGTCTCTAAAGGAAACATTCCCATTCATCTTTTCATTAAGCTCCACAAATTTCTCTTTGCATCCGCACATATGGTTACTTGCACCATTGTCCAAGTACCATGAACTATTAACATCTCTCTCTTCTTCCTTGAGTGTTAGCAACAAAGTTGACTCTTTATCTTTGTCAACAAAATTATCCTCTTCTTCGGCTTGATTAGGAGCATTACAACATTCCCAAGAAAAATTGTCAAATTCATGACAGTTATAACATTTAGCTTTAGATTTTTCATACCTCATTTCACTTTGATAATAGTCGTAACCTCTTTCTTTTCCACAAATTCTTGGTGACGAACGACTTCTTTCTTCGTAGTTTGATTCACCATTGAAACCTCTTACTCTTCCTCCTTGGCCATGACCACATCCTCGTCCTCTTCCTTGTTCACGTCCACATCCGTTTTGACTATTGAATCCTCTATCATCCTTCAACGAAGCTTTGATCTTGAGAACTTGCTCTAACGAATCTTCTTGCCTTTTCTTCATTCTTTCTTCTTGAGCTTGCAATGAACCTTCTAATTCCTCAATAGACATTGAGTCAAGATCTTTTGATTCCTCAATGGACATTGAGTCAAGATCTTTTGATTCCTCAATAATACACACCACATAATCGAACTTAGGAGTCAAGGAACGAAGAATCTTGTTGAAGTCCCACATTGGAAAAATCTCATATATTGAGTAGTTTTCATCTTTATAAATACTAAATTCCGACATTGGATAGAAAACATATGTTGGTTTACTTCCATCACTATATAAAGAATGTCAAATTTTTGTGAAAAGCGCACCAAAGTTGGATGCATTTTCCATCTTTCTCTTTTCTCCTTGTTTTTAATTTGGGCGATATATTTGCAAGCCACTTATCCCTTTTCTTTCTGTCCCTTCGAGTATTAGTGGCTCTAATACGACTTTCTTTTAGAGCTATTTTTATGTCGTAGTTCCTTTTATTTTTGAGTGGTTATAATACCACGGCCTTTTTAGAGAGGTTTTTATATTGTAGTCCCTTTGATTTTGAGTGGTTCTCATACCACAATCCTTTTTTAGCGATGTAGTCATAGTACCATATTGCAAGTGACTTTAACCACTATATTGAGAGTGACTTTAACTATCATATTGAGAGTGTCTTTAACAACCATATTGAGGGTGTAATTCTAGAACGGTTTTCTACGGTGTAGTGGAACTCCGATACAGTGTATCTGGGATGTTTTATCCTGGGGACTTCATGGTTGACAGTCTGCCTTGCACAATTTGGATAATGCCGCGAAACGTGTTAAAGAGAACGAACTAGTTCGCGACTCAACCCAGTAATATCGTTGGTGGCATAAATTGATATTGAAATAGTTTTTCGAAACTCAAAAAACAACAATTTTAATACGTTTTTTTCTGCCATGTCAACTCAAGAGATTACTGGATCTGGTGTTTCTGATTTCAATAAACTGTTTCTTTGAGGCAAATAGAAAATGATAAGAAAGCTGAAAAATTAACCCATGGGAGGATAACGATTACCTCTACAAGAATTATTTTCTTAATGGACTTGTTGATAATTTGTATGAATACTACAATTCCACCAATAGTGCTAGACAAGTTTGAGATGCATATAAAGAAGAAATATGATATTGAGGAAGTTGGAGCTAAAAAAAATGTGCTGTAGCCACTACCTCAAAGTATCAAATGACCGATGACAGATCCGTGAAGGTTTAATCTTGTGAAATTTAGAAGATTGTTCATGAGATCATCTCTTAAGGTATGACTTTTGATGAATAATTTCAAATATGATATTTTTGTTGGCAAATGTACTTTTAAGACATGTTTAAATTAAATAATGAAATCCAAAATGGGTATGTTGTTGTTGTTAAAAAATTTATACGTCTCCAAAATTTTCAACACATGATGGCATAAATTCAAATTCAAACGAGGAGTAAGTATAAATTAAGGGGGAGAAATCAAAACTCTTTGAATTTCAACAACAAAGGCTTTGTCATCATCAAAAAGGGGGAGAATGAAAATATATAAGATGATCTATGTTTTTGATAAAGACAAAAGACTAAGAATAATGATCAAGTTACAAGTTCAAAGCAAAATCAACAAATCAAGTAAACTATTAGGAAACTTAGAATTTAAGGTACTTGATAAAATCCAATTACATTTCAAATACTATAATATGAGAACCTTCTTATTTTAGCATATGCATCGAAAGAATTTTCAAAGTGTCAAAATACATAAACAAATAATTAAAAATCAGTATTTTGACAAAAATCAAAGTTGTATTCGACTACATATATGAGTAGCCGAATACAGATGAAGTCAATAGCAAAAACTGGACATCTGTATTCGACTACAACATGTCGTAGCCGAATACAAAACAAGTCAGTAGCTAGAACTGAAATTTTGTATTCGGATACGAAATGACGTAGCCGAATACAAATATCAAGGCAATAGCTAAAACTGGACTTTTGTATTCGACTACGTCATCTCGTATTCGAATACAAATCAAGTCAATGGCAAAAATCACTAATTTGTATTCGACTATGAGGTTTTGTATTCAAATACGACGTTGAAATTTTGAATAAAAACTTAACGTTACAGAAGTGTATTTGACTACACATAAGCTGTAGCCGAATACAACTGAGAATCAATGCAATTTTTCAGTTCAAATCTCATCTGGATCATTGCATAAGTTCATCAAAACTTCTGAGAACAATTGCCACTGATCTGAAGTATTGTCTACGGAGTATAAATACCTCATAGCTTCAATTTTAACTCACCAATCCTACTACCAACTTAAGTTAACTTTCTGAAATATTTGTGAACTTTTTCAAAGTTAAATTTGTTAAGACAAAATCTCATTTTTAAAGTTTTGATGAAAATAAACAAACGTTAATTAAAGATTGTTAATTATGATTCTAAATGTATTATTAATTTAACCTGTGCTTTTGAGTGTGTTACTTCAAAGATAGGTTTCAAAAGAATCAAAGAAAACAGCAGAGAACATTCTTCACATATTCTGGAAAACGGAGAATGTTCGCCAGGCTGTTACAGCATAAAGACCAAAATTTCTCCATCACTTAATTGAAGTTATTGTCTCTGGTATTTACATCAGTATTAAGAGTACATGACAAGGAACAGATGTGATCAATTACAATCAAAAGAAACCATTCGAATCACAAAGAAAAAAGGCCACGAATCAAGCTGCTCAAGCAGAAACTGAATATTCTCCAGTTCTGTTGTCAAGATTGATAAACAATCTTGACAATGTACAATGCATGAAGACAGCTTCCAGTATGTTCAAAAATCAATCCAGATTGATTATCAATCTCCAGGAAATCCAAAAGCTAAAGCTCCAGATTGATCATCAATCTCCAGCAACTATGCTACAGTTTTCTGCAACAACATTCTGTGATCATTTTCAATCTGTTTTAAATGATCCAAAGCTTCAATTCAATCCAGCAATATTATCACTTATCAGAAGCATTAGAAGATCACTAATTACTCAAGAAAATTTGATTCAAAATGCAACACACAGCCTTGTCTGAATAGAAAATAAAAATAGTCAAAAGTTGGATTATTTTTATTCAGAAATAATGCCTCTGGTCAAGCCTGACAAGGGCACCATCAACGGCTCTATTGACCTCAATTAAATGCTCTCAAGCCTATAAAAGGCAGGCCAATGCTCAAGGAAAACGCAAAAGTTCAAGTGCTAACAAGTCTATCAAAATCATTCACATTTACATACTTGAAATTCTTCAATCACATATAAGAATCAGTTTTGGTTAAATTCGTTTTACTATGATACATTATACTGATTTCTTTGTAAAGAATCGAATCTCAAACAAGAGTTGAGATATCTCATATTCTAACAAAACTATCTCTTCATTATTGTAAAACTCAAACTATAAGAGTTAAGTATAGTTTGGGGTAGATTGTAAGAAATCCTATCAAGGTTGATAGGTGATTTGATAAATCTCTTTCTGGGTGGAATTAGATTAAGTTCTGTAAACAAAGATCAAGGTTGATCTAGGCTAGGTGCTGTAAAACCAAGAAGGTTCTTGTTTTAAACACTTAGTGGAAAATCTCACAATTGTGAGGACTGGACGTAGCCCAAGTTGGGTGAACCAGGATACATCTTTGTGTGGTATTTCGTATCCTTAATCTCTTTATTAAGTTTGATTGTTTTTCAGGATTAAAATACAAAACTGTTTTTCTGTTTTACACACTAATCATGAACGTTCTCCGTTTTCTAATAAAACCAAGAACGTTCTCCGTTTTTCTGCTTCCTTAACCAAGAACTTTCTTGAGTTTAAAACTGAAGTTTTTCAGAAAATTTTGAAAAGGGAGATTTACAACTCAAACCCCCCTTCCTTGTAAATCAATTTTGCTACTTCAATTGGTATCAGAGCAAGGTCTCTAAAAAGAACACCTAACAAGTGTTAGAGAAAAAGATCCAGAAAAATGTCCAAAGCAAAATACATTGTTGAGGGAGGATCCTCAAACAGACCACCATTTTTTGATGGTACTGATTACTACTTTTGGAAAAGCAAAATGCAATTGTTTCTCAAATCATAGGACACAGGCATGTGGAACATCATAATAAATGGAAATCATGTTCCAAGAATAAATCAAGAAGATTCAACTTCAGCAGAAAAGAAAAAAGCAGACTGGACTCCTCATGATAAAGCTAAGGTACTCCTAAATTCTAAAGCTCATTTATTCTTATCGTGTGCTTTGAGCAGGGAAGAAAGTGAAAGAGTAGACGAATGTGAAACTGCTAAAGAAGTATGGGACACATTGAAAACTCACCATGAAGGCACAAGCCATGTCAAAGAAACAAGAATAGACATTGGTATAAGAAAATTTGAATTATTTGAGATGCAAGAAGGAGAAACCATTGATGAGATGTACGCAAGATTCACAACAATAGTGAATGAAATGCGTTCCCTTGGCCAAGCCTGTTCAATACAAGACAGGGTAAGTAAGATCATGAGGTGTCTTCCAGTTGTATGGAGACCAATGGTAACAACTATAAGCCAAGCCAAGAATCTTGAAACACTTCCCTTGGAAGAATTGATAGGAACCTTAAGAGCATATGAAATACTGCTACAAGAAGATAAACCTGCCAAGAAAGGCAAAGCAGTGGCTCTAAAGGCATATCAGGAGAACATCATATTACAAACTGATGAAGAACCAGAAAAAACTAGACAAGAAGATGCTGATGAAGAAATTTCTCTTCTCACTAGAAAAATACAAAGAATGATGAGAAGGAGAGATCAAATCAAGAAAGGATTTCCAAATAAAAATCCCAAAACAGAAACAGGTAAAAGCCAGATTACATGTTTTGGTTGTAATAAATTAGGACATTACAAAGCTCAATGTCCCTTGAATAAGAAAACACCAAAACGATTTCCATTTAAAAAGAAATCAATGCTGGCCACATGGGATGACTCAGAAGAATCAGATACAGAAGAAGGAGAAGAAGCCAACATATGCTTGATGGCAGATACAGAAGAAATCGAGGTAACCAATTCTGAATCCTGTTCTTTGTGTGAATTAATGGGAAAAGAATTTGACAACTTGCTAAATGATTCAAACAATCTTATACAAAAATGTAGTTCTTTAAAAGAACAAGTTTTAAAAGAAAAAGAAGAAAAAGAAAAGGCTCAAGCTATGATTGATATTCTCAAGAATACCATTCAAGAACTGAGAGGATCAAAACAGCAAAGTTTTGAAAATCAGAAAGGTCAAGAACGTTCTGCAGCTAAATTGGAGAACGTTCACCTTAAATTTGAAAATGAAATTTTGAAAACTGATTTGTTAAATTTTATTAAAGCTACTGAAACTTTTCAAAAAATCATGGGATCACAAATAGGAATATTTGATAAAGCTGGTCTTGGGTTCAATCAAACTCAAAAAACCAAAATGTATGAAAACTTTTTTATTCTGGAAAGCAAGATTGAAAAATGTAAAACCAAATGTTCATACGCTAAAAATCTTGGACATTTGGAATTTTCTTGCTACTTCAAAAAACGGGATGAAAAGATTAAGAGCAGAAGGATGTTTAAAAGAAAAGAAAGTTCTGCAAAAAGAGAACAAATTTTGAAAAAACTGCAAAAGGGAGAACGTTCTCCAAACTGTTCTCAAAACGGAGAAAATTCCAAAATAAAAACTGAATTTTCTCTTATGTAGGCTGGATTTCAAAGTGCCAAGAGAAAGCCTTGGTTCTTGGACAGTGGCTATTCAAGACACATGACATGTGATAAAAACTGTTTCATGTCCTCCATTAAAAAGGATGGAGGATCAGTTACTTTTGGTAACAACAATAAAGCTCAGATCAAAGGTAAAGGAACTATTGGTAAGGCAAACTTTGCTCAAATTACTGATGTTCAATACGTTGAAGGTTTGAAACATAATCTTCTAAGTATAAGTCAGTTATGTGACAATGGTTTTGAAGTTATTTTCAAACCAAGAGTATGTGAAGTAAGAAAAACAGATTCTGGAGAGGTGTTATTTCCTGGAAATAGAAATAAAAATCTATATGTCTTATATCTTGATGAATTACCAGATGAATCCTATTTTATGTCAATCAATAAAGATAAATGGATATGGCATAAAAGAGCTGGACATATAAGTATGAAGACAATTTCAAAAATCTCCAAACTGGATCTTGTTAGAGGATTGCCCAAACTGAATTTTGACAAAAATAGAATTTGTGAAGCTTCTGCAAAAGGAAAGCAAGTCAAGAGTAGTTTTCATTCAAAAGATTTTATAACTACAAACAGAACTCTTGAATTACTTCACATAGATCTCTTTGGGCCAATCAAAACAACAAGTCTAGGAGGAATGAAATATGGTTTTGTTATTGTTGATGATTTCTCTAGATACAATTGGGTATTGTTTTTAAAAAATAAGGATGATGCATTTGATGAATTTAAAACATTTTGCAAAAAGGTACAGAATGAAAAAGAATCCAGCATCATTTTTGTAAGAAGTGATCATGGAGGAGAGTTCATAAATGCCTCTTTTAAAAACTTCTTTGATGAACTTGGAATTTCTCACAATCTATCTTGTGCAAGAACTCCACAACAGAATGGAGTTGTTGAACGAAAAAATAGAACACTTCAAGAAATGGCAAGAACAATCTTAGAAGAATCAAATGTTGAAAGATACTTTTGGGCAGAAGCCATTAACACTTCTTGCTACATTTTAAATCGTGTATCTATTAGAAAAATCATTAACAAAACTCCTTATGAAATCTGGAAAAATAGAAAACCAAACATTTCATATTTTCACATTTTTGGATGTTATTGCTATATTTTAAACAACAAAGATGTCGTTGGAAAGTTTGATGCAAAATCAGACAAGACAATATATTTGGGATATGCAAATGACTCCAAGGGATGTCGAGTGTTTAATCTGAGAACCAAGGTTGTTGAAATCAGTATGCACGTGTTATTTGATGTGGATGTAAGTAAAAGGGATGAGGAAGAGGAGATTCAAACTGGTGTGCAGCAACAGAATGTTGTGCAGGAAACCGAGATTGATAAACAATCTTCGTTTCATTCTCCACCAAAAAGCTGGAAAACAATTGAAGGACATCCTCTAACTCAAATAATTAGAGAAACTGCTGATGGAATTCGAACAAGAAGATCATTCAAGAATGACGAATGCAGCATGGCAATGATATCCCAAATTGAACCCAAATCCATTAAAGAAGCAATAATAGATCAATCTTGGATAGAAGCCATGAAAGAAGAATTGCTTCAGTTTGAGAAAAATGAAGTCTGGACTTTGGTCCCAAATCCAAAAGATCGAACTGTCATTGGTACAAGATGGGTTTTCAGAAACAAACTCAATGAGGAAGGCAAGGTTATTCGCAACAAAGCAAGGCTGGTCGCGCAAGGATATAATCAACAGGAAGGCATTGATTACGATGAAACGTTTGCCCCTGTTGCAAGGTTAGAAGCTATTCGTATACTTCTTGCATATGCATCTCATAAGCGTGTTAAATTATTTCAAATGGATGTTAAAAGTGCTTTTTTAAATGGCTTTTTAAATGAACAAGTTTATGTGAAACAACCTCCTGGATTTGAAGATCAATCAAAACCAAACCATATTTTTAAACTTACCAAAGCTCTCTATGGTCTGAAACAAGCACCAAGAGCTTGGTATGAAAGATTAAGTCCATTCTTAATCAAAAACGGATTTTCCAGAGGAAACATTGACACTTCACTTTTCAAGAAAAATGATAAAAATGATTTACTCATAGTTCAAGTGTATGTTGATGATATAATCTTTAGTTTAACCAATGAAAAAACGTGTGATGCCTTTTCAAAACTTATGCAAAGTGAATTTGAAATGAGCATGATGGGGGAGTTGAGATACTTTCTTGGTTTACAAATCAAGCAGCATGATGATGGCATTTTTATTTGTCAAGAAAAGTATACAAAAGACCTTTTAATAAAATATAAAATGAATGAAGCCAAAATCATGACTACTCCCATGCATCCATCTTCTTCATTGGACAAAGATGAAAATGGAAAATCAGTCTCTGAAAAAGAGTATAGAGGAATGATAGGTTCTTTGTTATATCTAACTGCGAGTAGGCCTAATATTGTATTTGCAGTAGGATTATGTGCAAGATTTTAATCTGCACCCAAAGAATCACATTTAACAGCAGTGAAACACATCTTTAGATATCTTGTTGGTAGTACTGATCTTGGCCTTTGGTATAGAAAAGGTTCACATTTTGATCTTGTAGCCTATTGCGATGCTGATTACGCTGGAGATAAAACTGAACGTAAAAGCACAAGTGGAGCATGTCAGTTCCTGGGTGAAGCATTGATAAGCTGGTCCTGCAGGAAACAAAACACAATAGCTTTATCAACCACCGAAGCTGAATATGTTTCAACATCAAACTGCTGCTCACAAGTAACTTGGATTAAAAATCAACTTGAAGACTTCTCTATAAGTTACTCAAGTGTTCCAATTTATTGTGATAATACTAGTGCTATCAATTTATCTAAAAATCCCACTCAGCACTCACGATCAAAACACATTGAAATAAAACATCATTTTATTCGTGATCATGTAAGCAAGAAAAACAATGAATTAATCTTTGTTGATACCCAAAATCAGCTTCTGATATATTTACAAAGCCTTTAGTTGAGGATAGTTTTAATTCAATTAAGGAAAGACTGAAAATCATGAGAAATCCAAAGAAATCTCATTAAAATTCTGCTTCTACAGAAAACGAAGAACGTTTATCAATCTCCGTTTTTCAGTCAACTTTCTCCGTTTGAGAAACAACTTTCTCCTCTGCATGTCACTTCTTCTTTGCGCAGGCAAAAGGAAAAGGGGAGTCTTGGCATTTAATGCTCTTGTCCCCTGCCTCCAAAAAATGCTCTGACACACTGTCAAAGTGAGGCGTTGCATCTTCTCAATCATCCTTCCCTGGGTTTCACTCATCATTACTTATTTCATTCTAAATAAGCAACATTGCCTCAAGAGTTTCTCACGAACCCTTCAAATCCTTCTCTTCATCTTCCTCTAAACCCTTCTTCCTCTCTGAAAAAACTCCAATGGCAAGAACAAAATCCTGTGCTCGTAAAAATGCATATGTTGAATCACCATCACCACCACTTTCTTCTCCGTTCCACAATCGTTCACCTTCTCCACCACCCAGACCTTCTCCCATTAAAATGCCCTTCTCATCATCAGAATCTTCATCTTCATCATCAAAGGAATCAAGTCCTATCCCTCTCCCTCTTAGACCACTCGCAACTGTTTTCCCTCCTTCTCACTCTCAATATGTACCAAACACTGCTCAAGTTCTACCACACTTGAGAAATTCAACAAGACCCACAAAACGAAGGTCTATGAGAATTCTTGCTGGAATAGGGACATCAAAACCTAAAAATATTGATTCTCCCATGTTCATAATCTCTGACTCTGATGAGGAAGAAGGTGATGTTCCTCCATCCAATACCCCTCTAGAAACCTCTTAGCAAACAACTCAAACACCCCCAACACAGAGGCAAACTATGTCTTCTGAACCTTTATTTAAAACTCCTCCTAACCAAAAAAGGAAGAATATAAATGAAATCTTCTCTCCATTAAAACCATCTCAACCCCCTTCAAAAACCATGAAAAAGAAATCCACCATAACCCTCTCTCAATTTCTTGCTAAAAAGAAATTAAAAAACCCTCAGAGAAGCAAATCAAGGGCTCTAAAACAGACCAATAAGAAGTCTTCTCCTTCTGTTGAAAAAACTCCAGAACGTTCTCCAGAACGTTCATCAATACCTGAACGTTCTCCATTATGTGAACCATCTCCTTCTGCCCCCCAAAATTCTCCTTCTGCCCCTCAAAACTCTCCACTCCACAATACCAACAACATTCCTCTGATTCCCTCCTCTGCATCTAAACTATTCAAAAAGAAATGGGCTCAACGCCCTATTGGAGTGGGAAGAGTTGTCATGTTTGACAACCTGATTGTTGATGGAAACGCTGTAAAACATCACACTGATGTTTTAGGTTGGACCTCCTTTCTTCAGATATCAGAATGTTACTACCCAGATGTCATCAGGGCTTTCTACTGTCAAGCAAGGACTTTTTCTGATAAGTCCCTGATCATCTCCAAGGTCAAAGGGGTAGATTTAAACCTAACCCCAAAATCCCTGGCCTCTATTCTGAACCTTCCTACTGAAGGCCCTACTGTTTATGGAGATAAATGGTATGAAGCCTTAAATCTGAACAAGACAGAGGTGCTCTCTGATCTTTTCCAAGAAGGGTCTACGTGTCAGCTCTCAACGTTCCTCAAACCCCTTCCAAAAATCTTTAACAGCATCAGCCACCATACCATACTTCCCTACTGTGGAAGTCATGAGTATGTATCAGATAATGATGCCCTCATAATCCATCATCTCCTAAACTGCAAGCATCTCAACCTTCCCCACATCATCATCCATCACATGATAGCTGCAGCAAATAAGGATAACACGAAAAGCACTGTACCTTATGGGATAATTCTGACCAGAATCTTCAGACACTTTCAAATCCCTCACCTTCTGCCTCCAGTTCTCCAACTTCCACTCATCCTGCTTCTGCTATGCCTCCTCCTCCTCCACCATGGCTGCACTTCAAACCATTGTGGCACGCCAGACTCAGCAGGATTTAGAGTCCACCCTCCTGCGCACATGGATGACAGAGCAACTTACTCCAAAGCTTGGACTTGTTCCTCCTCCTGTTCATCCTTCTCCTTCTCCTCAACCTGTTGTTGATCCTGCCAAGTCCTCTTCTTCAGAAGGATCTTCACCATCGTTGGCATCTTAGGATCTTTTTCTCCTTCCTTTTTGTTATGACAAAAGGGGAGAATTAATTTGAAGATTTTAGATTAAGTTTAAGTTTTTAATTAGATAGAAGTCCTTTTGTATATGGTACTTCTGTATATCTTCTAACTTAATCTCACTGTGTAATTATCAATTGATATCATCTAATGAAAAGTCTTTATTATGAATCTATTTGTTATGGATGGATTTATCTCTTGAATTTACATGATTTATCTTATGTAAAAATTAAAATCACTGCACCAATTGAGGGGGAGCTTTCAAGCTCTTTCAAAATTAGAATCAAAATTAAAATCTAAATTAACATGTTTGTCATCATCAGAAAAAGGGAGATTGTTAAGACAAACTCTCATTTTTAAAGTTTTGATGAAAATAAACAGCAAAGAACATTCTAAATATAGATTGTTTTAATTAAAATAAAGATTGTTAATTATACTTCTAAATGTATTGTTAATTTAACCTGTGCTTTTGAGTGTGTTAATTCAAAGATAGGTTTCAAAAAAATCAAAGAAAACAGCAGAGAACATTCTTCACATATTTTGGAAAACGGAGAATGTTCGCCAGGCTGTGACAGCATAAAGACCAAAATTTCTCCATCACTTAATTGAAGTTATTTTCTCTGGTATTTACATCAGTATTAAGAGTACATGACAAGGAACAGATGTGATCAATTACAATCAAAAGAAACCATTCGAATCACAGAAAAAAGGCCATGAATCAAGCTGCTCAAGCAGAAACTGAATATTCTCCAGTTCTGCTGTCATGACTGATAAACAATCTTGACAATGTACAATGCATCAAGACAGCTTCCAGTATGTTCAGAAATCAGTCCAGATTGATTATCAATCTCCAGGAAATCCAAAAGCCAAAGCTCCAAATTGATCATCAATCTCCAGCAACTACACTACAGTTTTCTGCAACAACATTCTGTGATCATTTTCAATCTGTTTTAAATGATCGAAAGCTTCAGTTCAATCCAGCAATATTATCACTTATCAGAAGCATTAGAAGATCATTAATTACTCAAGAAAATTTGATTCAAAACGCAACACACCTATCAATCTGAACAGAAAATAAAAATAGTCAAAAGTTGGATTATTTTTATTCAGAAATAATGCCTCTGGTCAAGCCTGACAAGGGCACTATCAACGGCTCTATTGACCTCCATTAAATGCTCTCAAGCCTATAAAAGGAATGCCATAGCTCAAGGAAAACGCAGAAGTTCAAGTGCTAACAAGTCTATCAAAATCATTCACATTTACATACTTGAAATTCACCAATCACATACAAGAATCAGTTTTGGTTAAATTCGTTTTACTCTGATACATTATACTGATTTCTTTGTAAAGAATCGAATCTCAAACAAGAGTTGAGATATCTCATATTCTAACAAAACAATCTCTTCATTATTGTAAAACTCAAACTATAAGAGTTAAGTATAGTTTGGGGTAGATTGTAAGAAATCCTATCAAGGTTGATAGGTGATTTGATAAATCTCTTTCTGGGTGGAATTACATTAAGTTCTGTAAACAAAGATCAAGGTTGATCTAGGCTAGGTGCTGTAAAACCAAGAAGGTTCTTGTTTTAAACACTTAGTGGAAAATCTCACAATTGTGAGGACTGGACGTAGCCCATGTTGGGTGAACCAGGATACATCTGTGTGTGGTATTTCTTATCCTTAATCTCTTTATTAAGTTTGATTGTTTTTCAAGATTTAAATACAAAACTATTTTTCTGTTTTACACACTAATCTGAACGTTTTTCGTTTTCTAATAAAACCAAGAACGTTCTCCGTTTTTCTGCTTCCTTAACCAAGAACTTTCTTGAGTTTAAAACTGAAGTTTTTCAGGAAATTTTAAAAAGGGAGATTTACAATTCAAACCCCCCTTCCTTGTAAATCAATTTTGCTACTTCAAAATTTGCATATTCCAAGTACTTGGACTACATTTTCACATAATTGAGAGAGGTTCTCTGTTGTACATGGAATCATATTGGATTGTTATCATTATACAAATAGTTATACCTTTTTGTTATTAGTTAAGAACATTCTTGTAAAATCATTTAAAGTTATTGTATTATTTGAAGAAAGTATTATATTTTCTTCAAGTGTTATAAACTAAGATAATGGTGTGCTATCTAAGGTAAAGTGTTAGGAATTTGTAATAGAAGTCTTAATGTTAGATTTGTACTGATTCTAACAAATAGTGGAAAAATATCTTGTGGTGGACAAGAGGACTGGATGTACCCTCGGTTTTAAGGGGAACCAAGATAAATTTTTGCGTGCTTTACTTTCTGTCATTTACAAGCTTTCATACACAATCACAATCAGAAAAAAAATTCACAAAAATTTTAAAAACAAGAAAAGTTTTTAAACAGCTAATTCACCCCCCTCTTAGGTGCAACTCTGAACTTACAATTGGCATTAGACCAAGTTCTAGAAATTTGCTCCTCGATTCATGGCTTTCGCACAACCAGTTTTTAGAGATGATGGTAGTAGCAATAAACCACCTTGTTTTATTGGTGAACATTATGATTTCTGGAAAATACGCATGCATGCATATCTTGAGGCACGAGGAGATCATATATGGGATGCTGTAGAAAATGGTCCCTATGTTCCAAAGACAGTCATCAACAATAAAGAGAAAATAAAGATAAAAGCCTCATGGACAGATGATGAAAAGAGAAACGTGAAGGAACCCATGAAGGAACAATTGAGGTAAAACGTTCTAAAATAATTACTGTCTCAAGAATATGAAATATTTCGTATGCAGCCCGGATAACCTGTTCTAGACATGCAGAAAAGATTCTCTCATCTAACCAATCACTTGAGGGCACTTGGCAAAAGTTTCACTAATGATGAATTGAAGCTTAAGGTTCTAAGATAATTAACAAGAGCATGGAAACCTAAAGTAACAACAATTTATGAAAAGAAAAGCCTATCCATGATGTCACTCTCTGCACTTTTCGAAAAACTCCAGGAGCGTGAAATTGAACTTGGAAGATTAGAACAGAATGAAAGTCTAGAAAAGAAGACAAAAAAGATTGCTTTGAAAATGGAGTCAAAAGAACTGTTGGATGATGAAAACTCATATGAAGATGAAAACATCACCTTCCTAGTTAAAAATATCGGTATGCTTCTTCAAAACGATAAAATATTTAACAAAAAGAAAACTTTCAAGAAGAAAGACGTCTCCACTATAAATCAGAATTTCACTTGCTTTGAATGTGGGAAACAAGGACACATAAAAGCATAATGTCCTAACATCATCAAGAAAAATGCTATCAAAAAGAAAGATTTCAAAAAGGCATGTATAGCATGGGAGGAAAATGTAGTAAGTTCATCCTCAAATTCAGAAAATGACGAATGCGCAAACGTTGCTTTAATGGCATCCCACCAATCAGACGAACAAGAAGTTAGTAGTAAAAATACTTACTATAATAATGATGATTCATGTGTTGAGAATAGTGATGCACAACAAGCAATAAAAGAACTACTTATGTAATGTAAAACTCTGTACGAAACAGTGTCAACTCAAAAGAAACAAATTTTATCTCTTTATGAGAAGATTGACACAATGGAAAAAGATTTTGAAAAACAAAAACAAAATTCTACATGCAATAAATGTGATTCACTTTCCTTTAGAATTGTTCAAATGGATAGAGTTATTGAAAGATATGAAAAAGGACAAGTTGGATTGGAAAATATAATTAACATGCAAAGATATTCAATTGACAAAAGTGGATTTGGTTATTCAAAGTTTGATAAACCAAGTACTAGTAAAACTATCTTTGTCAAGGCAAGTAAATAATCCTACAACAAAAAAGTAATAGTTGTTCAAAATACTCATCATTGTTCTAAGAAAAATATTATTCAAAAGAAACCTTTTTTGCCTAAATATAAAAGCAAAAAGAGTCCTACATGTTTTTATTGTGGTCTTAATGGTCACACACCTAATGCTTGTTATTTTAAGAACTTTGGTGTTCCATATGGGCATTATGTGTAGGTGAAGAAAGGTACTAATATTCAAGGACCCAAAGCACTTTGGTACCTAACAAACTATGACCTTGTTTTGTAGGGATGCACACAAAGTACCTCTAATATGTGGTACTTAGATAGCGGATGTTCAAAATACATGATCGGTGACAAAACTAAATTTTCAGCACTAACTCTTCAATCAAAAGGCTTTGTGATCTATGAAGATAACAACAAAGGAAAAATTTTAGGCATTGGAAAGGTTGGTACAGCTCCATCTCCTTCAATTGAAGATGTCCTCTATGTTAAAGGATTAAAGCACAATCTCATAAGTATTAGCTAGCTTTGTGACAAGGGTTACAAAATAACTTTCAACAAAAATGAATGTATTATCCTAAATGAGGTAACAAGTAAAATTCAGTTTATTGGTAAGCGTTTTAAAAATATTTTTAGAGTTAATCTTGATGGCTTATCCTTAAGAATGAAATGTCTTATGGTATGTGACAACAATGATGCATGACTATGACATAAAAGATTTGCACATATCTATATGGATCATTTAAACTAGTTAGTCAAGTATGAACTTGTTGTAGGGTTACCAAAGATGAAATTCATTAAGGATTAATTATGTGATGCTTGTCAGAAGGGTAAGCAAACTAAAGTTTCCTTCAAACCCAAAAATATTGTCTCAACTTCAAGACAAATTCAATTAATACATATGGACTTATTTGGTCCATTAAGAACTAAAAGTCTTGGTGGAAATTCATATGGACTAGTAATCGTTGATGATTTTTCAAGGTTCACATGGACCTTATTTTTGGCAAATAAAAACGAAGCTTTTAAAGCATTTAAAAAATATGCCAAACTAGTCCAAAATGAACAAGCAACAAAAATTGTATCAATAAGAAGTGATCATAGAGGAGAATTTCAAAATGTTTCCTTTGTAGAATATTGTGAAGAAAATGGAATCTTCCATAATTTTTCTGCGCCGAGAACACCTTAACAAAATGGAGTTGTTGAGAGAAAGAATAGATCATTGGTAGAACTTGCAAGAACTATGCTAAGCGACTCAAGTCTACCAAAATACTTTTGGGTAGATGCTGTAAGCATAGCTTGTTACGTATCCAACCGAGTAATAATCCAACCAATCCTAAAGAAGACTCCATACGAACTATATAAAGGTAGAAAACCAAACACCTCTCACTTTCACATATTTGGATGTAAATGCTTTGTGCTGAATAATGGTAAGGAAAATCTCGGCAAATTCAATGAAAAAGCCAATGAAGGTATTTTTATTGGTTATTCCTTAACTAGTAAAGCTTTTAGAATTTTTAATAAAAGAACTTTGATAGTAGAAGAATTTGTGCATGTATCTTTTGATGAATCTAACCCCTCGAAAAAGGATAAAATTATTTGTGATGATGATGGTTTTATGAATAATGAGATAAGAAAGGACAATCAAGTTGATCAATCAATTCAAAAGGATGAAATCAGTATAGAACAACAAGATCAACACATTGATCTCCCTCGAGAATGGAGAACCCATCATGATCACCCCATTGATAACATTATAGGTGATATCAACAAAGGAGTTACTACAAGACTAAATCTCAAAGATGCTTATTTGAATATGGCATTCGTCTCTCTGATAGAACCTTCTAAAGTAGGTGAAGCCCTTAACGAAGATCAATGGATACTTGCCATGCAAGAAGTACTAAACCAATTTGAAAGAAACAAGGTTTGGGAACTTTTTCCAAATCGTGGCAATAAACACATCATTGGTACCAAATGGGTGTTTAAGAATAAACTAGATGAAAATGGTATAGTTGTGCGAAACAAGGCAAGTTTGGTCGCTCAAGGATACAACCAAGAAGAAGGGATCGACTTTGATGAAACATTTTCTCTGGTAGCAAGGTTAGAAGCGATCCGTTTATTACTTGATTATGCTTGTTATATGGACTTTGAATTGTTTCAGATGGATGTCAAGAGTGCTTTCCTAAATGGCTACATCAATGAGGAGGTCTATGTCAAACAGCCACCCGACTTTGAAGACTTCAAAAATCCTTGACATGTCTTCAAATTAATGAAAGCTCTTTATGGTTTGAAACAAGCTCCAAGAGCTTGGTATGATGGGTTGAGTAAATTTTTATTTGAACGAGGATTTGAAAAAGGTAAAGTTGATAAGAAATTATTCATTAAAAGGGCTAATGATCATACTTTACTCGTTCAAATCTACGTGGACAATATCATATTTGGATCAACCAAAAATGAAATATGTGAAGAATTCTCATTAATGATGCAAGGAGAATTTGAAATGTCCATGATGGGAAAGTTAAATTATTTCCTAGGATTTCAAATCAAGCAACTCAAGAATGGTATTTTCATTCATCAAGCTATGTATTGTAAAGAATTGTTGAAAAGATTTGAGATGACAGCAGCAGAGAAAGTGCTACTCCTATGGGATCCAGAACTTATGTTGATAAAGATGAAATTGGTAAATCAATTGATACATCAAAATATAGAGGTATGATTGCATCTCTTTTATATTTAATGGCAAGTCGGCCACATATCATGTTTAGTGTTTGTTTATGTGCAAGGTTTCAAAAAGATCCTAAGGAATCACATCTTGTAGCAGTGAAGAGAATAAGGAAATATCTAAAGGAATCACATCTTGGCTTATGGTATCCAAAAGGTAGCCTATGTAATCTTGTTAGTTATTCTGACTCAGACTATGCAGGATGTAAAACAGATTGAAAAAGCACAAGCGGCACTTGTCATATCATAGGAAATCCATTAGTATCATGGTCTTGTAAGAAGAAAGCATGTGTGGCTCTAAGTACTGCCGAAGCAGAATACATAACAGTAGGCAGTTGTTGTGCACATATTATATGGCTCAAGCAACAACTATGTGATTATGGACTTGATCTCGGGTGCATCCCTCTAAAATGTGACAATACTAGTGCTATCAATATACTAAGAACCCATTTATGCATTCTTGGACCAAACATATCGACATACGCCATCACTTTCTGAGAGATCATGTGCTCAAAGGCAATGTTGAAGTTACTTTTCTCGATACACATAATCAACTAGCGGATATTTTCACAAAGCCCTTGCCTAAAGATTTTTTTACAAGATCCGAAGAGAACTAGGTATCTTAGATGAAAATCTCTAATACGACTTATTTATGCTTTGTAAGTCATTTAATTTATATTCTCAAAATCTTGCATCTTTACTTGATAAATTGTTAAAATATGATTCCTTGATGTATATGTGCTTTCTTAATATCAATGTATGCTTTAAAAATATTTTTCAGTTAAAAATTCAATTTAAAAATAAAACTTTTGATGTCGTATCCGAATACACATTTTTTGTATTCGAATACATGTCTCCTGAAAAATCTGTATTCGAATACACCAATTGTGTATTCGAATACAGATTCAATTTTTTTAGCATATAAAAATGATTTTTGATAAATTTAGGTTTTTTTCACATTTACAACTTCAGTAGCCTTATACACTCAAACCCTCTATTTCAATTTCTTCAAAAATCTCATTCAATCTTACATGCAATCCTCACCAAACCTTTACCTCATCATCTATTGCATCTAAGATTGTTGCTAAATCAAAATCAAACCCAAATCTCCAAATTTTCCCAAACATCCGTGAATCTCCATCTTCTTCATTTCTTCAACATGGATGCACGAAAAAGAGGTTCCAGAACAAAGGTTGTTGTAGTGGGTCCTTCAAAGAGGAGGGCTAAAAATGATAATGTGGCAGACCTATCCCGGTTACTTCACTCACCTGAAGAAATCGACAAGTTTTGAACCTACTTCTCGGACAAAAAGTTGATTACTCCTAAATTTGGTACTCTTGATTCCTTCTCTTCTTTTAAATTTCCTGAGTTGCTTAAAACCTGAAACTTAGAAGCTGTCGTTGGTTATAATGGTCCTATCTATCCTGACTTAGTTAGGATATTTTATTGCAACCTTAAGAAAGAACATTCCAAACTGAGGTCTCAAGTTAAGGGTAAATTTATTGAATTTGACACTCAAAACTATTGGAGAAATTTTGCAATTATCGTGTGAGGGTCAAAAACTTTGTCCTGGAAATTTATGTGAATCGGAAAATATTACCAAGTATGATGCCTATGTCTCATTATTTCGGTTTGATAAACACACTATGGAACGAAAAAAGGCACATGCTGGTTCTGAGTTTGCTAGGCAGCGGTATGGTGTTGGAAACCTGACCATTGACAACAGATTATTGCATTATTTCCTAAGCTATATTCTAGTACCAAAGGCAGGCAATTATTCCCAAATCTCTGAATTTGAGCTTCAGATTATGTTCTTCATGCTACAATTTTGTTCGCTCTGTTCTGTTTGCCTCCAAAAATGATATCGGATCTCCTTATGCAAAAGAAGTCACTAGAATTTTGGACCACTTTAAGGTAGATTTTTTAGGTGAAGTTCTTTATAAACCTTCCAAGGATAATCTGTTGGACTTGAATGTACTACCAAGTATGAAAATTGTGTGGAGTGAGCCACTTCAAACATATCTTCATAAAGGCAATCTTGCATAATCGTCGACCGCTGCTCAAGATGCAGCTGCAGCAGAAGCAGACGAAATAGCGTCGGATGATGTTACCATTTCAAATCGCATGGTTATGGAAAAACTCAACTCCATTCAAAACTTAGTCACTGAACAGTTTCAAAATATGAACACCTCTTTCAACAACCAATTTTAATCCATGAGCACATCTATCACCACCAGATTCCAAAACATTGAGACCACCATTACTCAAAACCATAAATCTGTGTTAAAAGAACTACATAACTTGTCCGTCAAAATTGACCACCTTCACCTCCCACTAGATTTTGATATGTAGTTGGCTACTGTAGTTTATGTTATTTTCTTTTAAAAGCTTTATCAGACATTTCTTTTTACTTCTTACAGTTGCTGATGTATTAATTAGACTTGTTTATCCCTTTAAAAACTACTTTTGTTGATATCTTCCCTATCTTATGTGATGTTTTGATTATTTTCCCTATAAACTTTGAATGCTTGGATTTTTGTTTGTTGGTATTTTCTTCCTTTTTGATCATGTCAAAAGGGGGAGAAAATTGGTATGTTGTTGTTGTTAAAAAAATTTTAGGTCTCCAAAATTTTCAACACATCATGGCATAAATTCAAATTCAAAGGCGAAGTAAGTATAAATTCAACGAGAGAAATCAAAACACTTTGAATTTCAACAACAAAGGCTTTGTCATCATCAAAAAGGGGGAGAATTAAAATGTATAAGAAGATCTATGTTTTTGATGAAGACAAAAGACTAAGAATAATGATGAAGTTGCAAGTTCAAAGTGAAATCAACAAATCAAGTCAACTATTAGAAAATTTAGAATATAGGGTACTTGATAAAATCCAATTACATTTCAAATACAATAATATGAGAACCTTCTTATTTTAGCATATGCATCAAAAGAATTTTCCAAATGTCAAAATACATAAACAAATAATTAAAAATCAATATATTGACAAAAATCAAAGTTGTATTCGACTACATATATGAGTAGCCAAATATAGATGAAGTCAATAGCAAAAACTGGACATTTGTATTCGATAAAGCATGTCATAGCCGAATACAAAACAAGTCAGTAGCTAAAACTGAACTTCTGTATTCGAATACGGAATGTCATAGCCAAATAAAGATATCAAGGCAGTAGCTAAAACTGGACTTTTGTATTCGACTACATCATCACGTATTTGAATAAAAATCAAGTCAGTGGCAAAAATCAATAATTCATATTTGACCACGAGGTTTCGTATTCGAATACGAAGTTGATATTTTGTATAAAAACTTAACGTTACAGAAGTGTATTCGACTACACATAAGCTGTAGCCGAATACAACCGTGAATCAATGCAATTTTTTTGTTTAGATCTCATTTGGATCATTGCATAAGTTCATCAAAACTTCTAGGAACAATTGCTACTGATCTGAAGTGTTGTCTATGGAATATAAATACCTCATAGCTTCAATTTTAACTCACCAATCCTACTACCAACTTAAGTTAACTTTCTGAAATATTTGTGAACTTTTTCAAAGTTAAATTTTCATATTCCAAGTATTTGATCACATAATTGAGAGAGGTTCTCTGTTGTACATGGAATCATATTGGATTGTTATCATTATACAAACGGTTATACCTTTTTGTTCTTAGTTAAGAACATTCTTGTAAAATCATTTAAAGTTATTGTATTATTTGAAGAAAGTATTATATTTTCCTCAAGTGTTGTAAACTAAGATAGTGGTGTGCTTTCTTAGGTAAAGTGTTAGGAATTTGTAATAGAAGTCTTAGTGTTAGACTTGTACTAATTCTAACAAATAGTGGAAAAATATCTTGTGGTGGACAAGAGGACTGGATGTACTCTCGATTTTAAGGGGAACCAGGATAAATTTCTGCGTGCCTTACTTTCTATCATTTACAAGCTTTCATACACAATCACAATTAGAAAAAAAATTCACAAAAACTCTAAAAACAAAAAAGTTTTTAAACGCCTAATTCACTCGCCTTCCCCTCTAAGGTGCAACTCTGAAATTAGATTGCTGTTATGCCTAACTATAGTGTTGCATCTCACTAGTGGGGGGAAATTATTTTGATTGTTTTCTATTTTCTGAATTGATTTCATCAATCTTAAAACAAAACATCTCCTTATGAGATAGTAAAGAAAATACATCCAAACTTGTCTTATTTTCAAACTTGGGGTTGTCTGGCTTATCACAGAATCCCTAATCCCAAGCGAATTAAACTCTCCAGTAGAGCTTATGAATGTGTATTCATTGGGTTTGCAGTAAACAATAAAGCGTATAGGTCTTACGGTTTTGTGCCCTAAATATGAAATTGGTCATAGAGTGAAATGATGTTGTCTTATATGAAAACAAATTACCTTTCAAATCGAGAAATAGTGGGGGCACCGAACCAAGTCACATTCCTGTGACAAGAAGCATTGAAAGCAACAAACAAGGTGAAACGGAAACTCAATATACGGCCTATAATTTAGAAGAGGATAATGCAAATCTTAAAGAACCTTTGTCATAATTGGATGCAGATTTATAGCAAGAAGCTATAAACAATGAAATGGATTCTCTAGAGTTTAATAGGACCTGGCATTTGGTAGACTTGCCTCCTGGTTGCAAACCAATAAGTGCGTTTATATTTCTTCGACACTTTTTCACTGATCACTAGAATAACATCCAATAGGGTATTTATTTCTCTAGCAGCTATTCATAACTTGGTGATACACCAAATGGATGTTAAAACAACTTTTTTAAATGGTGATCTGGAAGGACAAATCTATATGGAACAACCTGAAGGTTTTGTGATTCATGGACAAGAAGACAAGGTCTGTAAGTTAGATACATCTCTGTATCGTTTTAAAGAAGCTCCTAAGCAATGACATGAAAAATTTGATAACTTGATTATATCGAATGAGTTTAAAGTGAATGAAAGTTACAAATGTATTTATCACAAATCTGAAAATGAAATTTGCACTATCATATGTATCTGTGTAGACACATTACTCATATTTGGTTCAAACATTCATATCGTAAATATTGTAAAATCATTGTTGTGTAAATTTTTTGATATGAAAGACCTTGGAGAAACGAGTGTAATCCTTGGAATCAAGATTACTAGGTCATAAAAGGGAATTTCTTTGGATGTGTTTCACTATGTTATAAAGATCCTAAAGAAATACAAATACTTTAATTGTAAACCTGCTTGCACACCATATGATCCAAGTGTCAAACTTTTCAAGAACACTAGTTAAGGTGTTAGACAACTGAATATGCGAGCATCATTGGCAACCTTAGGTATGCCACTGGCTACACTAGATCCAACATTGCCTACGTCGTGGGAGTGTTGTGCAGGTTTACCAGTAGACCTAGTATGGAGCATTGCCACGCTATCGAAAGAGTCATGAGATACCTAAAAATGACCATGAGTCTAGGATTACATTATCAAAGATTTCCTGTTGTCCTTGAAAGATTTCCTGTAATTGTATTTTAGTATAATATTTTAAAGAATAAGATTTCATGTGATTTTTCGTGTATATACGCGTACCCAATTAATGTTATATTTTTCTATGTGTTTGACAGATTTTAAGTAAGCACGTAGTTATATTTCAATTATTTAAAACTATTTTTAGTTATTTATTTTATAAATAATTATCTTGGGATAGTAGTGATATTGTGTTTGATTTCCATCATTTTTATATACTTGTTATGACATTATGATTTTATATATATTTATTATGATTTAGTAATTAATATAAAGTGTTGATGTTATATTTATTTATTTTATAATTTCGACAATTCTCTAATGATGGTAATATTTTAATTTGAGTATTTGGAAAAATAAGTGTTATTATAGTGATTATTTGGAATATGAGAATTTTAGTTATTAATGTATTTTAAAAATTAATTACTTTATTTTATAAAATATTATTTTTGAAATATTAGTATTATTTTAGTAATTAAATTGTGTTAAAAAAATTTAGTTTTGATAATTGTTGGTTTATTTAAAAATAAATAAATAAAAGAAATGAGTAAAATGTATTTTATGGGTTAGGTTCATTTAGAAGACTAAAATCTAACTATATAATAATAATAATAATAATAATAATAATAATAATAATAATAAGTATGAGAAAATATGAGAAAGAGAGAGGAGGACAAGAACAGTTGCAGCACTAGAGAACAATACAAGAAAATCGACACCAGCGATCGATAACTGTTCCAAAAAACTTTCTCCGTTTTATTCCAAATTTTAGTATGTTGTTTAACTCATCTAGTTAGTCAACTAAACACACTTTTCCAGATTTTTAACCATCCCAATTTCTCTCTAAAATAACCGACCTCTCCGGTTACGAAATTCATTATTTTGCAACGTTCTTCTTCACCGTATGTCCGATTTGAGTGAAACCAACGCCAAAACGATCGTGTGAAAAGTGGATATATTATCTACTGATTGGTTTTCTAATTTATGGTAAGTTTTCTTTGTTGGAACCAAGTTGGTTCTTTCAATTAAAGTTTTGATGTTAACAAAAGTATTTTATGAAAATCATATTTTGACTTAGAAGAAGTATGAAAAATCAAAGGATATGAAAAATCAAAGGATGTCATCAGAGGATGACGCCAGCAGAAGATACCTCCAGAAGATACAAGTTAGAAGTAGAAGATTTCATCAGAGGATGACGTCACTAGAAGATAAAAATGCCACCAAAAGATACGGCCAGAAGATATCACTAGAGGATACCAGAGGATGCATCCAAAGGATACCAGAAGATACCTCCAGAGGATATCACCAGAGGATCCCATCAGAAGCAAGAATCATAGGATGTCATGAAAGGCAAACATTAAAGGATATCATCAATCAGAAGATATCATCAGAGGGAAGAAACAATGACATTATCAGAGGATATTATTCATGGTCTAGACCAGAAGGAAACATGGTCCAGAAGGAGACTTGGTCCAAACCAGAAGGAAACATGTCCAGAAGGAGACTTGGTCCAGACCAGAAGGAAACATTATTGAAGGAGCTCATAATTGATGAAATTATGATGATTATTGGAGTAGTTTATGCTAACGGGGGGAGAAAATAGATGTTTCGAATATTTGAAGTTGATGTGAATTTTGATGTGGAGATTATTTTGTCACCATATAGGTAGGGCCTGACAAGCCTAGTGATTCCAGAGAAGTATAACAGAATGAGCCTGATCGTGGTTGTAAGACCCTTAAATTTAAAATTAAAATTATGGAATTAATATTAAGTGTATTTTGGGGATATTTGTAAGATATTTAATATATGTATGTTTTGAGTGAATATATATATATAAATATTTATTTTGGAAGATGAATTAAGATTATTGGATGAAGAGTAAATTAATTTAATTACGAGTAATTAAATTATCGGACAGTTAATTAACGGATTATCGGCTAATTGCGACAAGACTGGTTAAGTGCTGAGGATCAGACAAGTGTCGGGTGAGGTGGCACCCACACAAGCCTATATATAGGAGTGAGAAGGAAGGGCAAAGTCAGAAACCCATTCCTCCTCCCTTACTGCATGTAACAGTACTCACCTTCCTCCTTCCCCCATTCTGATTTCTGTTTCACGACAAAAAAAAAGGGGGAGTTCCTCAAAAGTGATATTACTTGGAAATCCACTTTCTAGATTGCATTTTAGGGCTGTAAATGTATGTTTGAGGTGTGATCATATTTGAGTTCTGTTTTGAAAAATGAAACTGTTTTGCATGACATTTTGAAAGATGAAAAAATGCATTCTGTTGAGGTTTTTAATAATCTGTGATGTGCTGTTTTGGTGGTTACCTCAATGCTGTTTTGTTTGTGTGGGAAAGATTAAATATGTCTTGCATGTTATTCTGAACATGATCAAAATGCATGTTATGAAACTGCTGTGCATGTTGTCTTTAACTGCGAAAAATGCATTCTGTTGATGTATGATGATTTTGTGATGGTTGTTGTTTGGCTGAATGTATTAATGTTGTTCTGTTTGTGTGAGAAAGCTGAAAATGCTTTGCATGTTGTTTTTACTGTGTAACAATACTGGAAAATACCTTGCATGTGTTTTGAGGAATGACCCAAATGTAAACGTGTAAAAATGTCTGTTTTTGAGTGGTTATGGTGTTGCTGATGTTTTCAAAAGAAAAGGGATTTTTAATGATGAAAGTGTTATTCTGGACAAGTTATTATTGGTGAAAAATGTCTGAGTTTTGTGGTTCAAAAGAATGGAGAAACTATTTTGGGGTTGTGCTGGTTTTCAAAGGAAAAAGTTTGAAAATGTGTTGTAGTTTCAGGAAAATTTCACTGAATTCGAAGGTGTATTCGAATACAGCATGAGTGTATTCGAATACAACCTGCCAAGCTTCTGTTTTACTCAAGTTTTCAAACTTGTATTCGAATACGGGCCTCTGTATTTGAATACAGATGAAAGATTTTACTTCTGACTTAGCCTCTGTATTCGGCTACGACCCTGTCGTATTCGAATACAGAACTACAATTTTTGCCACTGTTTCCGCATCTGTGTTCGACTACGACAGCCTCGTATTTGAATACAGAAAGCTGATATTCACTATTTTAGCTTCTGTATTCGAATACAAGGGAGCTGTATTCGAATACATATTCGAGTTTTTCCAGAAACTCAAGTTTTAGCTTCTGTATTCGAATACAAGGAAGCTGTATTCGAATACAGATTCGTGTTTTCCAGAAAATCAAGTTTTAAACACTGTCATGTGAATCTTAAAGTGTTGAGAAACTTTGGAAAGGTTTGAAATGATGTAAAATGGAGTTTTTGAAATATTTTTGCAAAGGAGATGATGAGACTCTTGAAACCTTTAATGATGTTGGGAAAATGCTGAATATACACTGTTTTGCCTTCTATATTCGAATACAAGTATGCTGTAATCGAATACAGAGTGTTGAAATTGCAGTTTTAGCTTCTGTATTCGAATACAAGGGGTATTCGAATACAGATTCGTGTTTTTCAAAAATCCAGAGTTTTAAACATTGTTTTATAAACTTTAAGTGTTGGGGAGCATTTGGGAAGGTTTGTGACAAATTAAAATGGAGTTTGTGATAATTTGAAGTGGTAATGATGAAGCTTTTGAGACTTCTACTGAAGTTGTGAAAATACTGATTTTTACACTGTGACAGCCTCTGTATTCGAATACAGAGTATTGATTCTGCACTGATTTGGCTTATGTATTCGAATACAAGGAAGCTTATTCGAATACAGATTCATGTTTTCTAGAAATCTCAGTTTTAAACACTGTTTTATGAAGTTTAAGAGTTGGGGAAACATTGGAAAGACTTATGATAATTAAGAATGGAATTTTGAGATAATGTAAAGTGATAATGATGGGATTGCTTGAATGTTTAATTATTGATGTGATGATGATGAAATTAATTGTGTTGAGATGTTTTGGGGAAATGATGGAAATGCTGAATTTTTCAGATAATGCATACTGTTAAACGTGCTGGTCTATTGAGCGACTACACGAGTGCTGGTCTGTTGAGCGACTGCACGAGTGCTGGTCTGTTGAGCGACTACACGAGTGCTGGTCTGTTGAGCGACTGCACTAGTGCTGATCTGTTAAGCGATTGCACCCTGGTCTTGAGGGTCGTTAAAGTCAAACATATTTAAATTGTGCTAGTCTGTTGAGCGACTGCACCTTGGTAATTCCAAGAAATTGAATACATGAGCATATACATATTGCATCGGGGTGATTGATCGGTGGGTCACGATTTTGGGTATATGTTGATGATTGGAAATTGTTGTGTGTAAGTACGTTATAAAATCTGAATTTCTGATAAATGATTGTGATTGCTGAAGTGTTGGTTGTACTTACAACATGTTTTCCATATTAATTGGTTGCTATTTTGAAAAGGCATACATGTCATGAAATTTCAAAATGAGCATCTTTATTTATCATCATTGATTATATGTTATGCCATGGATGTATTGTTCTGTGATATAAATGCTATGTGTTTATTTGTTAATTTCGGTCGGTGACCCTTTACTATTATTGTGGAAATTGGGCTTTGCCCTTAGATGCCCCCAAACCCATGTCACCCATGGGTCCCCAGACGACGAAAACGTCGCTCGATTTCATTGATCGTTTCGTGCCTACTACTTGGGTATACGACCCCATCTCAAGCAGGGCCACGTACACGGGGCGATTGAAGAGGCCCTGTAGGACTGACGGAGTGGTGAACTATGTGGAGCAAACCTATGCGAGGATTGACTTTCCTGTGCCTTCCCGTTTGGTATTGGAGGCGCACAGAATTTTTGATGATGCGGAGGAGCCAGTTGGAGGGGTTGAGACGGAGGCCACCGTAGGAGTGGTGACTCCTAACCTAGAGATTGGAGGGGCTGTACGTGATTCTGAGGCAGAAGAAAAGAACAAAGGGTCGACGCCAGTAGCAGCTAATATTCCGTGTCCATCTAGGATTTCCGATGATTGTTATGAGATTTCGACACCGCCGAAGCGATCCAGATTGTGCATCGATCTGACTTCGGAGGAGACCAATCCCTCTCTGTATGATGAGGAGGAGGAGGTTACATCGAGGCGAGCGGCGGAGTCGGATGAGACTTGTATGGCATGCGGAGGAAATCCGTGCTACTGTAGCTTTAGTGCATGATCGGTTAGATTTGATGTATAGGATTGTGAGCTGGAAAAATGTAATTTGTTTTATTTTGGAAATTATTGTACTACTTTTCCGCTAACCTATTCCGCACTCTGATATTTTCTTTTGGGATGATATGACACTGATCTTTTGAAATGTATTAATGTTTATTATTAATTTCCAAAGATAAGTACTTAGTGATATTTATGGTGAAACTAATTAAATACGTTCATTGATTAAATTACGACGTACCATTTTAAGAAATGAATTAAAGGAAATTTTATTTCAATTCTTTTGAAGTAATGAATTGGAAAATCATTTTAATTATTTATTTAAAAAAAAATACACTCGTGCTGTGTTTTAAACTCGGGGTGTTACAGTGGCGGTCTGCTATTGAGCCTGAGTGCAAGATTGTTAGACCTTGGAGGTATTCGGGTGGGCAATTCTTAGGTGACTTGGAGGTAGCACTCCAAATGTCGGGAGCTACCATGCAACACACTTTTACCTCGATTGTCGCGTATATGTGTCTCAGGTTGAGTTGAGGAGATCTATGAGGACAGGGCCAATTTGAATTGTCCATCCACCGGGATGGTGGCATAGTATCAAGCCTCTTAAGCAAGTACTTCAGAGTTAGAATTGTATCACATTGTGAAGTAGAATCTAAGCTCATGCATAGCATTGCATCTTCTTGTGATTGTTTTGTTGTGATTAATATGTATCGTGTGCGATAATAATTTCTCTCAGATGATTTCATGTTATAGTGAAATATATTGATTTCTCTTTAGTGATTTTGACTATAATGTGATTTTTTTTTCTTGAAGAATTTTAGTATAATGATACGGTTTATTATTATTGATTGTGTGTTCTTCTTACTTATATTATACTATAAGCATGATTTCAAAACTCACCTCCTTCATTGTTTGTGTTTGATTGGCTTGGCCCTATGTTTGCGAAATCTCAGTTGTTATAGGTTAATTAGTCTTGAAGTTCAAATTTGGGAGAAACCCCGCTCTGATAGGTGATACTGGGAATTAAGAGTTGTAATTTGTATTTTACTTTCACTTGTTTCATTAGAAAATACTTTTTTTATGAAAACCTTATAAGTACTAGTAAGTTTTTGGAATTAAATCAAGAAATTATACTTAAGTCAAGTTCATTGAGATTGCATTGTTTTAATTAAGGAATAAAATTGAATTTTTACATATGTATTTAGAGGAATGTGATATTGTAAATTAGTTATAAAAATTCTTCTTTTCTTGGAAACATATTTTCTTTATCCGCTGCGAATTTTGTTCAAAAAAATCTAGTCTAAATTACTATATATGTTGCTTTGGGGTTTAGGGTGTCACATTAGTGGTATCAAAGCAGGTCTGTCCAATCAGGCCGAGTGTCAGTTTAGTGTTAGTCAAATGTATATCGTCTATCGTGTCAGTTTTGTTGCCTTACGTATTAATTATTTTGTCTATCATATTTTATTTTTTTCCCGTTATATTATTATGTTATGTGCTATATGCTTTTGTATCATTGTACATATTTTTTGAATTACTAAATAACTATTTACCATCTTTTTACTCTGATTGCGTTGTGGATTCTATGTTTAAGTGATTAAATATACTAGGAAATTCTTTGTTGAAATTTGAGTTAATTTGAATTGTTGACATGATAAAGTTAATTACCTTTTGATTGGATTTGTGTTTCTAACTTTAATTTTTTGATTGACTAGCTATATTTTTGAAATTATTAATTGAATTGAGGTAATACTAATTATCGATTGATACACCTTGTCTTTGGGGTGGTAACATGATTATTAAAGTTTTTATCTTGCTAATGAAATTAATTTAGAACGTTAGTAGTAGTTTTGAAACATTAGGAAATTCATATTATTAATAATAATAATTCTTGAATATTGGAGATTGTTAAAACTTAGAATTTTTAAAAAATGACACTTTGAAGGAGTTAAAGTTGACTTATTTTGTAAAATGAAAATAACTTTTGTTGAATTACACTTGATTATTTTAAAGAAATTAAATTGAGTTTAATTTTTGTTGATTTATAAAATAACAAAATTGTATACTATCAATTTTATTTAATGTTTAAAATAGCTGAAAATTTACACCATATTTTACTATGCGTCATTTTTTAAGATGTTATCGTGAGCTGGTGTGAATATTGAATCGTGAGCGTGTTGGGATATTTATTTGATGTTAGAGTTTTAGATTTTAAGGACTCATTAGTGATTTATAATGGTACTAATAAAAAAAAGGTCAAATGATAAAATGTCTACTAATTGAAAAAGAGAAGGAAAACAGGAAAAAAAAAAACAAAGTTTTTAAAGGAATTATCTCGATTGTGAAACTCTTTTTGAAAAGTTATCTGAATTTTGGACTCTATAACCGATGTATTATGAGTAGAACGTTTTTTTTTTTTTTTGAGTAAAATTGTAGTTGTTGCGTTATCGAAATATATATGAGTTTAATATGAGAAGGTGACATGCTGTTTGTACATATTTTCTTGTTACATGAATTAACCTAACAAAATGGTATGCATCATGCAGATTGGAATTTGTAGTGTTTATCATGTAGATTAGTATGTGTACAGAGACTAAAATTTATTTTACCAATTTTTTAATTATAAAAATGCATGTTTTTAGAGACCCAATTTTTAAGATTAGAACAAACCTCTAACATCTTTAAAATTATTGGTGTGTTATGCTCTAGACCAATTTTATGGCTTGATAGAAGTTGGGGATGTATCTATAAGCATATTGAGTAGTTGGTGTTAGATGAATTTTCTATTTTGTAGATTTGTCAATTAATGTAATTCATTGTATTAACCAAGTATGCTTTATGCTATGTGTCATGTGCATCAATATACGATTTTGTTTTATTTGTAAGTTTTGAGAAAATAAGAAAATTAATTGGAACTATTTTGGAAGTGTTAATTAATTGGAAAATTTTCTATTTATCTATATATATATATAATTTAAATTTTTTTAAAAATATAAGTTGAAAATAATAATTTTTATAATGATTAGTTATTTAGAAATGTGTTTTCAATGATTAAAGTACGAGTGAAATTTTAGAAATCTTATAGATTTTAAAAATACACATTATTTATTTCATTTTTATTGTATTTAGAAATGTGATTTATTTTAGTTATTTTTATTTAGACGTGATTTATTGAGAAGTAATTTAAGGGAAAAACTTTAAATTCTCAATGATGTTTTTTTGTGCTAAATGATTAATGGTATATTTTATGATAATTTAAGTCTAGAAATTAATTTTTAGAATGATGTGTAACCTTTAAAGTGGTTTATGTACTATCTAATTCAATTTAGTTTGGTAGCGTGTTGTATCTTCTAGTACATAATTATTTATCTTATCTGCTTCTTGGAAATCTCTGCTTTAGTTTATTGTATCTTTTAAGTGATGATTAATTCAAAAGAAAATTTAATCGAGATCAATTTGGAGTAGTTAGTCTTCTATGAGAGTATGTTACATGTGTTACAATCATCGTTTGAGTTATGAGATGAACGTAAAATCTTGGTGCTAACTTTTGGATTAATTATGTAATGTGTATATGATTATATAAATACTAAATTTTTTGTGTTTCAAATGTTCTAATTGTTGTGAATTAGTGTATAGAGTTAGAGTAGTTGATAGCATCTAAAAGTGAAATAATTCTATATTTCTTCAATCGGATTATTGATTAATATTGATGTAAGTGTCATTATTACTACTTGTAAGTTACAAATAAATTATTGTAAATATGTAATTAAGTGAACTTTTAACTTGAAGTAAGGCGTAGGAGTTATGGCGTCGCCTTCGCACTCCTGAACCATGTTAAAAGTACTTTTAATTACCAATGTTTGAATTTGAATGACTATAGTTATAGTTTCTTTAACTAATTGCCTCCATGAGTAGGAGGGACTAGCTACCCCAATTGTTGGAACCAAGTTGGTTCTAAATACTTAGGATTTTGATGTTTACAAAAGCACTCATGTAATCTTATTTTGTACCTTGAATTATTACATTAAATACCACCAGAAAATGAAGTTTGCAGAGGCAGAAAAAGCATCCAGAATGCATCTTGGAATTACCATAGGATACACCAGGATGTCAAAACACTACCAGAGGATATCTTTGCTGGCCCAGATCAGAAGGAAGAAAAGTTAGAAGGAGACCTGGACCAGACCAGAAGGAAGCCTGCCATAGGGAGAGTTGTTCCAGACCAGAATATGTCAAATGTCAGATTTATTCCAGAAGTTATTCTAACCAGAAGATGGCCTGGCAGTGAAATGATAAACAGCCCAGACATGATCTTGACTTAAAATAAATGGGTCCAAAACAAATGAATTAATCCAGATTTGACCCAGACCAGAAGATAGCATGGTTCAGGGTATGAAACTAAGTCTAGACCAGAAGAAATGATCTCCATAATTGATCCATAACTGATCCAAAACAGAAGGTAAAATGTCCAGACTGAAATATTATTTGTCCAGATTTAATTTCAATTTAATCCAGACCAAGTCCAGAATTGGTCCAGATCAGAGGGAAGATTTTCATATCGATGGTTCATATTTAAGTATTTGGCCCAGTGTTGGCCGAGAACAGAAGATCAGACCATGGCCCAATGTTGGCCGAAATTAGAAGGTCAGGATGTGTGGTCCAGCAGTGGCCGAGATCAGAGGATCACAGTAGATTAGTTTGCTAGACCAGGATGGCCGAGATCAGAAGATCAGAAGGTTAGGAATTGTGGTACAGGGATGGCCAAACTCAGAGGATCACAGCATATCACTTAATATGGTCCAGATGTGGACTAGCGCAGAAGATCAAATGGTCCAGATTTAATCAGGAGGATTAACGGTGGAGATTTTAATTTATTTTGATCAAAGTATTGAAAAGATTTTTTACAAAAATAAAGTGAGGTATTGTGGAATTCAGGAGCTGTTGGTGGGAAGAATCTAAAGACATAATTGGCCAGTTATTTTTGAAAGAAAAACTGAAGCTTAAAAAAGATATGTTTTTTATTTAAATAAAGCCCAATTGGTCAAGATATTTTTTCAACAGAATCCAAAAAGATTCAGCTTGATATTAAGCTTGAAAAAGGCCCTAATCTGCATCTATAAAAGGAGGCTCAAGGCAGAATACTTAGCATCGAAAATCACAAAAGAGTCATACACTTCCAAAGCAAACACTCAAGTTTTCAGTGAGGTCAATTGTGAGTTCTAGCTTTCAAGAAGCAAGCACTCTTGTTATTTTCTTTCTCGTGTGATCTAAGTTGTTGAAGTAAAGTCTACAATCTGAGGGAGTCAGAAGGGGTAGCAGATTACTTGGCAATTAGATTCAAAGTGTTGTAATTCCTTCTACAATCTGGGGTTGTCAGATTGGCAGGAGAAGAAAGGTGTTGTATTCCTCAAGAGTCTAGGATTGTTAGACTGTTTGAGAAGACTGACTTGGAGGGTCAGTAGAACTGCTATAATTCAAGGTTTGAATTAGTGAAATCCTCCAAGGTGAAGGGACTGGACGTAGCCTCGTTAACGGTGAACCAGTATAAAAATTGTGTTTTATTTGTTACTTTATATCCGCTGCTAACTCTGTTTTTATTCATACATCAAGTTTTGTTTTAAAAGTGTAAAAACAGGAATAGTATTCAAGTTAGTTAAACACAATTCAACCCCCTCTTCTCGTGTTTGCACCTTCACAAATGACTCATCGTCGATGAAAGAGGCAATGATAACTCATTATTTTGTTAGAAGTACCTTTTAATTTTATTCTTTAAATAGTTGAAAAATACATTCATTGCTTATGTTAGCTGAACGAATTTAATTATGAAATGTATGTTATTGTGAAATAGTATCTCTATCACTGATTTTTTTTTCTTTCTTTCTCCTTGATTATATATAAATTATGTTTTTATAGAGTAATTGATTGTAAATCTATGATAATGTTATTAAGTTTTTAGATGTGTTTAATATTTTAAAAATTGCTTTCCTTGTCAGACTTAAGTTAAATTTGTTGAATATTTGGTGATATGATCTAAACTTTATTTTACAGAGTAAAACTAGTAATATTTTGTTTCAAAAAATAGTTGAAATTGACAATGTACTTGGAATGTGTTTCATTTAACCCAACAAAATGAACTAAGTTATTATTAACTAAATCTATATGTTATGTTTTATATAAATTATAGTGAGTAACTCTATGGTATTTTCTTTCATAATTGAGTGATAAATGTGATATGTGTTTAATTGATTTATTGTGTCATGTTATCCTATCATGCTAACTTAATTGATTTTTGACACATTGTGCTCAACTGAATAGTGAATGTCTTATATATGTTTCTTATATCTTTGGAATACTAAGTTCGAATATTGAGGGTATTTAGTTAGATATCAGTTTGCTTATTGTTCACTATATATATCGAGGACGAAATTTCTTTAACGACGGGAGAATTGTAACACCCCAATTTTTATAATAAACTATTTTATTAATGAAATAAGATTTTAAATAATTAATTTGATGTTAAAATTATTTTAGAATGTATGTTGATAGATTTTGTGATTAATGTTCGTTATATAAATGCTTTCTACGATGTGTTAGTTTGATACATATTATATTAAATGAGTGATATAAATAATAAATATTTTATTTGATATATTTTTCTAAAAATAATTGTATTTTAGTGTAATATTTTAAAGAATAAGATTTCATGCGATTTTACGCGTACCCAATTAATGTTATATTTTTCTATGTGTTTGACTGATTTTAAGTAAGCACGTAGTTATATTTTAATTATTTAGAACTATTTTTAGTTATTTATTTTATAAATAATTATTTTGGGATAGTAGTGATATTGTTTTGGACTTCCTTTATTTTTATATAATTGTTATGAAATTATGATTTTATATATATTTATTATGATTTAGTAATTAATATAAAGTGTTGATGTTATATTTATTTATTTTATAATTTCGACTATTCTCTAATGATGGTAATATTTTAATTTGAGTATTTGGAAAAATAAGTGTTATTATAGTGATTATTTGGAATATGAGAATTTTAGTCATTAATGTATTTTAAAAATTAATTACTTTATTTTATAAAATATTGTTTGAACCAAGTTGGTTCTTTCAATCAAAGTTTTGATGTTAACAAAAGTATTTTATGTAAATTGTATTTTCACTTTGAAGAACAAATCAGAGGCTACGCAAAATTAGAGGATGACACCACCAGAGGATACGTCCAGAGGAAGCAACTAGAGGATAAAAATGTCACCAGAACTTTCAACCAGAGGATACATTCAGAGGGTACCAAAGGATGCATCTAGAGGATACCAGAGGATACACCTGCAGAGGATATCAGAGGATGTCATCAAAGGCAAACATCAGAGGATAGCATCAAACAGAGGATATCATCAAAGGGAAGGAAAAATAGCATCATCAGAGGATATCTTTCCTGGCCCAGATCAAAAGGAAACAGAGTCCAGAAGGAGACCTGGTCCAGACCAGAAGGAAGCCTGTCAGAGGGAGACTTGGACAAGACCAGAAGGAAACATAAGTTAGACTTGGTTCAGACTTAATCATGACCAGAAGATAGCATGGTCGTGAATTTAAGAATCAGTCCAGACCTCATCCAAAGAAGAAGATAACTAGTCTAGAACAAATGACTTGGTCCAGAGCAGAAGATAACTGGTTCAGAACAAATGATTTGGTCCAGAATTGGTCCAGACCAGAAGATAGCTTGGTCCAGAACATAAAACTTGGTCCAGATCAGAAGATATAATTGTCCAGACTTGGTCCAGATTTAGTCCAGACATGGTCCAAATCAAAGGATAAATGTCCAGATTAAAATATCAAATGTCCAGATTAAAAGATCAATGGTCCAGACTAGAAGATAAATGGTCCAGTAGAAAAGATCAATGGTTTAGATTAAAATATCAATGATCCATATTAGAATATCAATGGTCCATATCACAGAATGGTACAGATCAGATCACATGGTCCAGAATTGGTCGAGATTAGAGGATCACATAATTGTTTAGATCAGATCACATGGTCCAGAGTTGGCCAAGATCAGAGGACCATAGAATTGGTACAGATCAGATTACATGCTCCAGAGTTGGCTGAGATTAGAAGATCATACAGTCCATAATTTAAATCATGATGCAAATCAGTGAAGACTTGATTAAAATTCGAAGAAAACTTGATTAAATTTTGATAGAAATTTGATCAAAGTTTTAAGGGGATTTGATTCAAAAAATCACTGAAGACTTGAAGAAATTCAAATGCAATCTGAAGCTTAAAAAGATATGGTTTGAAGTTAAAAGAAACAAGATTGGTCAATAGAATTTTCAAGTGCAATCTGAAGTTAAAAAGATACGATTTTTATTTAAGTGAAATAGGATTGCCAACAGTATTTTCGAAGGAAATCTGAGCAAGATTTATTTTGATGTTAAGCTTGGACAAAGCCCAATTTGCAGCAGTATAAGGAGGCTTTAGGCAGCAGCATCAAGCATCGAAAAACACAAGAACTCAAGCTTCATATTCAACACAATCCGAGAATTCAAAAGAGAGAATCACTTGAGTGCAAAAGCAATGTTTTCTAAGTGTTTTCGAAAGAGAAATTCAATGAAACAATCAGCTTTCTATAAGCAAATTTGCAAAGTTCCAAACCCTTGTAATCAAACCCGATAGTGGTGTAGATTCCTTCTTCAATCTGGGGTTGTCAGATTGGTAGGAGAAGACTTGACTTGTAGAGTCAAGGTGTTGTTTTCGTTCCTCAAAAGTCTGGGGTTGTCAGGCTGTTTGAGAAGACTGGCTTGGAGGGTCAGGTGCTGTAATTCAAAATTTGAATTAGTGGATTAAAGCCTTCAGGATGAAGGGACTGGATGTATCCAAGTTAATGGTGAACCAGGATAAATTGTTGTCTTCTTATGCTATTATTTTCCGCTGCTAAGTCTGATTAGTTATTCATCAAGTAAATCACATCAACATTCAACAAAACAACAAAAAGATTCAAAGTTTGGCAAACACAATTCAACCCCCCCTTCTCGTTTTTGCACCTTCAAATATTAGTTTTGAAATATTAGTAATATTTTAGTAATTAAATTGTGTTTAAAAATGAAAGTGTTAAAAAAAATAGTTTTGATAATTGTTGGTTTATTTAAAAATAAATAAAAGAAATTAGTAAAATGTGTTTTATGGGTTAGACTCATTTAGAAGACTAAAATCTAATTAAATAATAATAATAATAAGTATGAGAAAATATGAGAAAGAAAGAGGTGGACAAGACCAGCGGTAGCATAAGAGAACAAAACAAGAAAATCGGCAACGACGATCGATAATTGTTCCATAAAACTTTCTCCGTTTTATTCCAAATTTTAGTATGTTGCGTAACTCATTTAGTTAGTCAATCAAATACACTTTTCCATATTTTTAACCATCCCAATTTCTCTCTATAACACCCGACTTCTCCGGTTACAGAATTCGTTATTTTGCACCGTTCTTTTTCACCGTAAGTCCGATTTGAGTGAAACCAACACCAACACGATCGCATGAAAATTGGCTATATTATGCACTGATTTGTTTTCTAATTTATGATAAGTTTTCTTGACCGAATTTCGGAATTAGTTTTTAGAGTGTCTTCTCATAATTTATTTTTGACGTTTACCCATAAACTGTCGAGTTAGATCGATCGAAGGACAAAGAGTCAAAGAACAAAGGTGATTTGCTCGTGAAATCGTATTCGTGTGTGAAAGTGTCGAAATAAGGTAAGAGGTGAGAGAGCGTTTGAATTCGTGAGTATAATACATTGAGATGAACGGGAAAACCGTATTCATCCGGGGCTCGCTACGTAAGGAAGTAGCCGTTTGAGAGATAAATTAATTAATGTGCAAATATAGAAATTGTGAGACTAAAATGTGGAATAGAAATATTTATAAGTTGTTTATTCATTTAATTTGGTTAAATGTGTGATATTTGATATTGTTGTTATATTGGGTGTCGAATGGGTTTTATGTACATGATTGAATAGACAGATGTGATGTGATAATAAAAGATGAATGCAATCTAGTAAGTTTATGTGATTATGATGATATATAATTAATAACAATGATGTTATAAATTTGTGACAAGTGTATGCGATGATGTATGATTAATGATTAATGATAATGATGCTATAAAATTGTGATGAGTTTATGTGATGAGATGTGATTAATTATAGTGGCGTTATGAATTTGTGATGAAATTATTGAAGTACCTCATAACAGATGAAATAGTGAAGATTCCGACTTCTTTTAGATCATATAGAGATTTGCTAAGTTCAAAAACATAATTTGGAAATTCAGAAATTTCAAAAGTCAGGGTTTGTTTAACATAGACTTCTTCACTTATATAACCATTTATAAAAGCACTTTTAACATCCATTTGTAATAATGTAATGTTATTATTTGCAACAAAGGAAAGTAGGATACGAATAGCTTCTATCCTGGCCACTAAAGCAAATGTCTCAATGTAATTAATTCTCTCTTGCTGATTGTAGCCTTGCGCAACAAATCTTGCCTTGTTTCTGACCACTTAACCTTTTTCATTTAGCTTGTTTCTAAAAACCCACTTGTTTCCAATAATGTTTTTCTTTGGTCTAGGTAGTAGATCCCAAACATTATTCATATTAAATTCATTTAACTCTTCTCGCATTGCAAGAATCCATCCATCATCTTGTTTTGACTTTTCAAGGTCAAGTTGTATTCTGCTTATGCTAAAATGTTCAGATTTTTTGATTCACTTGGTTCCTCTAAATTTTTGAGAACCTGCAAAATACTAATCTATCTTTGATATTTAAGATATCAAACAATAGTTATATTTAAAGAAAGATATAACCTATTAAACACTCTATAAGCTTTAGATCTTTCAAAGTATCCAATGAAGGTGCACTTTTGTGATGTGGAATCAAACTTGCCAAGGTTGTCTTTAGTGGTTAACATATAACAAGTACAACTAAATTGTTTAATATATGAGATGTTAGGCTTTTTACCTTTCCATTATTCATATGGTATTTTATTTAATATTGACCTAATTAATATTCTATTTTAAATATAGAATGCAGTGTTAATTGCCTCTGCCCAAAAATGTTTTGCATTATCCATCTCATGGAGCATGCTTCTGGCCATTTCTTGAAGAAATCTATTCGTTTTCTCTACAACCATTTTTGTTGTGGTGTCCTAGGAGATGAGAAATTGTTGGAGATTCCATTCTCATCATAAAAAATTTCAAGTAACTTGCTTTCAAATTCTCCTCCATGATCACTTCTAATTGTTACAATCTTAAGACCCTTTTCATTCGTTACTTGTTTGTAAAATGCAATAAACACTTTGTGATATTCATCTTTATTTCTTAATAATTTTACCCAAGTCCACCTAGTGTAATTATCTACCATCACAAAGCCATACTTCTTTCCATTTAGTGAGGCTGTTTTCACTGACCTTAAGAGATCTATAAGTAAGAGCTCAAGGGGTTGAGGTAGAAATTAAGTTCTTAAGGGTAAATGAGTTCTTTGTTTGTTTTCCCTTTTGATAAGCTTCACACATAGTTCCAGTTTTGTAGCTAAGCATAGGTAGACCTTAACTAGTTGAAGTTTATTGAGTTTTTAGATTGATCTAAGGTTTTTATGACCTAACCTTGGTGCCAAACTAATTTCTCTTCATTTACTAACATTAAACAGTTAACATCTTGTTTCTCTAGACTAAACAAATTTATCTTATATATGTTATTTTGCCTCTGACCTGTAAAGAGTACAGATCCATCCTTTTGGCTAATTGCCATGCATGTTTTTTGATTAAATATAATATTATAACTATTATCACTTAACTAACTGATACTTAATAAATTATGTTTCAGACCTTTAACAAACAACACATCTTTAATAGAAGGAGATGTGCCATTACCAACTATGTCTTGCCCCATGATTTGGCCTTTTCTGTTTTCATCCAAAAGTTATTGTGCCTCTTTTGATTAATGTTAGGTCGTGGAATATAGACTTTTCTCATGTCATATGTAGCGAGCATCCACTGTTCAGGTACCACAATTGGTGTTTTAACTTGGCTGATGAGGACATCTGCAACATAAATAGTTTTTTCTCTTAGGTACCCAAAATTGGTTAGGCCCTGGTTTGTTAGTCTTGAAAGGTTTCTTGTCTTTCCTTGTATTTATCATGGGACCAGATAATTTAAGTGATCAAAGGCAGAAGTAAAACAAGAATTGTAGAATTAAAGTGACACAAGAATTTATTCTGGTTCACCACCAGCTTGGTAGTTATGTTCATTACCCTCACTTATAAAAACTTAATCCACTAATTCAAAACAATGACCCTTACACTAGAAAACAGTTAGAAAATATTTATTTTGAGCAAGAATTTCTCTATACCTTAACCTTATGAATTCTAACGACTTAGGAAATTTTGTGCTTGCGAGCTCGTTTTTTTTCTTCTTAAGCCTTGAGTATCGATTTATAGAATAGGTTAGAGTTTCTCCTTTGTCATTGCAAAATCTAAATGATATCTTTGCAAATAATAGATTTGAATCAGAGGCAGACACGTATACTTTGTGTTCATCTTATCTCATCCTTTGGTCACTTCCTATGGTAACTTCCCCTGGTCACTTCCGCTTGTGATTGTCGTCTATTCGCTTCCTCTGATTTTCTTCTTTTGAAACCTTCCTCTATTTTTCTTCTTCCATTTTTTGCATACTTAATGAAGCTATTAATCCAAATTTATTGTTCTCATAAAAAACTTTTGTTAACATCAAAACAATAAGTAGAAAACCAACTTGGTTCCAACATGGAGCCTAGTTAGTAACCTGGAAGAAGATGCCAGAGTCTCAGAGCTAAAAGATTTGGATATAAACAGTGGAAAAGGGATTTGGTCCTTAATAGCTATAATAACTTTGAAGCTCGTCAAATCCAAATCATTCCTATTTCTTGGAGGCTACTTGAAGATCATATAATTTTGGCACTATGAGGGTAGGGATGGCAATTAGATCCAGACCCAGTGGGTACCCGCAAAAAAGACACACAATGTGTACGGTAAAAATATGCATAATGGTTATGGGAACAGATAATTTCCCGCACAATTAAATGGGTATAGGTGTTATAGTACTTACCCTACCTTGCACTTGCACTTATATATATATATATAGATATATATACACACACATTATAATGTTTTAAGCTTCATATTATGGAAAGTGTGATATTTATCTCTCAACAAGAATCAGGGAGAGAGAAAAAGAAAGAGTGAAAAAGAAGAAGTTGAAAAGGAGAGGAAACAGGGAGAGAGAAAAAGAAAGAGCGAATAAAGAAAGAGTTGAAAAGGAAAGGCAATGTGAAGAGAGAAAAGAAAGAGCGAATAAAGAAGGAGTTGAAAAGGAGAGGAGAAGAGAAGAAAAGAGAAGGAGTTGAAAAGGAGAAGAAAAAGTCAATATCAAACTTAGAGGGAGAGATTGGTCTGAGGGGGAGTAATTCAGTCTTCGAGTTACAAGCTAGCAAAATAAGTTAAGGTTTTGTCATCATCAAAAAAGGGGAGATTGTTGGAACCAAGTTGGTTCTAAATACTTAGGATTTTGATGTTTACAAAAGCACTCCATGTAATCTTATTTTGTACCATAAATTATTACATTAAATACCACCAGAAAATGAAGTTTGCAGAGGCAGAAAAAGCATCCAGAATGCATCCTGGAATTACTATAGGATACACCAGGATGTCAAAACACTACCAGAGGATATCTTTGCTGGCCCAGATCAGAAGGAAGAAAAGTCAGAAGGAGACCTGAATCAGACCAGAAGAAAGCATGCCATAGGGAGAGTTGTTCCAGACCAGAATATGCCAAATGTCAGATTTATTCCAGAAGTTATTCTGACCACAAGATTGCCTGGCAGTGAAATGATAAACAGCCCAGACTTGATCCAGACTTAATCAGAGGGTAAATAAATGGGTACAGAACAAAGGAATTAATCCAGATTTGACCCAGACCAGAAGATAGCATGGTTCATGGTATGATACTAAGTCCAGACGAGAAGATATGGTCTCCAGAATTGATCCAGAACTGATCCAAAACAGAAGGTAAAATGTTCAGACTGAAATATTATTTGTCCATCTTTAATTTCAGTTTAATCCAGACCAAGTCCAGAATTGGTCCAGATCAGAGGGAAGATTTTCAGATCAATGGTTCAGATTTAAGTATTTGGCTCAGTGTTGGCTGAGATCAGAAGATCAGACCATGGCCCAGTGTTGGCCGAAATCAGAAGGTCAGGATGTGTGGTCCAGCAGTGGCCGAGATCAGAGGATCACATCATATCAGTTTGCTAGACCAGGATGGCCGAGATCAGAAGATCAGAAAGTTAGGAAGTGTGGTCTAGGGATGGCTGAAATCAGAGGATCACAACATATCACTTAGTATGGTCCAGATGTGGACTAGCGCAGAAGATCAAATGGTCCAGATTTAATCAGGAGGATTAACGGTGGAGATTTTAATTTATTTTGATCAAAGTATTGAAAAGATTTGTTACAAAAATAAAGTGAGGTATTGTGGAATTCAGGAGCTGTTGCCAGGAAGAATCTAAAGACATGATTGGCCAGTTATTTTTGAAAGAAAAACTGAAGCTTAAAAAAGATATGTTTTTTATTTAAAAGGAGGCTCAATATGTAAAAAAGACACACAATATGTAGGGTCAAAATATGCATAATGGGTATGGAAACAGATAATTTCCCGCACAATTAAATTGGTATAGGTGTTATAGTACTTACCCTACCTTGCACTTGCACTTATATAAATATATATACACACACATTATAATGTTTTAAGCTTCATATTATGGAAAGTGTGATATTTATCTCTCAATAAAGCATGTTTATATGAATTTTCTATTTCCGGTAATTAACATATTATTATTTGTTTTAATGTTTTGTTATTAAATACTTAATTTTTAATTTTTGTTGTTGTTAGTTTAAAGTAAAAAAATTTATATCCATAATTGTTTTTGTTTTTTACAAAATGTATTGTGATCATATAATTTTTTTTTTCTTGACTCATATGGTTGGATACCGCCTAAGGACTTTCAACTTCGTGACATATTATTTTGGATGTTTTGATATTTATTGTAGTAATGTGATATCATTTGATATGTTTTGGATGTTTTGAGGCATGCTACAGTTACAGTTCGTAAGAGACATGGAAACACCAGAAATACACTGAATCTTCAAAGGCATAGAATTCTTTAGAGGCATGCTGATTTACCAAAAACACATTGAGCTGCCAGAAGCACTTTGAACTACCAAAAGCTGACACTCAAAGATAAATTACTTGTGTGACTTTATTCTTGCACTCCTTAGTTTTGTTATTGCTTCTACTCCAAGTAAATCACCAAGTCTAAACCAGTTTAATCAAATAATTGTCAAGTCCGTTTGTCCGTAAAAAAAGAGTCAACACCAATTTTATTTTTTTAAAAGGGAAAATTAGCTAAAAAGCTAAAATAAAGATCTTGAAACAAAAAAACAGATTCGGGAGTCGATTACGAGTAGGGAAGGTAATATTAGCCTACATTGTCCTTTAAAACGGTTACCCTATAATTAATTGTATACATATTATTTATTTATTTAAATATTTATTTTAACCCCTAAAAGAATAATAAAAAGGAAAATAAATTATTTACATTAGTAAAAGAAGGAAAAGTATATTATCAATTTGGTTTGACAAGGGGAAGACCTGGCTCGTTTGTATCCCAAGTGCAATAGGGAAATCAAAACACACGTAATTCTTGGGTAGAAAATATTTATGTGTTGTTCGATTTTATTACTACTTGATTTTAATTATTTTTTATTATAATTATTATTATTATTATTATATATTATCAAAAAAAAGGTAATAGTAATAATAATAATAATAAAGAGGTGAAATGTCTATTCACGGATTGCATAATTTTATTTTGTATTTGATTTTAAAGTTAAGAAAAAATTATTCTTGTTAGAAAACAACGGTAATACGGCAGTATATGAACGAAACAGATGGACGTGATGACGAAGTAAGATACGCAGCCTGTTAAAGGATGTGCTCTTGTGTTGTCGGATCTGTTGTGGCACAAAGGCCTTCGACGGTTGGGGATAAGTGATGCGGCACAATGAGGCGAGCGAGGATGAATTTCATTTGGTGGCGGTGAATATTAATTCTAAACCTATACAAAAACACTATTTATTCGTTGTTATGATTTTCTGAGTTATTTGATACAGCCATGATATGAGTTTTTTGTTATGTTACAATGAAGTGTAGTTTGTTTTTCTTGGTGATTGGCGATTATTTATGTTTTTTTTTATTATATGTGTTGCAAAACAATTTTAGGAATTGGGACAATAGCTTAAGAAAAATGAAAGCTTAGCATATGAGTTTATTTTGCATAAGAAAAACAAAACAAAATTGCATTTTTTTAAAAGGATGCAATACTAAAAAGCTAATAAGAAGAAAATTAGAGAAGGATAAGAAAATCAATACCTTACTGTTGAATTGGTTTTGCTGGACTTGTTTTATCAACTTCAGATTCTCTGATCCTCCCTACTTTTGCCTATTATATTCCCTTTTTTTTAACTCAATAGTGATCTCCTTTTTTTTCCCTCCCCTTTCTCCTCTTGGTGTGGATTATTTACAGACTTTTTGTGTGTAGGTTTTAAAAGACAAGGAAATAATTCTTAATTGATCATCACTTTTATTACTATTAATTCATTTCTTTCGGTTTCTTTTCATTCAATTGATCACCATTAAATTGATTTTTATTACCATTGATTCATTTCTTTTCATTCAATGGATCACCATTATGTTGATTTTTATTACTGTTAAATCATTTCTTTTCGGTTTATTTTCATTCAATTATATACGTTTTTTGTTATGTTTTAGAAAAGATTGAAACGCCTGAAAAGGAATCATAAGCAAATAGGAACTAGAAACACCCATGATTGTCTAAAGTTTATAGCCCTGATTATTTATTTTTATTATTATATTTTTCTGTTTCATTTTTTAAATATTTCTTTTTATATAAAAAGTCTAAAAAAATAGCAGGAAAAAACAACTGCTCGTATTTACTTAGAATTTACTTGAGAATCAAAGTAAAGGATAAGTAAATATGACAACTCTAATTTTGTCTGAAAAGAAGTTTTGTAGGAGGGTGCAAGTAAGTTTCCCAGCTTCAAGATACGGGTCATTTTCTCGGCTTCGGGTGCAAGTCATTTTCTAGGTTTCAAGATGAGGGTCGTTTTCTCAGCTTCGGGTGCATGTCTTTTTCCCAGCTTCAAGATGCAAGTCGTTCTCTCGGGTGCGAGTTATTCTCCTAGATTCAAGATGTGAGTCGTTTACTCGACTTTGGCTGCGAGTCATTTTCTCATATTCAAGATGCAAGTCATTTTCGCAGCTTTGGATGTGAGTCGTTTTCTTGGCTTTAAGATACAGGTCGTTTTCGTAGCTCCGGGTGCAAGTCGTTTTCCCGACTTTAAGATGCGAGTCATATTCTCAGCTTCGGGTGCATTCGTTTTCTCGGCTTCAAGATGCATGTCTTTTTCTTGACTTTGGGTGCGAGTCGTGTTCCCAGTTTCAAGATGCGGGTCATTTTCTCGGCTTTGGGTGCAAGTCATTTTCTGTTGGAACCAAGTTGGTTCTTTCAATCAAAGTTTTGATGTTAACAAAAGTATTTTATGTAAATCGTATTTTGACTTAGAAGAACAAATCAGAGGGTGTGCAAAATCAGAGGATGACACCACCAGAGGATACATCCAGAGGAAGCAACCCGAGGATAAAAATGTCAACAGAAGTTTCGGCCAAAGGAAACATCCAGAGGGTACCAGAGGATGCATCCAGAGGATACCTCCAAAGGATGTCATCCAAGGAAAACATCAGATGATAGCATCAATCAGATGATATCGTCAAAGGGAAGGAAAAGTAACATCATCAGAGGATATCTTTCTTGGCCCAGATCAGACGGAAACAGAGTCCAAAAAGAGACTTGGTCCAAACCAAAAGGAAGCCTGTCAGAGGGAGACTTGTTCCAGACCAGAAGGAAACATTAGTCAGACTTGGTCCAAACTTAGTCCTGACCAGAAGATAGCATGGTCGTGAATATAAGACTCAGTCCAGACTTGGTCCAGACTTCATCGAGACTTGGTCTAGACCAAAAGATAACTGGTCTAGAACAAAAGACTTGGTCCAGACTTGATCCAGACCAGAAGATAGCTTGGTCCAGAACATAAAACATGATCCAAACTTGGTCTAGATCAAAAGATATAATTGTCAAGAACATAAGACTTAGTCCATATTTAATCCAGACTTGGTCCATATTTAATCTAGACTTAGTCCAGATTAGAGGATAAATGTCCAGATTAAAAGATCAATGGTCCAGATTAAAATATCAATGGTCCAGATTAGAAGATCAATGGTTCAGATTAGAGGATCACATAATGGTACAAATCAGATCACATGGCCCAGAGTTGGTCAAGATCAGAGGATCACAAAATGGTACAGATCACATGGTCCAGAATTGGTCGAGATCAGAGGATCACAAAACGGTACAGATCTGATCACATGGTCCAGAGTTGGTCGAGATCAGAGGATCACATAATTGGTACAGATCAAATTACATGGTCCAGAGTTGGTCGAGATCAGAAGATCATACGGTCCATAATTTAAATCATGATGCAAATCAGTGAAAACTTGATTAAAATTCGAAGAAGACTTGATTAAATTTTGATAGAAATTTGATCAAAGTATTCAAGGGATTTGATTCAAAAAGTCACTGAAGACTTGAAGAAATTCGAATGCAATTTGAAGTTTAAAAAGATATGGTTTGAAATTAAAAGAAACAAGATTGGTCAACAGAATTTTCAAATGCAATCTGAAGCTAAAAAGATACAATTTTGATTTAAGAGAAACAGAATTGGCCAACAGAATTTTATAAGGAAATCTGAGCAAGATTTATTTCGAATTTAAGCTTGGACAAAACCCTATCTGCAGCTATAAAAGGAGGCTTCAGGCAGCAGCATCAAGCATCGAAAAACACAAGAACTCAAGCTTCATATTCAACACAATCCGAGAGTTCAAAAGAGAGAATCACTTGAGTGCAAAAGCAAAATTTTCTAAGTGTTTTCGAGAGAGAAATTCAGTACAGCAATCAGCTTTCCAGAAGCAACTTTACAGAGTTTCAAACCCTTGTAATCAAACCCGATAATGGTGTAGATTCCTTCTTCAATCTGGGGTTATCAGATTGGTAGAGAATACTTGACTTGTAGAGTCAAGGTGTTGTTTTCGTTCCTCAAAAAGTCAGGGGTTGTCAGGCTGTTTGAGAAGACTGGCTTGGAGGGTCAGGTGTTGTAGTTCAATGATTTGAATTAGTGGATTAAACCCTTCAGGATGAAGGGACTGGATGTAGCCAAGTTAATGGTGAACCAGGATAAATTGATGTGTTCTTAAGTTGTTATTATCTGCTGTTAAGTCTGATCAGTTATTCATAAAATAATTCGCATCAACATTCAACAAAACAGCAAAAAAATTCAAGTTTGGAAAACACAATTCAACCCCTTTTCTCGTATTTTCTCCTTCATTTTCCTGGCTTTAAGATGTAGGTCGTTTTCTCAACTTCGAGTGCAATTCATTTTCCCTGCTTTAAGATGTCGTTCGTTTTCTCATCTTTTGGTACGAGTCATTTTCTCGACTTTGAGTGCGAGTCATTTTCTCAGCTTTGGGTGCAAGTCATTTTCTCAACTTCGGGTGTGAGTTGTTTTCTCATCTATAAGATGCATGCGGTTTTTTCAATTTTAAATTTATGAAACGTCATGAATGAATGAATATGTTGGCTTTTATTATTATTTTTATTAGACACGATCATTCAAATCATGGATGAGAAGGGAACATATATGTTTTTCTTGAACCTTATATCATTGATCTCTCTTTTTATTTCTTCTTTTTGAAGAAGAAGATCTATTGTTGTTATCTTAAGCTGGATCTCATGTTGTCGTCTACCTTTTACCCTAAACAACCCTTACTATATTCAACTATATCGTAATTGATTATATCGAGGTATGGTATATGTTTTACCTTCTAGTACATGATAATCATATGATGCATTTGGATTAGAGGGATAAATCATAAAGCAAGATGACAAAAGTAACACCCCGACCCTTCCGCATTATCGGCGATGCTACTCTATCTTCTCACCCCCCCTAACCACCCAGTGGAAAAAGTGAGTTTTTTGCCTTTCGAGGGAATTGAGCCCGGTACCTGGGGGATAAGTACCGCCTCATCATATTCCCACTACCAATTGCCTTCCATTACTACTTTTAGCAAAGGTATTTTTACTTCAATGGGTAGCATAACCTTCATCCCATATACTAGGGAAAAAAGGGTTGCCCTAGTTGAAGTGAGCATCGAAGTACGATACATGTGTAGTGCAAACGTAAACATCTCATGCCAATCTTTGTATGTTACAACCATTTTCTGAATAATTTTTTTGTGGTTTTTATTTCCTGCTTCAACTGCACCATTCATTTTCGGCTTGTACGGGGATTAGTTGTGGTGTTGAATTTTAAAGGTGGCACACAATTCATCCATCATTTCGAATTTGACTACCACGTTTTTTGTTACGTTGGCGCATGAAGCAGTCTCTACCATTTTGGTAAAGTAATTGATTGCCACCAAGATGAAGCGATGTCCATTTGATGCCTTCTGTTCGATCATTTTGATGACGTCTATGCCCCACGTTGAGAACGAACAGGGCGTTGTAAAGGTGTTCAAGGGAATTGGTAGGGTGTGGCTATTGTAAGCATATATTTGACACTTATGGCATTTCTTTACATAATTAAAGAAATCCTTTTTTCGGATTTTCTCAAATGTGTATTGGCATTCTTCGTTCCACACAACTGTTTGATTTTTTCGTAAAATTTTAAAGATCGGTTCACAAGTGGCGGTTAGTTGTGATATAAATCTTGAAATATAATTTAGTCTCCCAAGAAAACTGCGAACTTCTCTTTCTATACTCGAGGGAGGCATTTTTGAAATGGCCTGAATCTTATCAAGTTCGATCTCTATTCCTTTATGACTAACCACAAATCCCAATAATTCACCTGACCTCACGCCGAAAGTGTACTTGGATGGATTAACCTTTTACTTTCTAAGTCTTTCGAAGAGTTGCTTTAGTTCAATAACATGTTTTTCATCTGTTTGTGACTTAGCAATCATGTCATCTACATAAACTTCTACCTCTTTATGTATCATGTCATGGAATAAGGTTACCATAGCTCTTTGGTAGGTTGCCTCAGCATTCTTCAGACCAAAAGGCATTACTTTGTAACAAAGTGTTCCCCAACGAGTTATCAAAGTCATTTTTTCCATATCTTTGGTTGTCATCTTAATTTGATTATACCTAGAGAAACTATCCATAAAAGAGAAGAGCAAATGGTCAGTCGTATTGTCAACCAGGAATATCGATGTGAGGTAACAGGAAATCATCTTTAGGAATGGCTATGTTAAGGTCCTTATAATCGACACTCATTCGAACTTTGTCATCCTTTTTAGGCACAAAAATATTAGCTATCCATTGGGGATAATTTTTCATAACAAGGAACCTTGCATCAAATTGTTTTTTTTACTTATTCCCTGATTTTTAATGACATATCGGGCTACATTCGCCTTAATTTTTGTTTGACATGAGAGAAATCGGATTTTAAAGGAAATTTATGTTCCACTATGCTAGTACCCAATCCAACGATATCCTGATATGACTAGAGAAAAACATATTTGTATTCATGTAGGAGTTGGATTAGTTCATGATACACTTCTTTCTTTATAATGGTGCCGACTTTAATTTCTTTTTTTTTTTTTTTGTCCCTCGATTAATCATTTTTATTGGTTCCTCATCCTTTCCATTGTTGTTGTTTTTAAGACAAGCAGGTAACCAAGGATATGGAAAAAGAAAAAGCAACTTAGAAGGATTATGTAGAACTTAGTGGATGTTGTATTCGATATAACATTGTTGAGTTTATATTTTGTTAGATTTTGTTGCATCTGAACTTATGTAGTAAGTTAGATGTGGGAAAAACTGTGTTGTCATCATGTAGACTTGATTACCCGGTACATTATTCTATTATCATATATTATAATCTAGGTTACTAGTATATTGTGTTATTCAACACATAATATAGTAAAAAATAAAAATTAACTTCAAAAAATTATATTATGCTGCAATTTATTTAAAAATATTATTTGTATATTAATATTTTTATCATTTAAAATGTATAATTTTAGATAAGTTAAAAATATATTTAAAATATCTTATTAAATGACAAAAAATGCCTCTTCTCTTAATGATTAATTTTTTCTACATAATTAAAATATTGATTAATAGATTTTCATGTAGATATTAATATGTTACCATGTAAAAATAACTTCAATGAGTGTTTGATACATAGCATATATGGAAAAGGAAAGAGTTATGAGGAACAAACAAATTTATATCTAGTTATAAAACATCAAATATTTTTTCATTGAAAATTAAGTTTATGAATTATAATTCACTTTTTGAAACTAAATTTTTATTTTAAAAGATTACTTTAGAGAACTCAAGGTTTACTAATTAAAATAAGAAATGGACGGGAATGATAATCACTATGAAGAGTACATTTGAATATTTCTTATTATAGATTAGCGTTGCTCTTTTGCCAAAAAAAAAAACAATTAACCTTGGTTTATACTATAATATATATAGTCAAATATTCAACATGATAACTTTTTTAGAGGTTCGACAATAAAAAATTATATATAAAGAGTTAATATTCGGATGACATAATTACAAATATATTATACATATATTGTAGAAATTTGACCATATCAATCAAGAATTTTTATGATAATATATATATAGAATCCGGCCCTTTTCATATTTTAAATAGAAAAATAATAATAATCCAGAATCTACCATATAATAGACATTTATATAAAATTTATTTTATTAAATGTGAATCAATATTGCTAAGTATAATATTCGTTCATTTAATATTTTCTTTGAAAGATTTTCTAACCTCGAAATTATACATGTAACTTCTCCAATTATACAATTTATTTGAGTTATTCAAAACTTTTTCCATTGTATCAATTACCTTCTAAGATAATGCTAAAAAATTTCCATTTACATTTCTTTAATTTTATTCAAATAATTTTTCATTTTTTGTGAGATTCACCTTTATTTCCTTATTATTAATCATTGACATGATTAGTTTTTGTATTTTTTATTCTATAAAATACCGATATATAAAAGTATACTATGCAATATTTTAGCATTTAACCTTTTAATTTCTAAAAGAATAGACACTCACCGGTAATCTAATCTAATGTGCAATTCTAAAATATATAAAAGTTGACAAAAAATTATCGTAGTTAGAATTTGAAATTTGATCCTTCATAAATTTAATTAACATTTGAGTTCTATAAAGTAAACTTTGAAAATAAAAAATTTGTTCAAAAAGTGATGTATATATCTCATATATTTAATTTTTAATAATAAATATTTGACCTTCTTATAGCTAGATATAAATTTGTTGTTCAGATAACTCCTTCCTCTTCCATATATGCACCTTCTATATATCAAACACTCATTTCAGTTATTTTTACATGGTAAAATATTAATAATATCTACATGAAAATCTATTATTCGACATTTTAATTATTGAGATAAAAGAAATTATAAAGAGAAGATGTATATTTTTGCTTTTAAATAAGAGATATTTTAAACATGTTTTTAACTTATCTAAAAAAATACATTCTAAAAGAAAAATTATTAATATATGAATAATATTTTTAAAGAAATTGCAGCATAATATAATTTTTTTAAAATTAATTTTTATTTTTTACGATATTATGTATTGTATAACACCATATACTAGTAATCTTGAATACAATATATGATGATATACAGAATAATCAAGTATACACGATAACAACACAATTAGTATCACACCTAACTTAATACATAAAATCTATTGAAACAAAATATAATTAAATATATCCCCATAAAAATACTCAATTTGCATGCAAAATTTGTTTTTTTCTAATCATCAATTTTCAGTGAAAGTCTTTCTTACAATTATCCTAACATGCAATTGAAGATAGAGGAGGGAAGTCACTCTTTGTTAATTTGCTACTTGAAAAAGGGAGACTCAAAAGTCAAAAGGTGTATTTCTTCAAGACTTGATTCTCTTGAGATGCCTAGTTTCTTCTTCTTCTCAAACTTCTAATCTTTATTCCAATTGAGAGAATCATGTAAGAGTAGGATAGTATGCATATTATTTCAGGAACAATATATGGAACACATTGCTACTACTATTTAATTAATATATTTATATAAACAGCTACGTATGACTTTTATATTTGAGTTATTATTTTATTTTAATTTTTAACTAAAATTATAAATTATTATTTATGTAAAATTATAAATTATAAGTTATAAATTATCATGTAAAATATTACCATGTAAAATTATAAATTTTTCAAAGATTATAATTTCTACGAGTTTTAATATAAAATATAATTTATCGATTATGTAATAATTTAATTTAATCATAAATAAAAAATACATATATATTCTTTTATTTTAAATGTTAATTCATTTAAGAGTCATTTAAAATTTATTTCTATAATGCGTAAATATCATCTGAACAAAACGAGCCACGCCCCATGTTTGGCACATGTAATTACATTAGTATAATGTAAATTTATCATAACACCCCTTAAATGCAAAGCAACATTAACATTTTAATCCAACAACTTAATTTTTAATTTAGTTAATCATCACAACTAAATCAATTACTATCAATATAATTACAATTCCCAAAACTCTATTAGGTTTATATATTAGCCTATTTTTGAGTTACGACAATCATTATTAAATTCTAAATCAGTTCACCAATCAAGCTATTCATCAGTGATCTCCGCTTAACTATTCAATTAATGTCTCTTACTTAATCGATTAACAACTCAAGCTAGTATAAACTAGTTTCATTGAATTCAAAAGTGACTACAAAAATTCATCATTAACAAGAAAATATTACTCAAGGTGGCAAAGAGTATATAGAGTAATTAAAGGCTCCTTTTCAATCATCAGAGGGAACAAAATTTTTATACTTTTTTATATTACATGAATTTTTAATCATTTTAAAAAAAGGATTGTATAGGGAATTTGAAAAATATAATTATTGAATTTACTTTCTTATTTAGATGATTTTAAATTAGTTCTTATAAGTATTATTTCATTTAAGGTAAATATTGAATTTTTAATAATTTTTATCATAAAAATAATCATTCTTGCAGAGTGTTAAATCTAAATTATTAAGAGTTAGAATTAATTGTCTTAATCTTTAACTTTGACCATGCATATTTAAGATAATAATTAACTCTCAAAAGGAAATGAAAAATCTAGAATTCAATGAGGTTTAATTTTTTATAAATAAAAAAATAAATAAGACACTTATGTGTTACCATAAAAGAGTAACCTATATTGCCTATAAATTAAGGCATGTTTGTAGTGGTTAATCATTCTGAAACTTCATAGAAACCTGTATAGTGTTTTACACATAATTAAATTAAGATGGTGGGAAAGAAGTCTATTGCTTTTTTAATGCTTGTGATGGTTTTAGGCTTGCAATTGACAACATTGGATGCAAGCCAAATTGATGAGATTAGTTGCTCTGAGGCTGTTGTTTCCTTAGTGCCATGTGTACCCTTTTTGACAGGAGTAGGCCTACCAACACCGTCTACTACCTGTTGTGAAGGAGCACAAAATTTATTTCAAAAGGCAGACACTACTCAGATGCGACGTGATATTTGTCAATGTCTCAAAGATGCTTCAATAAAATTTGGGGTTAATTCTGACAAAACAAAACAACTCCCACAGCTTTGTAACATTGGTCTTTCCTTTTCGTTTGATCCTAGCATTGACTGCAACACGTAAATTTGTCTTTCTCTTTACTTGCTAATCACACAAAATCATATAGTTTTTTCTGTTTGAAAGAAAATAATTGTTTTTAATAATTATATTTTTATATAGAAACACTTGAAATCATGACCTCTTTTTATCACCAAACCTCGTGTTTCTCTTACAAAACCATCTTATTATTATTTTTATTATTAATAAATAATTTTTTTTATCCACAGGATTCCATGATGCTACAATATGAATCAAGCAAATCATAAAATAGAGCAGAAGAACAACAACGAAAACTTTATAGCAATAAGCAAATTGAAAAATTGTACAAACTCTTTAAAGCTGAATAGTTTTTAGGAGTATATTTATGAAAATTCGAATCATATTTATTTTTTATCCATTTTCTATTTCTACATTTCTATAATGGTTTTTTGGGATTTTATTTTACAATGAAATTGTTGAATAAATTATAATTTTAATCTATATGTAAAATTCAAAAATTTATCTCAACCAAACCAACAGACACATAAAACATGTTTTCTACATGAACATCATTATATTTCGTTTTGAAAAATGAATGATGTCAATGCATAGTAGTGATTATATTTTGAAATTTAGTTATTTGGTCTAAGTTTGAAACTTTACTATAACATTGTATTTTAAAACCTATTATAACTTCTCTTTTCAAGTTAGACTTTACTACTATTAATTTACAATACTGTAAAATATCAACAGAAATACTTTCGTGTAAATTTTTTTTGTTAGATATTTTGATGTGACTTTATAATTGAATAAATGGCTTATTTCTGTTGATTCCACATCATTGTCATCTTCTCCTAAACAATTTTTCCAATGAAATTTGATAATATCAAAGATAAATTTGTAAGTAATTGTAATTGTGCACTGACTAATTATAAACTAATTATTTCATAAAAAATTAAAATTTCATTAGAAAATTAATTACATAATAAAAAGTTGGTAAGTGTACTCTTCATAGTGATTCCCATTCCTGCCCGTTTCACATTTTAATTAGCAATAATACTAATCTAACATCTAACACATAATAGAAATTTATACAAAATTTATTCCATTAAATATAAATCATCATTGCTAAGTATGGTATTCATTTATATTAAAATTTTACTAGAAATATTTCCTAGCTTCAAAATTACACACGCAAAATTTGAAAATATCTCATATTATTATTTTAAAAAAAATATTTAACAATCCATTTTTGAATGGTCCACGTATATATATACTTTTTTTCAATGGTATAGTAAAAAATATACAAATATACATACTTTTTTTCAATGGTCCGCATAATTTAAACAAATACATTATATATATATATATATATATATATATATATAAATCAGCCACAAATTTTGAATATAACCTTAATCCAACCTCATATACATATACTAAAACGGTCATTAATTAGAAAGCAATACTACAATGTTATTTTATTAATCAATTAGTTAAAATTAATACCTTTTATGTCTTTTAAATAAAAATAAAAATAAGAATAATCATAATATAATATATACTAATTATAATTTATTATATAAATCGTACGAGGATTAATTTTTTTTTTTTGGAAATGGTCGTTAAAGCAATTGTTGGAACGTATAATTTATACATGAGATTAAGGTTTGTCAGTAATCCATTAGTTAAAATTTATTTTTTATAACGTTTAAATAAAAATAAAAATAAAAATAATCATAATAAATTAATTATATAATTAATCAAAAGAAGGTACATGAGATAGTAAAAATGAGAAAACTTAAAATACAAAAACTGTAATTTGGATTCTATAATAAAAATGAGAATAGTTATAATACTCAAACTATAATTTTTTCACACTTTAATTTTTTCACGTTTTTTTGGAAATTAATCGATAAAGAAGTTGTAGGAACGTACAATTCATACACAAGATAAATATTTGTCAACAAATTACTTTCGTTAAATAATTAGTTAAAATTAATATATTTTTTAAATATCATCGGCATAAAAATAAATACAATTTGCAATAAGTTACTCGGAATTGTTTGAATGGAACAATTGTGCATGAGTTGATGAGTGTGTAATAATATCATACTTGATTGATTAGAATTATTAAATTTTTGCATTTTTTCCTATGATAAAATAAGAGAGTATTTGGTGCTTCGGTTATAGGTTATTTTATGTTTTTAAAATGGATGTTTTTAAAATGGACAATCACTAAATACATCATAAATTATATTTTTATAATGTTATATTTAGTTCAACTATAAATCATACATATTAAAAATTACATGAATTATTATTAATTTTATTTTACAACTATACCATGTTATTATTTTGGCCATTACTTGAGTTACTACTGTTTGTTTGAGGGATCTAGGAGATATGTTGGAAAACTAAGAAAAAACTTACAATAATAGAAATATCGTTAAGATAGTTCAAGCTTTAAGGAGGCATAAATTCCAATTGAAGATTCAGTTGCCGCGTCACAACTCACAACTGCAATTGTGATGCATAGTTATAAAAGATGGAGACCCAAAGAACTCTTAAAAATTGGTAACAACTTATTGAAGAAATTCAATAACAATGATCAAATTAATAGTTAAAACTTAAAAGGTGGATTTAGAGTGTAACTCCTCCTCGACTCTTTCTCATTATAAAGTTCAATCATTTTACTTTTGTGAATTCAAAAATAATCAATCAATTTAAAACGTTTTGTTCAAAATATTTCAATAGTATAATTCCATTCTTGAATTTGACACGTACGTGGTATATTACCAATTTTCACTTAAAACAATTCAATACAATAGCTGAAATTGCTATTGATTGGTTCCCCTACTTTGTCTTTGTATGTAGTGTACAAGATCTTTTAACAATTGATACAATTGATTACAAGATATTTGAGAATGAATTACAATATGAAATTCCACTTCTTCTTCTTCAAGAATTATTGAAATATCTGAAACATGAAGAACACCTTCTTAATTTTCTCGAACCCAAATTCATTGATTGAAAAACATCCTATTCACATTTAGGTGATTACCAACTTCTAAAGATATGTCACTTTAGGTCAGAAAATATCATCTCCTTTGTCTCACAAAGTGAAAATTTGATACCCTATAAACACTCACACCATCAACACTTAACAAGAAAAAGATACCTCACAATAAAAAGAAACTTGTGTATCTAGATTGAGATTTGGTATGAAAGAGATGAAGAATTAATGTTACTCTAAAAAAATATGAGATGAATGATATATTGATAAATAGTCAAATGAAAAAACATAACTTTATGCATTGAAAAATTGAGTTTCTTTTTGTATGAAATGATTCATACTAAAGCATGATCCGATTCATACATTCTCTGAAATCCCGTAGTTAATCCTAAACTTTCATGATTCTATTCATGATCAGTGTGAATTGATGTATCCTTAGATCAAAGAATTTCATTAATCAATTTATACAACAAATGGATAAATACGTGAATGCAAAATAGGATTTTTTTCGTTTAACTTATAATAGATGTATTATGTGTTGGATGACTTAATTGTGAGATGCTATAGAACTTTACTCTCAAACAGCTGTAGTCATGAATTTTTATAGAGGGTGATAATAATACAATCGAGACTATTATGTTTGTCAACTAATAATCCTATCTTCCAGATTATGAATATGAGATATCAAGTCACAACATAAGATGAATGTATACTAGATTAACTTGCCATGAGAATACTGCATAGTGTGTTATGCAAGTGTGAAAAGTTATTCTCATAGTTATAATGGAGTATATCACCCCTAGACCTAAAGCCACTAAGATCCCTAGATGAGGAGTTGATTGTTTTATTTCCATCAAACGTTGTCTGTAATAAGATCATTATAAAGTCGGTTAACTGGACATTTAATGAGTCATGTTAAAGGTCATGAGTGATCTAGATGGGATTTGCCACACCCACATAACGGGAGTAATATATGTTGATTACAATTCTGTCGATTAAGGGACAACTGTACAGTTTTTTAATCATAAGGAAATTCTCTTACCATTATAATATCTTACTTTATTGTAATTAATTGAGTTAATTAGGATTTAATTAGCTTACTGATTTAGTTGTACTCCCTAGGCTATTTATACCATTTGTATTTGTACAAAATGAATAAGAAATACAACATTTTCACATGGCATTAGAGCTATAGTTCTTATCCGATAAAAAAATAGGGTTTTCAAATGGAAGAAAAATAGAGCAGTTCAAGCAGCCTATATGCTGACCCTAAGGCAGCAGCGACTGGAAACACTATTAGTCATCATGAAACGATTATCATTACTAGCTACAAACTCAATGGACAGAACTACACACAGTGGTCTAGATCTGTCTGCATCTTCCTCCAAGGAAAAGGAAAGGAAGACTACATCACTGGCGAGGCTAAGCAGCCAAAAAATACTGATCCAAGCCATGAAAAATGGAAACTTGAAAACAATCTTGTTATGACATGGTTGCTCAACTCCATGACTAATGAGTCTGGTGAAAATTTCATGTATTATGACACTGCTGCAGAAATATGGAAGGCAGCCAAGGAGACCTACTCAAATGTGGACAACACCTCAGCCATATTTGAGATCAAAGTCTTTTACACAATCTTTGACAAGGAGATTCTTCGGTCACCGAGTACTATCTGTTGGAACCAAGTTGGTTCTAAGTACTTAGGATTTTGATGTTTACAAAAGCACTCCATGTAATCTTATTTTGTACCTTGAATTATTACAATAAATGCCACCAGAAGACAAAGTTTCCAGAGGCAGAAGATGAGTTACCATAGGATAAAAACATACCAGAGGATACACCTCCAGAAGACACCAGAAAATGCATCCAGAAGGTACCAGAGGATGCATCCTGAAATTACCAGAAGATACACCTAGATGTCAAAACACCATAAGAGGATATTTTTCCTGGCCCAGATCAGAAGGAAGCAAAGTCAGAAAAAGACTTGGACCAGACCAGAGGGAAGCCTGCCAGAGGGAGAGTTGTTCCAGACAAGAAGATATCATAAGTCAGACTTAGTCCAGAAGTTATTCTGACCAGAAGATAGCCTGGCAGTGAAATGATAAACAGTCTAGACTTGATCCAGACATAATCGGAGGATAAATTAATGGGTCCATAACAAGAGATTTAATCCAGATTTGTCCTAGACCTGATCCGGATCAAGAGGTAAATGTTCAAAATTAAATATACTTTGTCCAGATTTAATTTAAGTTCAATCCAGACCCAATTCAGAATTGGTCCAGATCAGAGGGAAAAGGTTCAGATCAATGGTCAAGTTTAAGTATATGGCCCATTGTTGGCCGAGATCAGAAGATCAGACCATGGCCCAATGTTGGCCGAAATCAGAAGGTTAGAATGTGTGGTCCAGCATTGGTCGAGATCAGAGGATCACAACAGATCAGTTTGCTAGACCAGGTTGGCCGAGATCAGAAGATCAGAAAGTGTGGTCCAGTGTTGGCCAAAATCAGAGGATCACAGCAGATCACTTAGTATGGTCCAGATGTGGACTAGAGCAGAAGATCAAACGGTCTAGATTTAATCAAGATGATAATCAATGGAGATTTGATTAAATTTGATCAAAGTATTAAAAGGATTTGATACAAAAATAAGTTGAAGTCATATAAGAATTCTGAAGCTATTGGCGGGAAGAAAGATTTGTTCCAGAATTAATTAAAGACAGGATTGGCCCAAGTTATTTATGAAAGCAAATCTAGAGCTAAAAAGATATGTTTTTTATTTAAATTAAACCCGATTGGTCAAGGTATTTTTGCAAGAGAATCCGGCAAGATACAGCTCGAATTTAAGCTTCGAAGAGACCCGAATTCACATCTATAAAAGAAGGCTCAAGACTGAAGACTCAATATCGAAAATCACAAAAGATTCATACACTTCCAAAAGCAAACACTCGAGTTTTCAGTGAGGTTAATTGTGAGTTCCAGCTTTCCAGAAGCAAGCACTCGTGTTATTTTCTTTCCCTTGTGTTAGATCTAAGTTGTTGAAGTAGAGTCTACAATCTGAGGGAGTTAGAAGGGGTAGCAGATTACATGGCAATTAGATTCAAGGCGTTGTAATTCCTTCTACAATCTGGGGTTGTCAGATTGGTAGGAGAAGACTTGACTTAAGAAGTCAAGGTGTTGCATTCCTCAAAAGTCTAGGATTGTTAGACTGTTTGAGAAGACTGACTTTGAGGGTCAGTGGTATTGTTGTAATTCAAGGTTTTGAATTAGGGAAATCCTTCAAATTGAAGGGATTGGACGTAGCCTTGTTAACAGTGAACCAGTATAAAAATCTTTGTGTTATTTTACTTATATTCGCTGCTAACTCTATTTGATTCATACATCAGGTTTTGTTATAAAACTGCAAAAACAGAAAAAGTATTCAAGTTAGTCAAACACAATTCAACCCCCCTTCTCGTGTTTGCACTTTCAACTGGCATCAGAGCTCGGTCTCAAGGCTGAGCACTTAACAGTGTTTGAGGAAAGGTCCAAGGGGTTCAACATGGCAGAATCCAAAGATGATTTGGGAGGCAACATCAACAGACCACCACTGTTTGATGGAGAAAGGTTTGAGTATTGGAAGGACAGAATGAGAAGTTTCTTCATATCTCAAGATCCTGAATTATGGAAGCTGGTAGTCAAAGGATACACTGCACCTACTGTTCCAGGAGATCCAACTAAAGAGCTGGACATGGAAGATATGAAACCAGACCAGAGCAAATTATTCAAACTGCATTACTAGTCCAGAAACATCATGATCAGTGCCATCACATTCAAAGAATTTGACAGATGCACAGATAACGAAACAACAAAGAGCATATTCGATAGTCTTGTTCTGACCTATGAAGGAAGCCAGCAGGTTCAAGAAGCAAGGGCTAACATACTGGTCAAACAGTATGAGATGTTCAAGATGGAAGATGATGACGACATTGATGGAATGTTCTATAGATTCCAGACTCTGATATCTGGACTGAAGGTCTTGAAGAAAAGCTACACAACAGCAGATCATGCCAAGAAGATTCTAATAAGTTTACCAACCAAGTGGAGACCAATGGTTATTACAGTTCAGCAAGCCAAAGATCTGAATAACTTAAAACTTGAAGATTTCATCAGCTCACTGAAGTTTCATGAACTAGAACTGGAAGCAGATGAACCAAAGAAGAAGAAAAATTTGGCCCTGAAGTCGAAATAGAAGAAAGCTGCAAGGGCAGCATCAGAATCAGAGGATAGCGACAGTGACTGTGATGATATGGCTTACTTAACCAAACAGATGGTTAAGATCTGGGAAAACAAGAAGAGAAGAGGTTCCAAGAAGAAACATAACAGCAAAGGAAAGGAAGCATCTAACAAGAAGAGCATTATCTGTTATGGATGCAATGAACCTGCAGTTCAGCAAGCCAAAGATCTGAATAACTAAAACTTGAAGATTTGATCAGCTCACTCAAGTCTCATGAACTAGAACTGGAAGCAGATGAACCGAAGAAGAAGAAGAATCTGGCCCTGAAGTCGAAACAGAAGAAAGCTGCAAGGGCAACATCAGAATCAGAGGATAGCGACAGTGACTGTGATGATATGGCTTACTTAACCAAACATATGGTTAAGATCTGGGAAAACAGGAAGAGAAGAGGTTCCAAGAAGAAACATAACAGTAAAGGAAAGGAAGAATCTGACAAGAAGAGCATCATTTGTTATGGATGCAATGAACCTGGACATATCACGTCAGAATGTCCAAATCTTGAAAAAGACAAACAACACAAGAAGAGTTCCATATTCAGAAAGAAGGGTCTGATGGCAGCCTGGGATGTATCAGAATCAGAAGAAGAAGAGGCAGAAACAGCAATGATGGCACACATCAGGTCTGCCTCTGGACTTTATAAAGGCACGATTTTAGGAAGGAAAGCAGGCAGAAAGAAGAATGATCGAAGCAGTCATTCAGGAAAGTCTGGAAGCACATTAGAGGAGCCAATTCTGGCTCCGATGGCTCATACCAACTCAAGTTCTGGATACAGTTCAGGCTCTATAACAGATTCAGAAGATGAAGACAATGAGGTATTTTCTGATCTCTCTAAATCTGAATTAATTGATGTTGTTAAAGACTTTTTAAATGCAAACAATAAGATGTCTTTAAAACGGAAAACTCTTGGGGAAGATAAGAAAAATCTGACCAAAGAAGTCCATGTTTTAAAGAACCAAAATTCTGAGTATGCAACTGAAAACAAGGATTTTAAAACTGAAGTTGCAAGACTCAAATCTGAAAACCAAACTCTCAAAAGTAATGTTTGTTCCACTTCCAAAACTGTTTGTGAATCTGATATGCATGAGCAATTTTTTCAAAACTTTATTTCTAATGGAATGGAAAGAAGTAAATATGCATCTATGATTTATGGAAATAGTAACATTGGAAAGAGAGGTCTTGGTTTTACAGAAACTATTGTTGATACTAAAACTGTTCATTCTGATGTTTTTGCTAAGAAAGGTCACTCTGGATTATCTTGTCCAATGGTGAAATCTAAACAAGATCAGAGAGCTGTTAAGACTAACAAACCTGGACCCAATCAGTTATGGGTACCAAAAGATCAAATTGTCTATGTTGCAGATATTATGAGCAACCAGAAGGAGACACCAACAATGGTGCCTGGATAATGGATGTTGGCAATGCACAAGCAGAAGAAGGTTTATGTTCCAACATCTACCAAACAGAAGCCAATTGACTCTAGTAGAAGAAGAACTGGTCAACACAATACCTATCAGAACCAGAACCAGAATCATAGGAGGAACAGGAAATATCAAAGAAATCACACATATCACACGAATCAGAACAGGAACTGGAACCAGTATTAGAGGTACAGGAACTGGAACCAGAACCAACGCTGGAACCAAAATCAGAACTGGAACCAGAATTGGAACTAGTATCAGAGGTACAAGAACGAGAACCAGAATCAGAATCAGAATCAGTACCAGAACCCGAACCAGAACCAGAACCAACATAATTACCAGAATCAGCATAATCACCAGAATCACCATAAGTTCTAGAATCACCAGAGGAACATGGTGTATCAGCCAAAGCAGAAAGAGAGGAATCAGAATCACGAGAGTTCTTCAAACACTCCAGTGAGATTCATCAAGACTACAAACCTAGAAGGGAATTCAAATCCCCTCATCCAAACCATGTAATCACAGAACATAGAGATTCGAAGTCTGAAAATCAGAAGCAAGAGGATTTTCAGAGTAAAACTGAAACTGTTGACATAGAGGTTACATCTTGCTGTTAATACTATTATTGTTTGATATTTATGTTTACTGTGATAACAAGAAGCTTGATCTTAAAAATCAAAGCTACATAAGTATTCTGCAGGTTTTCAAACTGTCAGAGGAACCAGGTGATTCACACGAATTGAACACTTCAGCAGAAACAACATTCAAGTGGTTTCAAAAACAAGCAGAAACCACCAGAAGCAGAATTAATGGTTTGGCTGTATTGAGTTCATTTTTAAATTATTTGATCTATATTATGTTATATGACAAACTGCTTGATCTTGACAAATCAAAGCAAGATAAAGATAATGCAGGTTCACCAGAACCAAAGGGAGCAGAAGTAGAAGAAACAGAAGTACCTGGAAAGGTAGAGGACACTAGCAAGTCAGCAACACATGACAAATCTCCAAAAGATAAATCTGATCAAGTCAGAAACAGCCAAGATAAGGTAGAAGAGAAATCTGAATATTTACCAGAATCAGAAGCTGTTACATATCTACCAGAATCAGAAGCTGTTGCAGATTTACCAGAATCAGAAGTTGATTTATCAAAATCAGAAGTTGTTACAGATCTTCCAGAACCAGAAGTTGATGCAGACCAACCAATGTTGATGAAGCTTTGGCAGAGAAGGTTGGATACTTGTAATGCAAGAAGAGGTGAATGAATTCCAAAGGAATGATGTTTGGGATCTAGTATCCAGACCAAACAAAAACATTATTGGAACCAAGTGGGTGTTCAGGAATAAACTCAATAAAATAGGTGAAATGGTAAGAAACAAAGCCAGATTAGTAGCTCAAGGATATAGTCAATAGGAAGGTATAGATTACACTGAGACTTTTGCTCCAGTGGCCAGGTTAGAAGCAATTAGAATTCTCTTATCATTCGCTGCTAATCATGATATAGTTCTGTATCAAATGGATGTTAAAAGTGCATTCTTAAATGGCTATATAAGTGAGGAAGTCTATGTCAAACAGCCCCCTGGATTTGAAAATTTTGATTTTCCAGACCATGTTTTTAAACTTAAAAAATCTTTATATGGTTTAAAACAAGCACCAAGGGCATGGTATGACAGACTTAGTACCTTTATGCTTAAGAATGAATTTGATAGAGGCCAGATTGATAATACTCTATTTAGGAAATCATTAAAAATGATATTTTAATTATTCAGGTTTATGTTGATGATATCATCTTTGGATCGACTAATGGCACTTTGTGCAAAGAGTTTTCTGACCTAATGCAGAAAGAGTTCCAAATGAGCATGATGGGAGAACTCAAGTTCTTCCTGGGAATTCAGATTCACCAAGGTAAATCAGGTATACTCATTCACTAATCTAAATATACTAAAGAACTTCTTAAAAAGTTCAAAATGAGTGAATGTAAGCCTGTGGCCACCCCTATGCACCAACCTGCTTACTTGAGAAAGATGAAACTAGCCAAAAGGTAGACCAGAAAACATACAGAGGTATGATTGGATCCCTTCTTTATTTAACTGCTTCTAGACCTGACATCTTGTTTAGTGTTTGTGTCTGTGCCGATTTTCAAGCTGACCCTAGGGAATCCCATTTAACTGCTGTCAAACAAATTCTGAGATACCTTAAAGGAACCACCAACCTTACCTTGTTATACAAGAAAACCCTCACCTACAAAATTAGAGGTTTTTGTGATTCGGACTATGCTGAAGACAAGCTGGAAAGGAAAAGTACAAGCGGCAACTGCACCTTCTTAGGTGATAATTTGATCTCTTGGTCAAGCAAAAGACAAAGCACCATTGCTATGTCAACAGCCAAAGTTGAGTATATATCAGCAGCAGGATGCAACTCACAGTTAATTTGGATGAAACACCAACTTGAAGATTACATCATCTTTGAAACCAATATCCCTTTGTTCTGTGATAACACTTCAGCTATAAACCTAACCAAGAACCCGGTCTTACACTCTAGAGCCAAACACATTGAAATAAAACACCATTTCATTAGGGAACATGTTCAAAAAGGGACTTTAAGCATCCAGTTTGTGGACACTGATCATCAATGGGCTGACATCTTCACCAAAGCATTACCTGAAGACAGGTTCGAGTTCATCAAGAAACATCTTAACATTGTCTCCATATCTGACTAGCTCAAGTAGTCTTCTTAGGAGTTTTTAATTTTCTTGTAATTTTAATTTTATGTCTTTTATTTTTTGTTTTTAATTTCTGTACTTTGTAAAGAAAAAAACAAAAATAAAAAAATAGTAGGACCTCTTTTTGGCTGATGACAAAAAGGGGGAGAAAGAGAAAAAAAAGGAGAAATAAGTAGAAAAGTTAGAGATAAAAAGAAAGGAGGAGCGAAAAAGAAAGAGTTGAAAAGAGAAGGAGTTGAAAAGTAGAAGAAACAGGGAGAGAGAAAAAGAAAGAGTGAAAAGAGAAGGAGTTGAAAAGGAGAAGAAACAGGGAGAGAGAAAAATAAATCAGAAAGAGATGAATAGAGAAGGAGTTGAAAATGATAGAAGAAGAGAAGAAAGAAAGAGTGATCGAGAAGGAGTTGAAAAGGAGAAGAAAAAGTCAGTATCAGACTAAGGGGGAGAGATTGGTCTGAGGTGGAGTATTTCAAGTACTTCGAGTTATAAGCTAGCAAAATAAGTTAAGGTTTTGTCATCATCAAAAACGGGGAGATTGTTGGAACCAATTTGGTTCTAAGTACTTAGGATTTTGATGTTTACAAAAGCACTCCATGTAATCTTATTTGGTACCTTGAATTATTACATTAAATGCCACCAGAAGATAAAGTTTCCATACGCAGAAGATGAGTTACCAGAGGATAAGAATAGACCACAGGATACACCTCCAGAAGACACCAAAAAATGCATTTAGAAGGTACCAGAGGATGCATCCTGAAATTACCAGAGGATACACCTGAATGTCAAAACACCACCAGAGGATATCTTTCCTGGCCCATATCAGAAGGAAGCAAAGTCAGAAAAATACCTGGACCAGACCAGTGGGAAGCCTGCCAGAGGGAAAGTTGTTCCAGACCAGAAGATATCATAAGTCAGACTTAGTCCAGAAGTTATTCTGACCAGAAGATAGCCTGGCAGTGAAATGATAAACAGTCCAAACTTGATCCAAACTTAATCAGAGGATAAATTAATGGGTCCAGAACAAGAGATTTAATCCAGATTTGACCCGTACCAAAAGATAGCATGATTTAGAGTATGAAACTCAGTCAAGATCAGAAGAAATGATGTCCAAATTTACTCCAGGCCTGATCCAGATCAAGAGGTAAATGTTCAGAATTAATATCCTTTGTCTAGGTTTAATTTCAGTTCAATCCAGACCCAGTTCAGAATTGGTTCATATCAGAGGGAAAATGTTCAGATCAATGGTCATGATTTAAGTATATGGCCCAATGTTGGCCGAAATCAGAAGATCAGACCATGGCCTAGTGTTGGCCGAAATCAGAAAGTCAGAATGTGTGGTCCAGCATTGGCCGAGATTAGAGGATCACAACAGATCAGTTTGCTAGACCCGGTTGGCCGAGATCAGAAGATAAGAAAGTGTGGTCTAGTGTTGGCCGAAATCAGAGGATCACAACAGATCACTTAGTATGGTCCAGATGTGGACTAGAGCAGAAGATCAAACGGTCCAGATTTAATCAAGATGATAATTAGTGGAGATTTGATTAAATTTGATCAAAGTATTCAAAGGATTAGATACAAAAATAAATTGAAGTCGTATGGGAATTCTGAAGCTATTGGCGGGAAGAAAGATTTGTTCCAGAATTAATTAAAGACAGGATTGGCCCAAGTTATTTATGAAACCAAATATGGAGCTAAAAAGATATGTTTTTTATTTAAATTAAACTCGATTGGTCAAGGTATTTTTGCAAGAGAATCCAGCAAGATACAGCTCGAATTTTAGCTTGGAAGAGACCCAAATTCACATCTATAAAAGGAGGCTCAAGACTGAAGACTCAGTATCGAAAATCACAAAAGATTCATACACTTCCAAAAGCAAACACTCGAGTTTTCAGTGAGGTTAATTGTGAGTTCCAGCTTTCTAGAAGCAAGCACTCGTGTTATTTTCTTTCCCTTGTGTTAGATCTAAGTTGTTGAAGTAGAGTCTACAATCTTAGGGAGTCAAAAGGGGTAGTAGATTACATGGCAATTAGATTCAAGGCGTTGTAATTCCTTCTCCAATCTGGGGTTGTCAGATTGGTAATAGAAGACTTGACTTAAGAAGTCAAGGTGCTGCATTCCTCAAAAGTCTAGGATTGTTAGACTGTTTAACAAGACTGACTTGGAGGGTCAGTGTTATTGTTGTAATTCAAGGTTTTGAATTAGTGAAATCCTTCAAAGTGAAGGGACTGGACGTAGCCTCGTTAACGGTGAACCAGTATAAAAATCTTTGTGTTATTTTACTTATATCCGCTTCTAACTCTGTTTGATTCATACATCAGGTTTTGTTATAAAACTGCAAAAATAGAAAAAGTATTCAAGTTAGTCAAACAAAATTCAACCCCCCTTCTCGTTTTTGCACCTTCACTATCATACACTCACAAAATACTGGTAGCAACTTGACATCTATACAAACATAGAGTCAAAGTGCATAGATGATGACAAAATCTACAAGAAACTGGTCGAGAAGGACAAAAACTTTCAGTTCCTATTGGGACTGAATAAAAATTTGGATGAAGTGAGAGGGAGGATTCTTGGAACTAAGCCTCTCCCTAGCATTCGTGAAGCATTTGCAGAAGTGAGAAGGGAAGAAAGCAGAAGGAAAATCATGTTGGGAAGTCAAAGTGCAAGTTCAAACATTGAAGGCTCTGCACTTGCAGTAAGAGGTCTACCAAAGAAAGGTATAGGATGGTGTGATCACTACAAGCGACCTGGACATACGAACGAAACTTGTTTGGTGCTTCATGGAAAACCCACATATCTAAAACCACAATTCAAGGACGCGGGCGGATATGCTGCTGCTGATGAAAGTAAGTCCAAAATATTGTAGAGGCCAGTCCTTTCAACAAAGAACAAATAGAGATGTTGTAGAAATTGATGCAACAGGCACTGCAAAACACTAGTACCTCTTCTTCCACTGCTACTTTTTCCCAAAAACGTAATTTTTATTCTACCCTTCATGTAAATCACTAGAAAACAAACTCTTGGATTGTTGATTCTGGTGCCTCATATCACATGACTGGGGACATCAATGTATTTAGTAAATACACTCCATGTCAAGATGAATCTTTTGTCCGGATAGCAGATGGTACCATATCCAAGGTAGCTGGTAAAGATTCGGTGGTTATCTCCAAAGATATTACTCTTGATTCAGTTTTACATGTTCCTAAACTAGATTGTAGTCTATTGTCTATCTGTAAATTAACCAAAACTTAGGATGTGTTGTTAAGTTCTTACCACATTTGTGTGAATTTCAGGATACGAATTCGGGGAAAATGATTGGCAATGCTGAGGAAAGTGCAGGCCTTTACTTCCTTAAAATTGAAGACCAAAATAAGAGATCCTACAAGGCTACCCTTATGTGTTCATCAAAGAATGATAATGATGTAATGTTATGGCATTATCGCCTAGGACACCCAAATTTTATGTATTTGAAAAAAATACTTCCAACTTTATTTAATAAAGATTTTGGTTCTATCAAATGTGAAGTGTGCGAATTAGCCAAACACACCAAATCCCATTATTCCATACAACCTTATAAGTCGTCTGAACCTTGCACACTCATTCATAGTGATGTGTGGGGACCTTCAAGAGTAAGAAATATTACTGGATCAAGGTGGTTTGTTACCTTCATTGAAGACCATACAAGAGTCACTTGAGTGTTCCTCATGAAAGAAATATCAGAAGTTGGGAGTATATTTGTGAACTTCCATAAAATAGTCCAAACCCAATTTCAAAGCAATATTCAAGTACTCAGAACTGATAATGGAGGGGAGTACTTCCACCACACCCTTGGTAGTTACCTTACCAAAAACGACATTATACACCAAACATCATGCTCATACTCTCCACAACAGAATGGGACAGCAGAGAGGAAAAATAGGCACCTATTGGAAGTCACTCGAGCACTTATGTTGTCCACGAACGTACCTAACCATCTTTGGGGAGATGCAGTCCTCTCTTCATCCTACGTAATAAGTAGAATGCCCTCCAAAACGCTCAACCTAAACACACCACACCAAACCCTCTTGTCCTTTTATCCTTCGACCAAACTCCTTACAAATCTTCTACCGACGATTTTTGGATATACTGCCTTTGTACATGACCAAAATCCTAACCTTAATAAGTTGGACCCGAAAGCCATCAAGTGTATCTTCTTGGGATACTCTCCTACCAAGAAAGGATACAAATGCTACTGTCCCCAAAAAAGACGAATCTATCACACTATGGATGTTACCTTTTTTAAGGACAAGGCATTTTATCCCAAAGTTGGCATTCAGGGGGAGAAAGTTACAATTGATGAACACCAACCTTGGGAAATTACAATACCAGAGTCTATCCCAGATGAACCTGTCTTAACCACCCCATCAGAATTTGTCCAAATCCTACCTGAATATGTTTCTGAATCTGTCCAAATCACTAAAAACACAGAATCTGTCCCAATAATTGTTGAACCTGGACTGGACATCAAACCACCACTCTTGAGGTTACCAAGCCAACAAATGGAGCATCAAAAATTGGTCCAAAAGGAAAACCAAATGGGGGAAAAGAACTGCAAGTATACATAACGAAGAAGAACAAGCAGCAAACCCTTGAGGAAGTAGAAGCATGCACTCTTCCAAAGCAGAACCAAGACTCTACCCAAAAAGGTAGCATTAACTCTTCCTCTAATTTATCTGATAATGTCACTAATGACCAAGACTTAGACTTACCTATTTCTATGAGAAAGGGAATAAGGTCTTGTACAAAACACCCAATTGCAAACCATGTTTCTAGTGAAAAATTATCATAGGGGTACAGAAACTTCATCAGCTCTATGGACAGCATCGAAATTCCTCAAAACTTTCATGAAGTTGTCCTAGTTCCGGAATGGAAGGCTGCTGTAATGGAAGAAATTAAGGCAGTTGAAAAGAATGGCACATGGCAGCTCTCCCACCTACAAGAGGGGAAGAAGACAGTTCAATGCAAATGCATACAAAGCTCGGCTAGTGGCAATAGGATTCACCCAATCCTATGGGGTGGATTATGAAGAAACCTTTGCACTTGTAGCAAAATTGAATTCAGTTCATGTACTCCTTTCTCTGGCAGTAAATTTGGATTGGCCACTTCACCAGTTAGATATAAAAAATGTTTTCCTAAATGGTGAACTTGAAGAAGATGTCTACATGAGAATACCACCTAGACTTGAGACATCAGAAAATTTAAGCAAGGTTTGTAAACTCAAAAGATCACTATATGGACTCAAGCAATCCCCTCGGGCTTGGTTTGATAGGCTCACATGAGTAGTTAGGATGCATGGCTTCTCCCAGTGTCAAACTGACCACACAATGTTCTTAAAGCATTCAAAGGAAGGCAAGGTAACCACCCTCATTGTCTATGTGGATGACATTATTATTACAGGTGATGATTATACTGAAATTGAAGGACTGAAAATGATTCTAGCTAAGGAATTTGAAGTCAAAGATCTTGGTCGATTAAGGTCGTTTCTGGGAATGGAAGTGGCACGGTCCAAACATGGAATCTATTTATCTCAAAGGAAATATATACTTGACTTACTTCAAGAAACAAGGATGTTAGGATGCAGGCCAACAAACACACCTATGGAATACAATGTGAAAATTGGAGAGGAAAAGGATACTCCACCTACTAACAAAGAAAGGTATCAAAAATTGGTTGGGAAACTTATCTACCTAACACACACACGACCAGATATTGGTTTTTCTGTTAGCATGGTTAGCTACTACATGAATGACCCGAGGGAGGCTCACATGAAAGTAGTTAACCGCATCCTGGAATATCTGAAAAAGGCACCAAGGAAGAGGCTGCATTTCAAGAAAGAAACATGCAGGAAAATAGAAATATTCATTGATGCAGATTGAGCAAGCTTAGTGAATGATAGAGATCAACCAGTGGGTATTGCTCCTTTGTATGGAGCAACTTAGTGACATGGAAAAGTAAGAAACAATTTGTGGTTGCTAGAAGCAGTGCAGAAGCTAAACTTAGGTCCATGGCACATGGGATTTGCAAGGGGATGTGGCTGCAAAGGATGCTGGCAGAACTACATGTTTACACTGACCATGAAGTAAGCCTGTTGTGCGATAACAAAGATGCCATAAGCATTGCTAAAAATCCTGTGCAACATGACAGAACAAAGCATGTGGAAATTGATAGACACTTCTGTTGGAACCAAGTTGGTTCTTGCAATTAAAGTTTTGATGTTAACAAATGTATTTTATGAAAATAACATATTTGACTTAGAAGAAGAATGAAAAATGTCACTAGAAGAATAGATCAGAGGATGACGTTACCATAAGCAGAATCAGAGGATGACGTCACCAGAGGATGTCACCAAAAGATGACGTCACCAGAAGCAGAAATCAGAGGATGATGTCACCAGAGAATGTTATCAGAAGATGACGTCACCAGAGGATGGTCACCAGAGGATGATCATCAGAGGAATCTGTCAGAGGAATATGTTAGAGAAAAATGCTTAAAAAAGAATTGGAGCAAAAGACTCGAGAAACAAAATCTAGCTAAAAATATGCTCAAAACAAAATATGAGAAAAATGCTTAAAACAGAATTGGAGCAAAAGACTCGAGAAACAGAATCTAGTTAAAAGCATGCTCAAAACAGAAACGAAGCAAAATACTCAAAACATATTAATTGAAATACACTCCAGAAGTAAAGCGTTAGTGAGCAAAAGACTCAAAACAGAATTTGAGCAAACTACTCCAGAATATTCTCAAAAACAGATTAATCGAAATACACTCCTGAAGTAAAGCATTAGTGAAGCCCTAAAGTTTAACTATAAATAGAGGCTTAATGCTGATGAATAAAGCATCGAAAAATAGAAGAACTCAAGCAAAAATTCATAAGTATTCAGAGAGTTCAAAGGAGAGAAACACTTGCTTAAAAGATAAATATTTTCTAAGTGCTCTTTTCTTAGAGTGTGAAGTTGATCGTCGTCATAAATTATTCAGAAGCAAACACTCTACTTCACTTTAAGCATATTGTGAGTATCAACTTTCCAGAAGTAATTACTCAGTTCTAATTTCGATCCCTTATATTAAATCCTATAGTGTTGAAGTTTCTTCTGAAATCTAGGGTTGTCAGGTTGTTAGAAAAAGACTTAGCTTGTAGGTTTAAGGTTGTGAAGTTCCTCAAAAGTCTGGGATTGTCAGACTGTTTGAGAAGACTTAGCTGGTTTAGTTAAGGTGTTGTTGTTTCTCAAAAGTCTGGGGTTGTCAGGCTGTTTGAGAAGACTTGGCGGGTATAGTCAAGGTGTTGTTGTTCCTCAAAAGTCTGGGGTTGTCAGGCTGTTTGGGAAGACTGACTTGAAGGGTTAATGGTGTTGTAATTCAAAGGAGTTTGAATTAGTGAAAAGGCCTTCTGGAGGAAGGGACTGGACGTAGCCTAGTTAACGGTGAACCAGTATAAATTGCTGTGTTATTATGTTATTATCATCCGCTGCTGAATCTGATTAGTTATTCATCGAATAATTCAATCAACATTTAACAAAACAGCAAAAGTAATTAAGTTTGACAAACACAATTGAACTCCCCCTCCTCGTGTTTGCACCTTCAACTTCATCAAGGAAAAAGTTGACAATGGGCTACTTCTCTCCAGCACACACCCTCAAGCCACCAAATTGTTGATATCTTGACCAAGGCACTTCCTAGAGCCATCTATGAAAACTTAAGATTCAAGTTGGGCATGATTGATATATATGATCCAACTTGAGGGGGAGTGTTGGTTACAATTTTGTCCATTAAGGGACAGCTGTACAGTTTTTTAATCATAAGGATATTCTCTTACCATTATAATATCTTTCTTTATTGTAATTAATTGGGTTAATTATGATTTAATTAGCTTTCTAATTTAGTTGTACTCCCTAGGCTATTTATACCATTTGTATTTGTACAAAATGAATAAGAAATACAACATTTTCACAATATATGTGGGCTCCTTGATAGAGTATGACAGTTAAATGCATGACTATGCTAAGATAAGTCAATATGGGATATTGATTGTTGTAAAGTATACTAAGGTATAAAAAAAATGTAATATCGAACTATAAAAGGGTAATAAATTCTATGCCTTGAGTTTGATAGATATGAGGGCAAAAAAGGAAATTACACAGGACATCATTATTGCAGAAAGGTTATGTTAAATCACAAGACATTCTTGTTACTTGGGTGGCAGTGATGTGTTGCTAGATAATGCTTGTTGTTTATAATATTAAATAGATAATTTAATATTATTACCAATGTTGCGGGAACCTACAGGGTCATACACCAGGAACTGATAAATGAACGTTTAAAAGCATAAATAAGTAAGACTTATTAATTCAGTGGTGCGATCTTATGATGTACTGAAATGAATTAAGTGAAATACAAAACACCATAAGCTACGGTGTGTTGTTTAAAGGGAAACTCGAAATACTATAAGTTATGGTGTGCTAGATCAATATAAGTGTCTATAAATAGAACTCTTATACATAATTGCAGGTGTGCAATAAAAAAAATTAAAATCCCTACCCATCCAAAAACCCTAACCTCCTTCAACAGTATCATTCATTAGCTAGCGTTGCAACTGAAGTTGCTCCATTGGAGGTTTGTTTGTGTGAATTATGTAGAGACGCTGTCAATAGTGCAATTTTCATTATCAGAATCTTCATCAAAGTTCTATCACGCTACAAGAGATAATCTTTTAAACTATGATTCGTGACCATTCATAAGGATCCATAGAGGTAAATTGTATTTTTAGTTTTTGTATTTATCTATTTTAATTGCGATTTTCCTTCATTATGGCTAAATATATGAATGTTACTCTCTTTTATTTGATAATCATTTGTGTATTATAAATAACTGTTGAGATGTATTCTTCTTCTATTTTTGATAAGGAAATTGTTCCTTTCTTTTTGCTTGACTATGAGATAATATTTTCTCCCATGAATTGACAGCAACCATTGGTGTTCTTCCTTTCCTTTCAAGTATATAAAAAGCCCTACTAACTTGTAATCATTTTATTTCTTATAAAGTAAACTTAGATTATCAATTCCTTTCAAGTAACTAGAAATTCACTTATTATATACGGTATGTGATTCTTTATCATTTAACAAAAACCTAACATGTACACAATTACTAAACATAATATCATGCCTTGGAGCTGTTAGATAAGAAGAGATCCACTCATATCTCTTCATATGTTCGGTATATCATCCTACTTATTTCATCAACAACAAGAGCAAAAGTAGGATGTATAGAAGTGAGCATAGGTTTTCATTCTTCCATTTGAACTTATACTGAAGTTCTTTTGTCTACTTTGTTTCATGAATGTAAATGCCATCTGTAGATTGTTTAATTTGAATTCCAAGAAAGAGCGTGAGTTCTTATATCAAACTCACATAACCAAATTACCAAATTGTGAAATTTGGGGGCCAAAATTGTATTCTAGCAAAAACAAAATAACTAAGTAATAAATAATACTTTATTAAATTTGAGGTTGATGAGTGGAGGATGATAAACTTTGGATCATTTGCTACAATATTGTGTATGTCATTTAGGGTGTATTAAACTTCACCCGATGCAACATTGTCAAACAATAAATCTTTTTAATGTACGTTGTTATTTATGCGGAAAAATTATTCATCAATAGATCAATTTTGAAATCCACTTATTTGTACATTCCGAGGTCACTATTCGTTAGTACAATAAATTAGAGTTTCTTACTAACTTAATTGCACAAGAGAAAATTGATTTATTTTCTCATGACCTACATAAAATTCTATCAATATTAAAGCAAAACAATAACTTCCATTAAATCTATGTTGAATCCTTCAAATTGTGAACAAGATAAGGAAATAGAGAACTATGAAAGTTTGTGAATGAGGTTACATGTATTCGTTTTCTTTCAAACGTTTTCTTCATTATATTTAAGCTAAAACATCTTTATTATCTCATTTTAGAGTTATTAGTTTTGATTTAAAAAATTTATTGGAATCTAATATTTTTATGAAGATTAGAGTATAGTGTATTTGACAATTGCATACTCCGGTCTCAAATAAGTTGATTTGATGGAAAATCATTTGGTGGTGAAGGGACTATATGTAGCAACTACGCAAAGCAGTATAAATAAATATATATGTTTATATGTCTCTATTCTATAATCAGATTGTTTTACTCAACCTTTTGTTTTAAATAAAAGTTTTATAACTTATATTGCCTTTAAAAGGGTCTTCAAATCTTTATTTAGATAATTTTTTTTTACAAACACAATTTAAAATTTTTTTCTTGTGTTTTCACTACGCTCATATTGAGATAATTTTGAAAATAAAATAAGTTAAGTGGGTAGAATTTTAAAAATATATGTTGTAATGTTATTTCGACTTTTATTTCGAAAATTTATCTAATTTAAATAGATTTTATCAATTTATATTTTGTTTTATGACGTCTTGTTAGGTTCGTTAGTGGCAAAACTGACAAAATGAGTTGATAGAACCACTAATGATATGATTTTTTAGTCTATCTAGCTGAGCATATCGACTCAATATTCACTACACCAATAATAGGCTTTAACAATGTTTTTTTAATGCATTTAACAGTGCTTTTAAGCGTTATATTGTGTAGCGCTGTTAAAAGATACGACAATACTTTTTAAAATGTAAAAAGTGTTGTCATAGGCGATATTTAACAGCGTTTTTTTTTTAAAGCGCTATTGTAGGTAGAAATTTATAGTAATTTTATGGCACTTTTTTGATAAAAACGCTGTTGTAAGTGTCACATTTTAGAAAAGCACTATCATAGGTGGTATCTTAAAACACTTTTTTTCTCTTTCCAAAAAGCATTGTTATAGGTCTTTAATAGAGTTTTTCTCAAAAAGTGTCGTCGTATGTATTTCATAGAGCTTTTGTACTTATCTTTTCTCCCCTACCCAAAGAGCCTTTCTAATCAAAAGGTTTCATCACAAGTCTTATGAAAAACTCCAATACATGAATTGATAACGAGTTGTATTCATGAAATGCTTATTGATTGTAGATACTTCGAGAATATGGACTATAAAAATAACATTGGATACTAATTAGCACTTCTCTATCAAATACATAATAAAATTGCTTTCTATTCATTATTAACATGGCTAATCTTTTGGTTTATCTGTTACAATATGAGTAGGAAAGTTGTGGTATTCAGGAAGCATTCCTTGAAACTTTTAAGAAAATAAAGACTTAACATTTACAGTGCATGTATGACCAGTCACATTGTTTACAATGATCCTTCAAGCACCATTTGCATGTCCACATGTTGCAATCCAATGCTTGACTTCCCATACAAAAACCCGTAATCTATGCATTCTTACACTAACATAGGAATGGATTTCATGTGTCAGTTCTTCCAGATGACGCAACAGAGATTCGTCTTTATAATATAACTTTTCAGCAGACTAGTGAAATGAATGGCTCATTGGGGATCGTCCTTCATCCCTTTGTATGATACAACTAATATTTCCAACATGTGCAGCATGTATTGTGGAGCCTACTTCCCGATCTTTGAGTATATTGGCCAACTTATTGATTGTTTCTTGAGCCTAATCCTCATCACCACTGCAAAAGACAAAAAAATTTGCTTGTCAAGAAGACAAAGAATGTTCTCGTCCATAGTTCCAAAAAAAAAATAGTAGTCAATCAGGAACTTAGTTGATAGATGAAAACTAATAACTTTATGAGCATGGCTCTCCCTTCAACCCTCTGTAAGACTTTGTAAAACTCGTCAGAGTTTCAACTAGTATTTTTATTATTGAGCAAATAAAACGAAGTCATGTATATTATTGATTGTCACACACACAATTGTCCTATAGGTTGTATATTACTACTTGTAATTCCTACCTAGCATTGCATTAACATTTCTCTTAGTCAACTAGAAATATGGCATAGTACGCAATATAAAAGTCAGCATACCTAAGAACAAGCATAACTTACATGCAATATATTATTCATATGATTGAAAAAATTACAAAAATGAAAACTATCTTACTCATTTTCAAAATAAAAGGAATCTAAGTATTAATATACCTTATTTGAGTTAGAAATCATATAAAATTGAGACTCGAATTTAGTGTCATATATGCGGTCATTTAGCAAGAGTATGTGAGGTTTTACTTGCGCTCCATTTTCCAATTTTACCTTGTAGCTGCAAAATTAGAATATCAGAAAATTGAGATAAGGTAACAAAAGAAAGAAAATAAAATGCAAAACTCGCATCAAATTCAGTGCTAGTATCTGTTTTCCAGAGGGAAGTTTATCGCGATCTTCTGAGAGTGCATTTATCTACTTTCCAGAGGGAAGTTTATTGTTGCGAGAAACACGAACCCAAATGCTCTTTTTCCTTGGGAAAGGTCATCGTAGCCCGGAAAAGACGACAGAAGGTAGCGGTTCAAAATTCCAACTTCTCCAATGTAAAAATAAATCGATAGATTTTGTAGAGGAGATGAAAATGAGAAGATTGATGGCCACGATTGGATGAGACTGAAGACCCAGAGAAACCATCCATAAAAGAGAAGAGCAAATGGTCAGTCGTATTGTCAACCAGAATATCGATGTGAGGTAACAGGAAATCATCTTTAGGAATGGCTATGTTAAGGTCCTTATAATCGACACTCATTCGAACTTTGTCATCCTTTTTATGCACAAAAATATTGGCTATCCATTGGGGTAATTTGCCATAACAAGGAACGTTGCATCAAATTGTTTTTTTACTTATTCCCTGATTTTTAATGACATATCGGGCTACATTCGCCTTAATTTTCGTTTGACATGAGAGAAATCGGATTTTAAAGGAAATTTATGTTCCACTATGCTAGTACCCAATCCAGCGATATCCTGATATGACTAGAGAAAAACATCTTTGTATTCATGTAGGAGTTGGATTAGTTCATGATACACTTCTTTCTTTAAGATGGTGCCGACTTTAATTTTTTTTTTCTTTTTTTTGTCCCTAGATGAATCAATTTTATTGGTTCCTCATCCTTTCCATTGTTGTTGTTTTTAAGACAAGCAGGTAACCAAGGATATGGAAAAAGAAAAAGCAACTTAAAAGAATTATGTAGAACTTAGTGGACAAAAAATATTGATTAATAGATTTTCATGTAGATATTAATATGTTACCATGTAAAAATAACTTCAATGAGTGTTTGATACATAGCATATATGGAAAAGGAAAGAGTTATGAGGAACAAACAATTTTATATCTAGTTATAAAACATCAAATATTTTTTTATTGAAAATTAAGTTTATGAATTATAATTCACTTTTTGAAACTAAATTTTTATTTTAAAAGTTTACTTTAGGGAACTCAAAGTTTACTAATTAAAATAAGAAATGGACGGGAGTGATAATCACTATGAAGAGTACATTTGAAAATTTCGTATTATAGATTAGCGTTGCTCTTTTGCCAAAAAAAAAACAATTAACCTTGGTTTATACTATAATATATATATAGTCAAATTATATTCAACATGATAACTTTTTTAGAGGTTCGACAATAAAAAATTATATATAAAAAGAGTTAATATTCGGATGACATAATTACAAATATATTATACATATATTGTAGAAATTTGACTATATCAATCAAGAATTTTTATGATTATATATATAGAATCCGGCCCTTTTCATATTTTAAATAGAAAAATAATAATAATCCAGAATCTACCATATAATAGACATTTATATAAAATTTATTTCATTAAATGTGAATCAATATTGCTAAGTATAATATTCATTCATTTAATATTTTCTTTGAAAGAATTTCTAACCTCGAAATTATACATGTAACTTCTCCAATTATACAATTTATTTGAGTTATTCAAAACTTTTTCCATTGTATCAATTACCTTCTAAGATACTGCTAAAAAATTTCCATTTACATTTCTTTAATTTTATTCAAATAATTTTTCATTTTTTGTGAGATTCACCTTTATTTCCTTATTATTAATCATTGACATGATTAGTTTTTGTATTTTTTATTCTATAAAATACCGATATATAAAAGTATACTATGCAATATTTTAGCATTTAACCGGTAATCTAATCTAATGTGCAATTCTAAAATATATAAAAGTTGACAAAAAATTATGGTAGTTAGAATTTGAAATTTGATCCTCCATAAATTTAATTAACATTTGAGTTCTATAAAGTAAACTTTGAAAATAAAAAGTTAGTTCAAAAAGTGATGTATATATTTCATATATTTAATTTTTAATAATAAATATTTGACCTTCTTATAGCTAGATATAAATTTGTTGTTCCGATAACTCCTTCCTCTTCCATATATGCACCTTCTATATATCAAACACTCATTTCAGTTATTTTTACATGGTAAAATGTTAATAATATCTACATGAAAATCTATTATTCGACATTTTAATTATTGAGAAAAAAGAAATTATAAAGAGAAGTATATTTTTGCTTTTAAATAAGAGATATTTTAAACATGTTTTTAACTTATCTAAAAAAATACATTCTAAAAGAAAAATTATTAATATATGAATAATGTTTTTAAAGAAATTGCAGCATAATATAATTTTTTTTAAATTAATTTATATTTTTTACGATATTATGTATTGTATAACACCATATACTAGTAATTTTGAATACAATATATGATGATATACAGAATAATCAAGATACACGATAACAACACAATTAGTATCACACCTAACTTAATACATAAAATCTATTGAAACAAAATATAATTAAATATATCCCCATAAAAATACTCAATTTGCATGCAAAATTTGTTTTTTTCTAATCATCAATTTTGAGTGAGAGTCTTTCTTACAATTATCCTAACATGCAATTGAAGATACAGGAGGGAAGTCACTCTTTGTTAATTTGCTACTTGGAGAAGGGAGACTCAAAAGGTGTATTTCTTCAAGACTTGATTCTCTTGAGATGCCTAGTTTCTTCTTCTTCTTCTCACACTTCTAACCTTCTAATCTTTATTCCAATTGAGAGAATCATGTAAGAGTAAGATAGTATGCATATTATTTCACGAACAATATATCGATCTATATATAGAAACATTGCTACTACTATTTAATTAATATATTTATATAAACAGCTACGTATGACTTTATATTTGAGTTATTATTTTATTTTAATTTTTAACTAAAATTATAAATTATTATTTATGTAAAATTATAAGTTATAAATTATCATGTAAAATATTACCATGTAAAATTATAAATTTTTCAAAGATTATAATTTCTACGAGTTTTTATATAAAATATAATTTATCGATTATGTAATAATTTAATTTAATCATAAATAAAAAATATATATATTCTTTTATTTTAAATGTTAATTCATTTAAGAGTCATTTAAAATTTATTTCTATAATGCGTAAATATTATCTGAACAAAACAAGCCACGCCCCATGTTTGGCACATGTAATTACATTAGTATAATGTAAATTTATCATAACACCCCTTAAATGCAAAGCAACATTAACATTTTAATCCAACAATTTAATTTTTAATTTAGTAAATCATCACAACTAAATCAACTAGGTTTATATATTAGCCTATTTTTGAGTTACGACAATCATTTTAAATTTTAAATCAGTTCACTAATCAAACTACTCAGTTCTCTGCTTAACTATTCAATTAATGTCTCTTATTTAATCGATTAACAACTCAAGCTAGTATAAACTAGTTTCATTTAATTCAAAAGTGACTATAAAAATTCATCATCAATCATCAACAAAAAAATATTACTCAAGGTGGCAAAGAGTATATAGAGTAATTAAAGGTTCCTTTTTAATCATCCGAGGGAACAAAATTTATATACTTCTTTTTTATATTACATGAATTTTTAATCATTTAAAAAAAAAGGATTGTATACAAGGAATTTTAATAATATATATATTGAATTTACTTTCTTATTTAGATGATTTTAAATTAGTTCTTATAAGTATTATTTCATTTAAGGTAAATATTGAATTTTTTAATAATTTTTATCATAAAAATAATCATTCTTGCAGAGTGTTAAATCTTAGAATTTATTGCCTTAATTATTAAGAGTTAGAATTAATTGTCTTAATCTTTAACTTTGACCATCCATATTTAAGATAATAATTAACTCTCAAAAGGAAATGAAAAATCTAGAATTCAATGAGGTTAAATTTTTTATAAATAAAAATAAATAAGACACTTATGTGTTACCATAAAATAGTAACCTATATTGCCTATAAATTAAGGTATGTTTGTAATGGTTAATCATTCCGAAACTTCATAGAAACCTAACGTGTATAGTGTTTTACACATAATTAAATTAAGATGTTGGGAAAGAACTCTACTGCTTTTTTAATGCTTGTGATGGTTTTAGGCTTGCAATTGACAACATTGGATGCAAGCCAAATTAATGAGATTAGTTGCTCTGAGGTTAAAATAGCTGTTGTTAAAATAGTGCCATGTGTACCCTTTTTGACAGGAGTAGGCCTACCAACACCATCTACTACCTGTTGTGAAGGAGCACAAAATTTATTTCAAAAGGCAGACACTACTCAGAATCGACGTGATATTTGTCAATGTCTCAAAGATGCTTCAATAAAATTTGGGGTTAATTTTGACAAAACAAAACAACTCCCACAACTTTGTAACATTGGTATTTCCTTTTCGTTTGATCCTAGCATTGACTGCAACGCGTAAGTTTGTCTTCCTCTTTACTTGCTAATCACACGAAATCATATAATTTTTTTTTAAAACAAAATAATTGTTTTTAATAATTATATTTTTATATAGAAACACTTGAGATGATAACCCCTTTTTATCACCTAACCTTGTGTTTCTCTTACAAAACCATCTTATTATTATTTTTATTATAAATAAATAGTTTTTTTTATCCACAGGATTCCATGATGCTACAATATAAATCAAGCAAATCATAAAATAAAGCAGAAGAACAACAACGAAAACTTTATAGCAATAAGCAAATTGAAAAATTGTACCAACTCTTTAAAGCTGAATAGTTTTTAGGAGTATATTTATGAAAATTTGAATCATATTTATTTTTTATCCATTTTCTATTTCTACATTTCTATAATGGTTTTTTGGGATTTTATTTTACAATGAAATTGTTGAATAAATTATAATTTTAATCTATATGTAAAATTCAAAAATTTTACTCAACCAAACCAACAGACACATAAAACATGTTTTTTACATGAACATCATTATATTTCTTTTTGAAAAATGAATGCTAACATTATATGATGTCCATGCATAGTAGTGATTATATTTTGAAATTTAGTTATTTGGTCTAAGTTTGAAACTTTACTATAACATTGTATTTTAAAACCTATTATAACTTCTTTTTCGAAGTTAAACTTTACTACTATTAATTTACAATACTGTAAAATATCAATAGAAATACTTTCGTGTAAATTTTTTTTGTTAGATATTTTGATGTGACTTTATAATTGAATAAGTTGCTTATCTCTGTTGATTCCACATCATTGTCATCTTCTCCTAGACAATTTTTCCGATGAAATTTGATAATATCAAAGATAAATTTGTAAGTAATTGTAATTGTGCACCGACTAATTATAAACAAATTATTTCATAAAATATTAAAATTTCATTAGAAAATTAATTACATAATAAAAAGTTTGTAAGTGTACTCTTCATAGTGATTCCCATTCCCGCCCGTTTCACATTTTAATTAGCAATAATACTAATCTAACATCTAACACATAATAGAAATATATACAAAATTTATTCCATTAAAAAATAAATCAACATTGCTAAGTATAGTATTCATTTATATTAAAATTTTACTAGAAATATTTCCTAACTTCAAAATTACGAACGCAAAATTTGAAAATATCTCATATTATTATTTTAAAAAAATATTTAACAATCAAATCTTGAATGGTCCACGTATATATATACTTTTTTTTGAATGGTCATTAATTAGAAAGCAATAATACAATGTTATTTTATTAATTAATTAGTTAAAATTAATACTTTTTATGTCTTTTAAATAAAAATAGGAATAATCATAATATAATATACACTAATTATAATTTATTATATAAATCGTACGAGGATAAATTTTTTTTTTGGAAATGGTCGTTAAAGAAATTATTGGAACGTATAATTTATATATGGGAGTAAAGTTTGTCAGTAATCCATTAGTTAAAATTTATTTTTTATAAATTCTAAATAAAAATAAGAATAATCATAAGAAATTAATTATATAATTAATCAAAAAAAGGTACACGAGATAGTAAAAATGAGAAAACTTAAAATACAAAAACTGTAAAAATGAGAAATTAATCGCTAAAGAAGTTGTAGGAAAGTACAATTCATACACAAGATAAATATTTGTCAACAAATTACTTTCATTAAATAATTAGTTAAAATTAATATATTTTTTAAATATCATCGGCATAAAAATAAATACAATTTACAATAAGTTACTCGGAATTGTTTGAATCGAACAATTGTGCATGAGTAGATGAGTGTGTAATAATATCATACTTGATTGATTAGAATTATTGAATTTTTGCATTTTTTCCTATGATAAAATAAGAGAGTAGTTGGTGCTTCGGTTATAGGTTATTTTATGTTTTTAAAATGGACAATCACTAAATACATCATAAATTATGTTTTTATGATGTTATATTTAGTTCAACTACAAATCATATATATTAAAAATTACATAAATTATTATTAATTTTATTTTACAACTATACCATGTTATTATTTTGGCCATTACTTGAGTTACAACTGTTTGTTTGAGGGATCTAGGGGATATGTTGGAAAACTAAGAAAAAACTTACAATAATGGTAGAAATATCCTTAAGATAATTCAAGCTTTAAGGAGGCACAAATTCCAATTGAAGATTCAGTTGCCGCGTCACAACTCACAACTGCAATTGTGATGCATAGTTATAAGAGATGGAGACCCAAAAAACTCTTAAAAATTGGTAACAACTTATTGAAGAAATCCAGTAACAATGATCAAATTAATAGTTAAAACTTAAAAGTTGGATTTAGAGTGTAACTTCTCCTCCACTCTTTCTCATTATAAAGTTCAATCATTTTACTTTTTGTGAATTCAAAAATAATCAATCAATCAAAAACGTTTTGTTCAAAATATTTCAATAGTATAATTCCATTTTCAAAATATTTCAATAGTATAATTCAATTCTTGAATTTAACACGTACGTGGTACATTACCAATTTTCACTTAAAACAATTCAATACTGAAGGTGCAAACACGAGAAAGGAGGGTTGAATTGTGTTTGACTTAACTTGAATACTTTTCCTGTTTTAATACTTTCAAAACAAAACTTGATGTATAATTAAAACAGAGTTAGCAGCGGATAAAAATAAAAATAAAAACTCACAGATTTTATACTGGTTTACCGTTAACGAGGCTATGTCCAGTCCCTTCGCCTTGAAGGATTTCACTAATTCAAACTTGAATTACAACCTTGCTATTGACCCTCCAAGTCAGTCTTCTCAATACTCTAACAATCCTAGACTTCTTGAGGAAAACACCTGTCTTCAGCCAATCTGACAACCCCAGATTGTAGAAGAAATCACAATCTAATTGTCAAGTAATTTGCTACCCCTTCTGACTCCCTCAGATTGTAGACTCTACTTCAACAACTTAGATTTGACACGCAACACTATGAATCTAATTGCCAAGTAACCTGCTACCTCTACTGACTCCCTCAGTTTGTAGACTCTACTTCAACAACTTAGATTTGACACAGTGGAAAGAAAATAACAAGAGTACTTGCTTCTTGAAAGCTAAAACTCAAAATGGACTTCTATGAAAATTTGGGTGTTTGTTGCTTTGGAAGTGTATGACTCTTTTGTGATTTTCGATGATGAGTAATCTGCCTTAAGCCTCCTTTTACAGATGCTGATTTGAGCATCTTCCAATGCTTAAATTCGAGCTGTATCTTGCTGGATTTTCTGGCAAAAATATCTTGACCAATCGGGCTTCAATTAAAATAAAAATCATATCTTTTTAAGTCTTAGATTTGTTTCATATCTTAACTGGCCAATCAAATCTGTGCATTGCTTCCCGCCACAGCTCCTGACTTCCATGCTACTCCAATTTAATTTATAACAAATCTTTTATAATATTTTGATAAAAATATCATGAGATCTTCACCATTAATTCCCATGATCAAATCTGCACCATTGGATCTTCATGCGATAGTCCACAGCTGGACCAGCCTGATTGCTATGCTATTATCTTCCGAATTCGGCCATTCCTAGACCATACTTCTTAACCCTCTGATCTTCTGATTTCTGCCTTCCTGGATGCGCACCTGATATGCTGAAATCTTCTGGACTCGGCCATTTCTGGACTTGCACATCCTGTTCCTCTGATTTCGGCCATTGCTGGGCCATGGTCTGATTTTCTGATCTTTATCATCACTGGACCAAATAATTATTTCTGAACCATTGATCTGGAAGTTTTTACTCTGATCTGGACGGATTCTGGAATTTGGTCTGGAACAAACTGAAACTAACTTGAACAAAAAATATTTCAGTATGGATATTTTACCTTTGATTTTGGATCAAGTCTGGGTCGATTCTGGAATTCATTTCTTTTGATATGGACTTAGTTCCATGACCTGAATCATGCTATATTATGGTCTGGGCCAATTCTTAATTTATCCTCTTGTTCTGGACTCATAAACATACCTTCTGGTCAAGTCTGGAACAATTCTGGGCAGTTCAATTTTTCACTGCCAGGCCATCTTCTAGTCTGAATTACTTCTGGAATAAAATTGATATTTGATTTCTGTTTGTTTTGAACAACTCTCCTTCTGGCAGGCTTTCCAATGGTATGATCCAAGTTTCATTATGATTTTTATTCCTTCTGATATAAGCCATCAAAGATATATTCTGGTCATGTTTTGACATTCCTCTAGTATCTTTTGGTCATTCCAGAATTCAATTTCTAGAATCCTTTGATCTTCAGCTTCTGATTTCTTCAGTTTCTGGGGTATTTAATTTAACAATTCAAAGTACAAAATAAGTTTACATAGAGTACATTTGTAAGCATCAAAATCCTAAGTACTTAGAACCAACTTGGTTCCAACAATCTCCCCCTTTTTGATGATGACAAAACCTTAACTTATTTTGCTAACTTGTAATTCAAAAACTTTGAATTTCTTCCCCTCAGACCAATCTCTCCCCCTAAGTCTGATACTCTCCTTTTCAACTCCTTCTTTGTTCTCTCTTTCTTTTCTTCTCTTCTCCTCTCCTTTTCAACTCCTTCTCTTTATTCTCTCTTTCTTTTTCTCTCTTCACATTTCCTCTCCTTTTCAACTCCTTCTGTTTTCACTCTTTCTTTTTCTCTCTCCCTGTTTCCTCTCCTTTTCAACTCCTTCTGTTTTCTCTCTTTCTTTTTCTCTCCTTCTTTCTTTTTATCTCTCCTTTTCTACTTATTTCTCCTTTCTTTCTCTCTCTCTCTTTCTCCCCCTTTTTGTCATCAGCCAAAAAGTGGTTCTACTATTTTTGTATTTTTTGATTTTTTCTTTACAAGGTACAGAAAGTAAAAAATGAAAATTAAAGACATAAAATAAAATTGCAAGAAATTTAAAAACTCCTAAGATGACTACTTGAGCTAGTCAGATATGGAGGTCATGCTGAGATGCTTCTTAATGAACTCAAACCTATCTTCTGGTAATGCCTTGGTGAAGATATCAGCCCATTGATGATTAGTGTCCACAAACTGGATGCTTTAAAGTTCCTTTTTGAACATGGTCCCTAATGAAATGGTGTTTTATGTAAGATAGGGTTCTTGGTTATGTTTATGGCTGAGGTGTTATCACAGAACAAGATGCAGTTGCCACTTATACTTTTCCTTTCCAGCTTGTCTCCAGCATAGTCAGAATCACAGAAAACTTTTAATTTGTAGGTGGGGGTTTTCTTGTATAACAAGGTAAGGTTGGTGGTTCCTTTAAGATATCTTAGAATTCTTTTGACAGCAGTTAAATGGGATTCCCTAGGGTCAGCTTGAAAGCGGGCACAGACACAAACACTAAACATAATGTCAGGTCTAGAAGCAGTTAAATAGAGAAGGGATCCAATCATACCTCTGTATGTTTTCTGGTCTGCCTTTTGGCTGGTTTCATCTTTCTCAAGTGAGCAGGTTGGGTGCATGGGGGTGGCCATTGGCTTACATTCACTCATTTTGAACTTTTTAAGAAGTTCTTTGGTGTATTTAGATTGGTGAATGAGTGTACCTGATTTTCCTTGGTGAATCTGAATTCCCAGGAAGAACTTAAGTTCTCCCATCATGCTCATTTGAAACTCCTTCTACATTAGGTCAGAAAACTCTTTGCACAAAGTGCCATTAGTGGATCCAAATATGATATCATCAACATAGACTTGAATAATCAGAATATCATGTTTAATGGATTTCCTTAATAGTGTATTATCAATCTGGCCTCTATTAAATTCATTCTTAAGCAGAAAGTTACTAAGTCTGTCATACCATGCCCTTGGTGCTTGTTTTAAACCATATAAAGATTTTTGAGTTTGAAAACATGGTCTGGAAAATTTGAATTTTCAAAACCAGGGGGCTGTTTGACATAGACTTCCTCACTTATGTAGCCATTTAAGAATGCACTTTTAACATCCATTTGATACAGCATTATAACATGATTAGCAGCAAATGATAAAAGAATTTTAATTGCTTCTAACCTGGCCACTGGAACAAAAGTCTCAGTGTAATCTATACCTTTCAGTTGATTGTATCCTTGAGCTGCAACTTCACCCTTTTCATTGAATTTGTTTCTGAACACCTACTTGGTTCCAATAATGTTTCTGTTTGGTCTGGATACCAGATCCCAAACATCATTCCTTTGAAATTCATTCGGCTCTTCTTGTATTGCAAGTATCCAACCTTCCTCTGCCAAAGCTTCATCAACATTGTTTGGTTTGCATCAGCTTCTGGTTCTGATAAATCAGCTTCTGGTTCTGATAAATCAGCTTCTGGTTCTGGTGAATATGTAACAGCTTCAGATTTTGGTAAATATCCAGATTTCTCTTATGACTTATCTTGGCTGTTTCTGACTTGATCAGATTTATGTGTTGCTGACTTGCTTGTATCCTTTACCTTTCCAGGTGCTTCTGTTTCTTCTGCTTCTACTCCCTTT